>OZ024745.1:41697545-41725045 GCA_964016885.1 Eledone cirrhosa | reverse complement strand
GTGTGTGTGTGTGTGTGTGTGTGTGTGACCTTTTTTTTTCATAAGTTTGAGTTTATTTTTGACCGGCCAATTTCCCGGCGGCAAGGTAGTAAAGACAAGGAAATCTTCATCGTTCCTTGTTCAATCGCTCATTCTTTGAACCGTAAGAATGTATTATTATTATTATTATTATTATTATTATTTCATTATCGTAATTATAATGATTTTGTTTATTTTTTTATTTTTTTATATTTTTATTTTTTTATTTTTGCTTTTGTTAATCTTTCAAGTTTTCTTTTGTTGTTTCTTTTACGCCAGACCTAACCAAATGCTATAAGTTATGTAAACTTAGAAACGCTGAAGAATAAGGTTTTCTGCCGATTCTACGTGTTGTAGCTGTTAAACCCCTCATCTTTCATTATCTCGCCGTTTACTTAGGACTACTTTACCGAATGCATTATTTCTTTTTATTGAGGGCGGTGGATTGGCAGTATCGGTAGAGGGTCGGACGCCATGCTTTCCAGCATAGTTACGTCCCTTTACGATCTGAGTTCAAATCCCGCCGAGATTGACTTTGCCTTTCATCCTTACGGGGTCGATAGAATAAAGTACCAGTAATGCACTGGGTATTTGCTGGCCTTGTGCCTAAAGTAGAAACAATTATTTCTTTTTATTGAAGGATTTTGGTCTACCAGGTCAATTGATTGCATAGAGGCTCTCTTGTTGTCCTGTATTCCAACATGTTGACATATTTGGGGTGGAGGGTGACCATAAACCACCAGGATCTTTCAGGAATTACTAATTATCATGTAGTGTAAGTCAGTCAGGTGAAGCCCACTTTTCTCAAAGGTATTTTTCAAGAGGAAATTTTAACTTTGCACTGCAAGCTGACGAAACACTTGTCAGCACCGCCACTGCAATGCTGTATATGGCCCATAAAAAAAGGACTAGGCAATCGAGAGTTAAATGCCTTTGCTAAGATCAAATACCGTCAACACCGTCGAGGGTATGTGAACTATGGCCTTATTCAGACAACCATAAGTGACTTTCTTCATAAATTTACAGGATTGTAATTTGAAAATTCGATTTTAAATTAAAAATTCCATGTGGTTGATGCTGTTATGAAAATTATAATTTCTCAATAGATTAAATGTGAACGTAACTTAGTGTTCTGAGGGCTACCAGGTTTCGTTTTCAAATTTTGCGAGTTATTTTTCATCTATCCATCTTCGGTTCCTTTCTGTTTCAGTGTTTTGTCATTCACTTCAATTGCCGCTATCGTCGTTGTTATTATCGTGTGTCCCCAGCTCAGCCCTGATTGAGCAGACTTATGACACGTAGACAGTCTGTTAAACAAAGAAATGAGATTCACAAGTATCACATTGCTTCAGATATCCCATAGACCCAGTTATACCATACATCCCTATGATTGACTTTAGGTATAATGAAATTTGAAGTAAATGTAGCTACAAGAAAAATTCTCTTATAGGATTCTCAGGGGCCTTTTGACTGGTGCTTTTTAAGATTCCATTCGTTTATGTAACATGAATACACTAGAGTTACTAGAGAAAGAAAAACACGAAGAACATCTACATGTTCTGTGTAGTTAAGAAGTTACCTTTGTAATCACATGTTTCCTATGGTTAGATAGCACTGCGCGGCACCTACGTATTTTATACTCTAGCTTCGAGTTGATCAGTACCTCGTGAGTAAAATTCGATAGTCAGTGACTGTGTAGAAACGGGATGTTAATGCTTCACTAGTGGGTTCCCCAATCCTGGGTGAAACCCTTTGTCATTGTGATGCATTAAAACTTCTAATTTACACGATAAATATTTTCCCTACAAACGAAGTCTTCCGAGTTACTGATGCTTCTTTTTGAGTCTCGCCGCCTAATGATACAGTTAACCAATGATTGGTCTGATGATAACATGTAAGCAAAAACGATATAAAACAAAAAAATGAAACAATTATGTACCTGCTTCAAACTATATCACTATCACATTAAAAAATATCAAATTGATTGATGATAGAGAGGAGAAAAAGGAAAGGAAAAGAATTGGGAGGTGAGGGTAGTACCGAAGTGCTAACCAAACAAAAAACAAAGAAACCGTAAAGATAAGAAAAATGGAAAAAGAAAATAATAACGAAAAGACGTATAAAATAAGAAAAGTAAATACAAAAATGATTTCTAACCTAAGCATGAGGTGACAAGTTTAGGTGAATAGGGAACAACCAATTTAATTGACTCGAGTAATTTACTGGTTTTAATATAGTGAATAAAAGACAAAGTCGAAGCCGCCAGATGGAAACCTCAAAACGGAGAAAAAAAGCTATGTTAATTAATGAGTCTTTACGATCGGGCTCATGATGTCAGTCTGCTACCTCAGTGAAGTTTGATAATAAAACTTAATTTATTGTTGAAAAGAAGTATACGATGATGATATTTTTTAATGGATTAAATTAATAAACAGGAAGAATGGTGAAAGCATTGCCGCAGAGAACAGCCAGGGATACTCTCTGCATCAGCCACTGGAGGCTCCTTCCTCTGGCGAGATGCACACACCCTAATTTTGCGGAAGAAACAGTAGCTCGGGGACTGAAGACACCGGAGGTCTCAACAGCAACCGACGCAGAAAGGAAGTAGTCGGTCAAGTCCTGGTATTTGGATATCTTTCACTCCTCTGGATTACACATGGCAGTGCCCGGGTGTGTGATCAAAGCGATAATGTTGGAACTGGAGAACTTGTCACAGCATGTGGTGCCCCATATTAGATAAAACTATAACTTGTCTCCTTATAGATACAAAATATTTATTTGTTTGTTTGTTTTTAAATACATACTGATTTCCTTTGTTTGAGAGCAGTTCCAATGTTTCCCTGGTTGGTTGCATCCTCCCCTACTATCATAAGCCGGTAACAAGTTTCTTCGCCCTAGAAAGACCAAAGGCAACGTTAACCCTGGTGATATATAAGCTCATTTATGTGCGATACTGGGCTCCACTAAATGTTGCGATGAAAATAGTATTGGTTGTTGTTGATCTATATCAGCCCTGATCAAGAAGAAGAATAGGTGTTTGAGCCGTGACCATCCATCCTTTTTTTTATTTTTCATAGTCTAGCTAGTACTTCCGTTTTGAAGTCAATAAAGAGAGGTTTGAGGGGGATTTGGTGACTATTTCGGATTGTTTGTGTAACCGTATACAAGCTCTTTCGTTAACGCAGATAAAAGGGAAAATTTGATTTCTATATCAGATACATGGTCATTGTTTTATAAGAAGAGTGGAGTGTGTGCGCTTGATATAATACTGGTACTTTAATTTATTGTCGGAAAAAAACTTATGAAAAGCAAAACCGACTGCAACAGGAAATAGACTCAACAATATGCATTACTAATCTTATATATCTAATAGTTAATGTCTTAAATAAATGATTAACAGTTTAATTACAACGATTATATCAGGATTCAACTTACTAACTTTTTATCATCATCATCATCATCCTCATCATCTTCATCATCATCGTCATCGTCATCGTCATCATCATCATCATCATCATCATCATATTCATTATGAAGAGTTGGAGAAATGTCACGTGATATTTTTCCCGCTCTTTATGTTTTGAGTTCAAATCCCGCCGATGTTAACTTTCCTTTTCATCCTTACAGGGTCGATAAAATAAAGTACCAGTAACGTACTGGGTCGATTTAATCGACTTTCCCCTTCCCCCCAAATTACTGGCCTTGTACTGGCTCATTATTAAATGCGTAAATAATGCAATAGTGACTTTCTGGCGAACTGAAGTCTACAGTTCTTTTTCGATGCTCCACTCCCTGTGAAAGCACTTTATTTAAAGTTGCTAATATATTTCAAAAGTAGAAAATTGACAGAGTCGTTATGGCATCGTACTAAAAACGCCTCGTAATTTGTTCCGATTCTTGCGCCCTGAACTCAACTTTAACTTTCATCATTTCTAGCAAGTAAACAAGTACCGATTCAATAATTGTTTCTACTTTTGGCACAAGGCCAGCAATTACCCAGTGCATTACTGGTACCTTATTGTATCGACCCCGTAAGGATGAAAGGCAAAGTTAACCTCAGCGGGATTTGAACTCAGAATGGCAAGGGCCGTAACTATTGGTGTCCGACGCTCTACCGATACTACCAATCACCCCATAAGGATGTCTTTTCTTTCCTCCGACTCACCTTTCTCACCCTTCATGATTCCGACCTAGAGAAGATTAGGCTCCTCCAGATATTTAAAAAGTCCGACATGCTGCATGTCAGGACATTTCCTTCTTGATTCCTTTGGTAGTTCTCTTTGGTAGTTCTCTTTATAAATATATTTAAGGCCGCCATGAACTTTTAAATCTTCTTGCACCAATAATTCCCAGACTTTATACAGGCGTAAAAGATATCTGTATTCTTTTCGTATCTTGTATTTGTTTGTTTTTACCAGTTCTACTTTGTATTTTCTATCCCAGTATGCTGGAAACCACGTGAATAAGTCTGTTTTTTCTACATTTTTGGTAGATTGGGGATCTCATGAAGAATATAATATCGAATATATATACCTGTGGCGGAATGCAAACCGTCCACCTATGAGGGCATTTAAATAATCAAACCTTCGCCCGGTATGACTCTTTCTAACCAGCCAACTGTGAATCTCGTAGGAATGTACGCACACATACACTTAGACAAGCGCTCACACACATTTAAAGACACATCTACACGCCATTCACAAACACGCAGTTTAATGCAAACATACACAAATGAGTGCAATGAGTTTTATTTTGTTTTTGTTTGCTTTTAAAATTTGTTTGTTAAATTATTTATTTTCGTTTATATATATATCTTTTCTTTTGTCTTCTGTTCCTTAAGTAAAATATGGAAATTCTGTGTATAATAACAGTAATTGTAAGTCAAGAATATAACCTTTCATGTTTACTCTTCTTTTCTAAAATTCTACTCTGAACGATGTTTTTAAGACTTTCACTGGAGAGGAAAATGTCGGTAAATAAATGAATAAATAAAAAAGTAAGTTTGGAAAGACAAGAAGAAAAATAACATGGAAAATTATTGAAAATCTGAAAAAAAACTATATATATCTTTTATTTATTTTTTATACATATTTGGAAGATAGACTGTTGTTTCTTTTATTCACATTTTGTGTTTCTCCAGAATAACATACACCATCCACCCATACATTAAAAATTAATACAAATAGGGCAATAATATAATCCGAAATAATTTATTCTAAATTATAGTTAGGGTTAGGATTCATGGTTAGGGGAGGGGTAATTCAATCAGTCTCCTGTAATTAATTGATTCCAGATTGACAGCCGTTCAAACAGAAAGCAAGAATTAACCTTAAGCCAAACCCTAACCCTTAACCAAAAACCTAACTATAATTTGCAATAAGTAAATTCGGATTAACCCTAACCCGTAACTCGAACAGTAACCCTAATTTGGAATATATTTGTTCGGATTATATTATTGTCTAATTTAAATTAATTTATCATGGAGTAGTTATTCTCGATAAACACCGTTTTTTTGTTTGTTTTTTGTTTTTTTTTGCATTATTTAGTCAGAAGAGATCGGCTAGAGTTCATGACCTTTTTCAGACTATCGGAAACTGAGTCACATCATAGGGAATTCCATTGAAGAGTACCACAGCTTTCGACCACTGTTTTCTAACGGCTTTTCGTAGAATAATTTTGGAAATATTTTTGTAAAATAATAATGGTCCACTAAGGTAAAAAAAATACTCTCCCCTCTCTCTATCTCCATAGAAACAACTATAAACCAATGAAGCATGTTCCTTGCAAATAAAAATTGTGATCTCATTTCGATTCTCGGTTGATGTAGTTACACCGTTAATACCATCACCTATACCATTAATACCATTCGGAAAAGCATGAACATCACAATATATACTTTCCACCTTCTTACATAAAATGGATCCTTTGTCAAAATTTATTTATACAGTGTTCTGAATAGATACCTATATTTAAATGGGAAGAAGACATTGTGAGAAGTGTCAATCCTTTCATTCTACAAAGAAAAGAACTTTCATTTGATGTTTCAAAATCATTTTATTACATAGAATAGAGTTTTGGCGTTCTAAAATTCTCTTTACAATTAAGGTTAATTCCAATTTCTAAAATTGGTATAGTACCAGATATTAGTAATCAGCCGCTACTTATTTTGATGACCCAGAAAGATAAAAGAGTAAAATCAAATTTGGTGGGATTTGAACTCAGAAGTGTAAAATCATAATCCCATATCGTTGTTCTATCGTTTCGGGCAACCTCATCCCTTATTTGTGTTACTTCGTAACAAAATTTTTTAGTGTGTGGGGGGGGGGGGGGGGGGGGGCGATTAAATCAGTATTTAACTTGTACTCATTTTTTCGACCACACAAACTTGACTTTGGCGGGAGTTAAGCTCAAAACGTAGCGACATACATCAAAAGTTAACCAAAGTATTTAATCTTACTTATTCTGCCATTTAATGATAATGTTCAAAATATTAAGGGTAGTGGGTGGCATAATTGGCTGAGGTTTTTTTCCAAATGCTTTTCAATGTGTAGCTGTGTCATTTACATTCCGAGTTCGAATTTTATTAAAGTTGGCTGTTTTCATCTTTATGATAATTAAATAAATACCAGTAAAATACTGGTTCACTATATTCAATTGTTCCCTTAATACCCGATTTTGTAGCCTTGTGAATATGTAACAAATTAATATTTAAAATATGAATTGAACATTTTCACCGGATAATCTCTCCTCTACGTTGATTAAGCCGGTGCGAATTTTATGAAAAAATGGAATGACGTAACATCGATATAAAATTTGTGATTTAAAGTTTACGTGCGCTCAATGAAGAAATATTGATACGACATCAAACAAATGATTTAGTCTTTACATGGAATGACAAAATATCGATACGAAATCAAACAAATGATTTAATCTTTATATGGAATGACGTAATATCGATACGAAATCAAACATATGATTTAGTGTTTACATGGAATTATGTAATATCGATACGATATAAAATAAGTGATTTAAAGTTTACGTGCGATCAATGACGAAATATCGATACGAAATCAAACAAATGATTTAATCTTTACATGGAAGGACGAATTATCGATACGAAACCAAACAAATGATTTACATGGAATGACGAAATATCGATACGAAATCAAACAAATGTTTTAATCTTTGCATGGACACAATCCTACACGCTGAAAGGAATTAGAAATGAGATGTAAGTTTAGTAAAATGGTTACAATCGACAATTCAAATCGAATATTGGAGTCAAATCACTAAAAACTCAACGCTGCTCACTAATAAACCTGAGACGTTAATTGTGGGTAAATACAGGGGGTCAAAATATGCAGAAATAAATATTTTAGTTTTTTGTCATTAAATTATCTGAGCACTGAAGGTATTGAAAATCGTAAAAGTAAGCCTGGTTCGTACACTGTGATATTTAAGTAATAACATGTTGCTGTGTTGGAAATTAAGACAATGATAGATAGAATTTTATAACGAACGATATTTTACCATATCCCGTTACGGTAAGTCGCTTTGCGTTTGGCATTCCAATTCCAGCGAGATTGACTTTGTCTTTCGTTTTTCCAGGATCAATAAATTAAGTATCATTAAAGTACTGAGGTCGATCTAATAGACAATATTGTCCTCCGAACTATTTACTTCATTATCGCTATGCTATATATATATTAATAACTGCAGTGGTTAATTGTTGACTTGATGGAGCAACGGATTATATGCCTTGTTTGGCTACATTGCGTTCTGCTTTTAAAGATTCGATAAATTAAAGTATCTGTCAAGTACATGGAGGGATTGAATCAATACCACTCAACACTGCTTCAGAAACTGTTTTGAAATTAATATTGTAATATACATTATATAGAAATATACTAAGTTATGTAATAAAAGCTGGTATAATGCGATAGAAATATATAAAGGTCAAAGGATGACAAATAAAAGGAGTAAAACATTACTTCGTTTTGCTTTAGTTGACATCCTTTGCCCTTTATATATTTCTACTACCTTGTACTGGCTTTTTAAAACATATCAGTCTTTTATTTCATATCTCACAACGATTCATTTTAACTATACTACTTTATACTAAATTATATCATAATGTAATTTATGACTATTATACACTAACTAGCGTTTCTGAATTAAAATCGAGCCAGTGTAGATCTATGTGGTGAATAAAATATATATGAATAATATACTTTACTAAAAAGGACTTCACCTTCTTCGATGAGGAAGAAACAAATAAATGTCAGATCTCTTCTATCATTGAGGTACAGCAGAATAGGTAGGTCAGTGAACAGAATGCTGTGTGTTATTTTGTTACGTCGATTTTCTAAGCTCAAATACACATGATTCTACATTTCAGTGAGGATAAATAAGAACTTGTCGAGTACTAGGTCGTTTCCTTTTCTGAAATTGGTTACCTTTTTTCCAATGTAAGAAATCAATGTAATTTCTATTTAAGCTCTGGGCGTTGGAGAACAAGCAAAAATCTTTCAGCAAAGAGAGCTTGCGGCCAGATTTATACTACGAATAACTCTAGGAATAATATAGCATCATGATATCTGACTTTTTCATATGAATATGACGCCTCGAGATATAAGAAATTAATTAAAAAAACATTTCATTCTTCACATAACGTGACACCAATCTAAGCGGTTTATATTAAATAAATATATTATAACCCTAAACATATAAAATATATTGCACTCTCTCCTAGGGATATTGAAACGTATGTGCGTTCGTGCACGCTTGAGTGTGTGTGTGGGTGTCTGTGTGTGTGTGTGTGGGTGTGATTTAGAAATAGCCTACACCCTCATATCACAGGTGGTGGTAGAATATTTCAAAATTCCTGCTTGAATTACAGGTTAAAATTGCTTGTTCGAAATAGAAGATCAAATAATGTGGCACTTCCAAAAAAGAAAGCAGAGTTAAGTTCTTTACTTAAGGACGCAATATACAATTTAAAACAGGCGCGTGCAACAGGCGGCCCGCGGGCCGCAATCCGGCCCGCCAGACTAGTCAAAGTGGCCCGCAATGACCGTTTTTAATTTTTATCTTGTAGGCTTATTTAGAATTTTTTTCGTAACCGTAATACCATTTTTTGTTAGTTGACCTAT
The DNA here is from genome assembly GCA_964016885.1 of Eledone cirrhosa. Classification (NCBI taxonomy): domain Eukaryota; kingdom Metazoa; phylum Mollusca; class Cephalopoda; order Octopoda; family Eledonidae; genus Eledone; species Eledone cirrhosa. Next base: position 41,715,875 of record OZ024745.1, on the reverse strand, counting down.
ACTAAAGGGCTTCACTGATAGGTTATGTGTGTTATAATTTCCCAGTTCCCTGTTATGGAATGAAGCTGTGGTGAATCTTTGAAATAGTGCTTAATAAATATTAATGGCCCTAATAATTGTTGCAATGTACATAAGTGGCTCGCCAATGGAATATGTTGCACAACCCTGATTTAAAAGAAATCATTGTGATAAGATGAAAATCATTGACATCGTCACAGTATGTTATCAAGTAACTTATTACATCGTCCTCGGGGGAGGGAATATCAGAGGAGAAAACCGAAATGGAACTTAATACCGCAAAATATTTTCAATTGCTGCACCAATCTTTTCATGCCATGCCATCTAAGACTGACACGCACACACGTTTGTATGTATATATGACACACACACACACACACACACACACACACACACACACACACACACACACACACACACATATATATATATATGTATATATATATATATATATATATATATATATATATATATAATACAAACACAAAATAATAAAAAGGAAAGAAGGAAAGAAAAACAATTTAAATTAAAAAGTGTCTTGTTTTTTTTTCTTTTTGTTGTTGCCCTTGTTTGGTGGCGGATAATTCAGTCAGCATTAGCACATTATATTGATTTCAATTGCTCTAAACCCAGTTTATGGAGCCCTCTGTTAAATTACAGGTTTATAATGCATTCTTGGTATATTTCGACTTATGTATGTTTGTTTGAAATTCAAAATTGTGTTGTTATTCTAATCATCTTGCTTTAATCATAACGTTTGATTGACGAATAATGTCATTTTGTCAATATTGTGTATTGTTCCCATCATGCTTTTTCATATTATTAATATTTTGTAAATCAATGTTGTAAATAGCTAACAACAACAACAACAACAACAACAATAACAACAACAACAACAACGACGACGACGACGACAACAACAACAACAACACTTTAGAAACTTTGAAAGAATGTCACGTTTGAAATGTTTTGAAGAATGAAGCATTAATTTCTAAGTTCGTGTACATTAATAAGTTTAAGTTTTTTTAAAAACTAATATCGAGACTAATTGAAATATGTTCAATCAAAATTGCAGAAAATATATGCTTGAAAGAAAGGTGATACTCATATCTTTTGGGAAATGAAATAAAAATTGATTAATACTTTATAATAAAATTAAATAGACGAGAATTTAGTCGAAAATCCCTAATTAATCAAATGCATCAAATTTGAGAAATTAGATACTGGTAGAAATTATGCGATACTGATTTCAAGAAAAATTTACTACCTGTATATCAATCTTACTTGCAAATGCTGAAAAAAGATCTGAGTTAGAGTTTTTTTTTTCCATTAACACTCTCGTAGATATTGTCTGAGAATAAGCAATGATAAAAAATCAATCTTGAAAAATTATTCACAATATTGAAAAAAGAAAAAAAAAACAAAAAAAAAACAAATTCGAAGAAATATGAGCTCTATAATATTTCAACAAAACTTGCATAAACATATGTTAAAAGGATGAATAGAAGTAAAAAAAGAAAAAAAAAGACTGCGTGATGTGGGGAAAATGGAATTAAAACCAGGAGTATAGTAAAAGGTAGATAAAATACCAAATTAGAAATATTAGAATGTTGAGCAATGGAAAATGAAACAGTTAGTAGTTGTAATAAATAACGAGTAAAATCATTTCATTTTTGTCAATCAACATTTAGCAGTATATATATAGATGGCACTATATGAAGAAACTAACCGAAGACAACAAAATATCCAGCTTCTTTGAAGAGTTTTGATTATATTGTTTATTTATTTCATTTTATTTATGAATATGTTTTGTAATTTTCTACGGTATTTCTGTCGTAATTGTACGTTTGAAAATGATTGTGTCACAGCGGTGGTCTATACAGGCTTGGGTGTTGGAAAGATCGCGTGACTAAGAAGATAAGCTATTGATTGAAACTTAATGTCACAGTCACGTGAAGAGCTATCACCGACATCTTATCATCGACGTTAAGAATTCATCATTTCAAGATTAGAGTCATTGGTGTTATAGCTCTTACAGGTAGACATTTCTGATGACAGTATTTTAAGATTTAAGATTCTACCGTAATCCTTATGTATCTGCTAAATTCGTAATCGCTGTTTTTATCTCACAAATTCCATTTCTCTTAAGTAAAACCAGAAATTATATCAGGAGTTGTAATGGTTTTACAGAGATATTCAGTGGAAACCATAGAATTGCGCAATGAAATCTTTAGCCAAGGAAAATAACAACATAGGCTGGAAAGTACCGACAATTTTAACAGTTACGATAGAAAGTGAGGTACAACTGATTGAGCAATTAGATTAGTACTCATTTTCTTTACTTTATTTTTGCAGATCTCGAATCTATTTGCAACGCCAATATTATGAAAATCGCTATTTTCAACATCATTTTCGTCTTTATCAACTTTAATTTCGCCATCATCATTCAAAATTTCCTCCTCTTCAGTTTTAATTTCGTCATCGTCAATTTCAATATCTTCGTTACTTTATGGTGAAGCGACTTTATTATGAAGCTTGTGGCATTGACAGAATTGTAAATATACATACATTTAAAACTACATATAACACAGTAAAACTACATATAACACAGTAAAACTACATATAACACAGTAAAAGTAAAAACAAATGACATCAGTTTAACTTTTTATTCATTATTCACACTAGCAGAAAAACCACCTTTCGGGTGGTTTTCTGCTAGCATGTGTAGTGTGTATATTATATGCAGGTATATATACATGTAGATATGATATTATATTCATGTATATATATACATGTAGATATGATACATCAAATAAAATCGTAATTGACAATATATAATACATAGAAATTGAACGAAGACTACGTTACACTGTCTTATTTAATCAGTAACGTAATCCATGATATATTAAAAAAGACGATATTATATATAAACTGCATTAGGGGAAAATTAGTGACAGAAAATTAGTATGTTTATTTACGCGATGGCCAACCGGAAGTGTTGACATTTCAGAAATTTTAAAGAAGTGAATCTTTAAATAAACAAAATATATTTAATCAACATCCACGAAATTTAGTAGATAAATTATGTAATATTCATTCTTCATCCTTATGGGGTCGATAAAATAAAGTACCACTGGATAATTGCTGGCCTTGTGCCAAAAGTAGAAACAATTCTTTATTCAAAGTAATCCAACTTATTTTACTAATGGGATAAAAAATTATAAACCGTACGCAGTCCCGCGCTCCTTACTTTATTACAGTTTAGATTCGTCAACTCTTAATATATTCCTTAAAAAAAGTCCGAAACAATCGTATTTGTTAAACAAAGTCAGCCTCTTGTTGACCGAATTAAATAATAATCGGAGCCAATGCAAGTGCGCACTCAACCCAACCACATACGTTTAGCAGTTGGGAGCAAAAATATGCTTTTTAAGGTAACCGCTTTTGTTTAAAATTCTAGCTATTTGCTTAAAATCTTCTAAACGGACAAAATTGGTGACCAGTGGTTCTTTAGTTAACACACTTGCCCGGCATCTAAGGGATGCAGTATGCGACTGGCACATCTATATCTATTAGATTTACTGATGGATGATAAGAATATGTCTAAGATAAGAAAAGGTGTGAGGGTTTGAAGAAAATTATCTTAAATAATAAATTCTCCTAAAATTATTTTTTAATAAATATTAACTTTAATCTACATATATATGAAACAATGCCTTCCTTACATTGAACTATTACTAGCTAATTTAGAGGCCAATCAAATACAGGCATGGAAATGCTAAGCAAAGTGACTAATATGATGCATCTTCCACTAACCTGACAGCCCTCCCACGTAAAACATCGAAGACGATTGTATATAAAACGTAACCATTTCCAAAATGTTTAAATGTTTGCATTATTTTACAATTTTCGACAAGTAATCACCGATGTCAATGTCTCACTCTTCATGATAATAAAAGCCGTTCTGTCCTACAGTAACGACAACATTTAAGTTGACGAGGTCGAAGTTGAAGTTGGTGACGAAGAAATCAAGATTGATGATGGTTAAATTGACATTGATGATGACGAATTTGAGATTGACGATGACGAAACTGATGATGGTAATGGCGAATTCCTGGATTAAATACTGAGAAACAGAAATGGTAAACTGTTGTACTGTAAGCCTATACCATATTTGGCCTTTTAAACGTAATTTTGAATTATAGGTCAGCAAAAAGCGAACGTTTGATAATTAAATATATTAAGGGAAAATGAAGACGAGAAGAACATTGGTTTGAATTGATTAAAGCCCTCGTGCATACAGATTCTTCCCAAATATAAACCGTTTGCAGCAATATATTTTGTTTCTACGTGTATAGCTGCACCCAAGAATTTGTATAACGAGAGATCGATAATCAAACGGAAGGACAAAAAACATTGTCGCAAGTATATCCTATAACTGCCTAACATCTTCGTTCTAATCCATATTCAATATAAACAAGAAAACAGTTTTATAATATTAAGCCCGTGGTTATGGTGTTGAACTTACGCTTATAAGGTCGTGGGTTCGATTTCTATACTTGATGCCTTGTTCTTGATCAACAGACTATATTTCACATTTTTCTTTCTACAAGGAGTTGCGACCAGAAAATAGTATCAGAAATGGGGAAAAAAATAGACATTGTTTACTGGGATTAATCTAACGACCAGCTCCTTTAGTTTTCTTTTTTCTTCGACGTTCTTCTTTATTCTATTATTCTGTCGCAATACTCTACAGGAATAATAAGATTGATTAACCTCCCTTTAAGACTATATATACAATATAGATGATATTTTTGCCATTGTTAATTAAATAGGCGTCAAGATAGCCTACATAATAAAAATATTCATCTCCCACCGATATACTAAATACTAGTTTAGAATAAAGTTGTTTAGAAATAAAGTTATATTTAGGAATAAAAGACCAGATCATAGCCAGTGATTAAATCGATCGAAATTTGGTGCAGCTATAAATATTGTAAAAATATAATATGAAATGTTGAATATCAGTATTGGATGTTTCAATTACGAACGTAGAATTTTTTCAAAAAAGCCATCTACTACAGTTAGGACATGTAGCTGACAACAAATGGCCGAATTATGGGTTATGACGATTGACTTGGAAGAAAGGTTTGAAAGAAAGGTCTGAGACCTGAAGAAGTTCTGTAGTCTGAGATGGTAAAGAATATAATCCTAATTGAACTCAGAGCACCACGGGAAGAATTGTGCATTTAAGACATTGTACACGAGTGAAGTGAGAAAGGATGGCAGGCATGGTTATTTCATGCTGAGGTTCAGTCGGTGTGGAGAGTGCTCACTGCCATTATAATGACAGGAAGAGAAGAGACAAAGGCTAGCAGGAAAGGGGCGACACAAATAACCTCTTGCTGGTTGTGGAGCAGGAAAGCGGAGATAAGCTGGAAACCAGGAAGAGGAGATGGGCAGTGATTTGGCCACCACTTCCGAGTCAGCAATGAGAGGGTGTTACGCTTCTGAGTGGAAACACTCAGTGAACGTTGGATACCGTCTGATGACACCAACACCACATAGTCAGTACTACATTATCTGAAGGTGAGTGAGTGGGAGGCATCTCTTCTAAGATGCAATTATTATTTACAGTTATATTATTTACAGCATAGTTACGTCCCTTTACGATCTGAGTTCAATTCCCGCCGAGGTTTACTTTGCCTTTCATCCTTACGGGGTCGATAAAATAAAGTACCAGTAATGTACTGGGATAATTGCTGGCCTTGTGCCAAAAGTAGAAACAATTATTTACAGTTATAACGTTTAATATTGTTTAAATGAACAAAAATATATCTCGGGCGTTAATCATATTCTTGAGGTTAATTCTCATGGCAAACATCGAAACAAGATGTAATGTACTACCGGACACTAAAGTGGCTGACGAAATATCTGAAATAAACGAAATGCTAATGGGGATTCAAATATTTTTCAAAGAAGATATACCTTTATATACATAATTACTAAGGAATACAGTCAATAGCACAGTCACGCACACAGCAGGTGAGTTAGGATTCAATAGATATGTGGTCTGGGGTCGGTTTAGGATTTAGGTTCGATCTCAATTGAATGCTTTAAAAAAAATCCACTTAATATACAGAATACATAATAAATACATCAAAATATATCAAAATATAGAGCAATAAATATAATTCGAGAAACATAGACATCAACCCCAGAAATAATTGTTTCTACTTTTGGCACAAGGCCATCAATTACCCAGTACATTACTGGTACTTTATTTTATCGACCCCGTAAGGATGAAATGCAAAGTTAACCTCGGCGGGATTTGAACTCAGACCGTAAAGGGACGTAACTATGCTGGAAAGCATGGCGTCCGATACTCTACCAATACTGCCAATCCACCCCCAGAAATAATGATGTATGATTGAGAGTGAGTAAGAATAAGGAAAGAAGCAAATGAAGGTACAAAGAATTAGAACAAGTAAAAGAAGACAAATCAAAATACAAGAAAATGGACAATGCTTGATGAAAAAAAATTAAGAACTAAAGAAAACAGGTAGAAATTATTCTCGTCATTTTTGACGAGTACTACATTGGTATATCATATATATGAGTGTGTGTATATATATATATATATATATATATATATATATATATATATATATATATATATATATATATATATATATATATATATATATATATATAATATATATTCAGCGAGAATCGTATTTCGGCTGGTAGAAAAAGCGAAACGAAATGCAAGGTCGTAGAAATGGTGGCAAGAGCTCCAATAGTTAAGACAAACTAGAGCTAAACAATATGTTAAAACGCCATACAAACTGAAAAGTGGTCAAGAAGGCATTAACCACCTAAACCAAAAAACAAGTCAAGCTAAACAGGTCAAACAAAATAAATGATATAAACAGACCTGGACCCAAATGGAATAGATGGTAAAATCCAAATGCAGGGTTTCTATGACACCTAAATCAATAATACTGCCTGCCTAAAACTATAAACTTTCAGCATAAAGCTCGAACAAGGAATATCACGCTATCAACAGGTATTTTGCTCTTTAACCAACTTTGTGAGTGACGCAGAACCTTGTAAAGGCACATGCGTAAGTCACGAGGGGAAAATTCCCCAGATTTTGGTAAATGAATTCAGTATATGTATATCATACACAAAATTGCATAGATAACACAAATCGAATAAGCACTCAACCAGGTAGTTTTTAAAATAAACTTATGCAATTAATCTGTCAATAGAATTATTAACAGGTTAATTGTAAGACTCGGGAGATTAATATAAATATATATTCAGCGAGAATCGTATTTCGGCTGGTAGAAAAAGCGAAACGAAACGCAAATCGTAAAAATGGTGGCAAGCGCTCCAATAGTTAAGAAAAACTAGAGCTAAACAATATGTTAAAACGCCATACAAACTGAAAAGTGGTCAAGAAGGCATTAACCACCTAAGCCAAAAAACAAGTCAAGCTAAACAGGTCAAACAAAATAAATGATATAAACAGACCTATATATATATATATATATATATATATATATATATATATATATATATATATATATATAAATATGTGTGTGTGTGTGCGTGTGTGTGAATGTGTCCGTCTATGTGTGTGTGCGTGTAGGCACGCGTTTTATTATGTGTAAGTATAGCTCCAAGATGTTAAAATTCAGGCATGTCATCCGATGTTTGGTATTAATGCTTAAGTATTAGCAATAGACTCTTAATGCTAGAATAATTAGGTTGAATGCCAAGTGTCTCTAGCGGCTGTTTGTAGTCTTAAGGGAATTGCAAAAGTATGTATAGAGAAGCCTGCCAACCAATGATATATATAGGCATAAAAACAAGGATGTATGTTTTATTCACACACACACAAACAATATATATATATATATATGTGTGTGTGTGTATGTATATATATATATATATATATATATATATATATATATATATATACAAATGTAATCTGAGTTTTTCGAATATTAATAATAACATTCGATTCGTTTGCAAGTATGCGAATAAACCTCAATTTTATAGCCATGTCAATAGAATGAACCCTTCATTCTTGCTCTTATGCTGGCATGTGAACAGAACTGCAGACACTAATGTTTCTGGGTATCACCCTTCATCAGTACAGCTCACTGTTCACCTGCCAAACTGTCAGAGTTAGTGAAAGTATATGCTATTTTCAAAAATACACAGTGACTGATCAGTCAGATCTGCATATTAGATCTGCATATTAGCAGATCCACTGATCAGCCAGTCTGCTAATATGCAAATCAGGCCGATCAGTCACTGTGTACTTTTGAAAATAGCATATATTTTCACTAGCTTTGTCAGTTTGGCAGGTGAACAGTGAGCTGTACTGATGAAGGGTGATACCCAGAAACATTAGTGTCTGCAGTTCTGTTCACATGCCAACATAAGAGCAAGAATGAAGGGTTCATTCTACCAAATGCCGATAGTATCGAAGTTGTGATCTATCAATTCGGAGAAGTAGCGGCTCTACCTGAAACGACTCCCTGATCTCCGAGCCCTGGCACTCTATCGAGTAACGTTACTCGTAAGGCCCTTTCGGGGGAACTCCATTTCCGCCGCTTATATTCGCGACCATATGATTTCGGTCATTACCCATGATTCATGACCACAGGTAAGGGTTGGCACGAATACCGAATTGAAGATAGCAAGTTTGGCTTTTACACCTACCTGCCTTCTAATTATCGAATGCTTACGCTGGCGCATTACTGCACCAGCTCTTGCAATTCTTGCATTTAATTCAGCCTCTTGCCTTCCATTACACGTGAACACAACCCCGAGATACTTGAACTTCTCCACCTGCTTCAGTGGACCTCCATTCGCATGTAGTGTGCACTGCGCAGACTTCCCTGAGAGGACGAGTGTCTCTGATTTCGCAGCACTGATTGTCGTTCCAGCCATGCAGCACTCGGCATCAAACCTATCGAATGCAAGTCGGAAATCACCTTCTATTGAGTTGAATAATTGTTTCTACATTTGGCACAAGGCCAGCAATTACCCAGCACATTACTGGTACTTTATTTTATCGACCCCGTAAGGATGAATGGCAAAGTTAACCTGGGCGGGATTTGAACTCAGATCGTAAAGGGACGTAACTATGCTGGAAAGCATGGCGTCCGACCCTCTACCGATACTGCCAATACCATGCCGTCTGCAAATTCTAGTCGACTGATCTTACACCTACCAGTCGTGATACCAGTTCCTACTCGGCTGCGCCTGTCAATCCTGTTCATGAAAATAATGAAAAGGGGAGGATGAAATTCGGCCTGAGCTTTTAAAATCATGAAATATAGAAGTTATTCTCTGGTTGACTCATGTGTGCGGGGAGGCCTGAATCTCTGGAAAAGCATCTAAGAAATGATGATAATCACAATATTCAAAAAGGGAGTCAAGAGAGATTGCTCCCCTTATAGAGGGATCTTTATTGTTAAGCCTCCCCGGTAATGTCTATGCTAGGAGTCTGGAAAAGAGACATAGGCAGGTTGTTGAATTCAAACTTGCTGATGAACAGTGTGGTTTTCACCCTGGATGCAGTACAGCAGATCAAATATTCACACTGCGGCAGGTCTTTGAGAAATCGTGGAAGTACAGCCAAGAGGTGAATTCCTACTTTGTAGACCTTGAAAAGGCATATGACGGCGTTCCACGGTATCTGCTGTAGAAGGTTCTGCAGAAGTATGTGATCGATGGTCATCTTCTTGTTGTCTCTATATGAATGCCTGAGTATTTGTGTTCGGGTAAATGGAGCTATATTGAAACAATTTAATGTAAGAGTCGAACTCCGCCAATTACACGTACTGACTTCCTTTTTGATCATTATTTTCACGAACAGGATTCACATTCGTTGCCGGTATCACGACTGGCAGTTATAAAATATCTCGGATTTTATATTAAGAGAAAAAACCTTGTTACGTCAATACAAAGTAATCTCATGCTATCTTGATAGAACAGTCTCATGAAATCTTTAGCATGTTTTTACAAAATTTCAAAACAAACATTTTGAAAGTGGACGAAATTTAAGCCGGTACACAGTTGGCAATTATGTTATATCAAAAAGTTTCAAATGTAGAGCAAATTCAGTTCTCTCGTGGGAATCATTGAGATAAGTAGTTCCGTCTTGTTACACATACGCTGGACTTCTTGATGAGAAGGATTTATCGAGCAATGAAAGTGTCAATCCCTGAGAGGGGGAAACGTCCAGACAGGAAGACTCCAACAAAGTTCTGGCTGGTAGAGTTAGAGAAAAAGTCGAAGCTGAATACTACAGCTCCGACAGAATAACTTATGTTGCCTTTACAGCAAAAGTCATTTAACATGGAGGACGTTCGGGACATTGGCCCTGACCCAGGCAGATAGTGTTTATGAGGAAGAAATCAACAGATTTGTCAAACTACTAGAATAAGTTTTGTTTCTGAACGATATCAAGAAACTACAAAACTTCAAACCTGTATATTCCTGTACTTATCTTATATCCTGTAAGGATATAAGGTCTCGACGAAAGAACCTCTACATGCTTGCATGCGCTACTAGGAATAGCAGCCAAATCTCCCTCAAAACATACACTGCTGTCTTAAAAATAAGAAACAATAGACAATGTGATATTAAGAGATTCGGCTGAAAAGTTCATGGGTTGAAAACTTCATAGTCTGACTAAGATACTCTCATGGAATGACCAAGTGATGTTTATTTTTCAACATAGTCCCTAGAAAGAAAATAATATAGTTATTAATAAGAAGAGTCGAAATTAATGCATACAATATTTCACAGCTCTAGCATCACTTCTTCATAGTCAACCTAAGAACGTTTCAGCCGACACACGCATATACTTATATTTGAAAGATAGAAAAGATGTGACCGTTATGGCTAGAATGCGTTTTGATTATAGGTCTGTTCGATTAAGAGCCTATGGCTGAGGTTAAACAACAACAACAAGAACAGTACTATGCGAAAACTTAATATCAATTATTACTTGTCTTAGATTAACCCTTTCGATGCCGTATTTGAAAGGCAATACTTATCGTTTTCAAATAATCAAGAATTTAGAATGATTTAGTAATACATTTAACTTTCTCATTATTAAGCTGATATTTGGAATATAAGAATAAAGATGAGCAAATACATTAGAACACCAACTAGAATGTTTTGCGTTGTTCGTTATTCTCTGCGTCCTTAGATCAAATCTCGCTGGAGTCAACTTTACCTTTCATCCTTTCCAGGTTGATAAAAGAAGTAACTATTCAGTAATAAGGTCGATTTTTCCACTCTATTACCTTATCACTTCCCCGTTTCTCCTTTTCTATAAGAAATCGGCTATGTTCAGACCTGGAGAGAGAATGGACTCCGCCAAGCTTAAACAAAATGCTCAAGAAGCACCGTATCTCACTACGATACTTCTATGACTCTATAGGGCGTTACAGATCCATACATACATACATACATTTAGAATATATCTTAACAAAGGTTCTTACATAAAATTATAATGGAAAGATTTTAAATAAATATAAACACTAAAAAATAAACAATTTCTGATCGTTGATCCAGAGTAGTTTCGAGCGGTCTGCTAGCAAAAGTATTAGGAGTCTGTGGCTGAAGCTCAACAACAACAGTGATGTGTGAAAACTGTTAATACCAATTATTAATTGTGTTAGAATTTACTCAAAGGATAAATGTTTTTTTATCCTGTCAATATCACCAATTGAACTATTGATCCCAAAATATTGGTCACAATCCATCACTTAGCCTCGCTATCAACTGCATCAATGCTGCAAGTGTGATGGCTTGCCTCAAAATTATTAGAGGGTAACTCCAACGCCCCTTGTTGTAGTGTGTGATTGAGTGAGTGGGTTCTGATCCCACTCCATTTTTCCTTAATACTCTTCCACTTTTACCTTTTTATTTAATACTATATATTTGTATATGCATAGTTTTATTCATTGTGATGGATTCTCCCGTCGATATCCGACGTATGAGTGTCCAAAAAAAGTTGATGTGAGAAAGTAAACTGATGTTGAACTACCCACACAAAGTTTTGTTGTAAGTGGAGAAGGGTTGTGTAGGACCAACCACACTTTTGGGAACTGACGACACATATCTTCGGTGCAAATGTTTCCCACGGAAAATACAACGACAGCCCTCAGCTTTTTATGACTGGGAGTTTCACCTCTCCGTATAAAAAAAAATATATATATATATTTGGATGGCCGTTGACTCTGCTGAGTTACTCCGCCCTTTGCTGGGTCTTGTATTTCATCCCGCTGAGTATCCAAATATCAACTCTGGTGGGGTTGCCGGTTTAGTCGCCGACGACCCGACCATGAAATAGATTTACTGTGTTACATTTACCAGTAGCACCCAAGAGCGACCTATATATATATATATATATAGATATATGCAAAAGTTCTATTTAAAATTGTTGGGATACAACAAGTAAATATTTTATAACTGATATAAAGCACTCGACAAGTATTTGGAGTAGATATACGATATTAATAAATGGAAACTATATTTATAAAATCATATTTATTTCATTATACATATTTCAGGGATACCAAATTAAATTATGATGAAGGCATACCATAATTTAATTTGGTTTCCCTGAAATATGTATAATGAAAAACAAGCAAATTAAAACGTAAACATGTAAGTATGTTTTTGAAATGGTGCGCGAGTTTGAAATTAGAAATTAGAAATTATAAGCTTTCACCGTATTTTAGACTAAAGAAATTTCTAGCCTGATAGTGGGGTTTATAACCCTCGGAGAAATGGAAAAAGATGAGTGTTGCCGTACATGGCAACATGTACGGCAACACTCATCTTTTTCCATTTCTCCGAGGGTTATAAACCCCACTATCAGGCTAGAAATTTCTTTAGTCTAAAATACGGTGAAAGCTTATAATTTCTAATTTCTAATTTATGTATAATGAAATAAATATGGTTTTATAAATATAGTTTCCATTTATTAATATCGTATATATATATATATATATATATATATATAAGGGCGGTGGATGGTCGGACGCTATGCTTTGCAGCATAGTTACGTCCCTTTACAGACTGAGTTCAAATCCCGCGCAGGTTAACTTTGCCTTTCATCCTTACGGGGTTGATAAAATAAAGTACCAGTAATGCACTGGGGTAATTGCTGGCCTTGTGCCAAAAGTAGAAACAATGCTCCACCATCCGCAAACTTGACTACCAACTGACCCCCACCCTCCTCCGCCTTAACTCCGCCTGCCACCCCCTCCTCGACCAACAGGTCACGGGGGTAGCTATGAGCACAATAATGGGCCCAAACTATGCCAACCTTTTCGTTGGCCATGTTGAGGCCCAAATCTTTGCCCAGTACACCGGCCTCACGCCCGAACTATACGGTCGTTACATCGACGACTGTATCGGAGCCACGACCCGACCCTCACCCGAGAACAGCTCGACTCCTTTCTCTCCTTCTTCTGCTCCTTCCACCCCTTCCCTCCACTTCACCACCTCTATCACCGCCCGCGTCCACTTCTTAGACATCTCCGTCGCCATCGACCCCTCCCACCACTCCCTCGTCACCTCCACCTTCTTCAAACCCACCTCCATCCACTCCTACCTCGACTTCACCACCTCCCACCCCACACACATTAAACACTCTATTCCCTACTCCCAAATCCTCCGGATCCGCCGCCTGTGCAGCCGAGATGCTGATTTTGAGTCCCAGGCCCTTTCCCTAGTCAGCCATTTAATCCGCAGAGGTTACCCCCCCCCCCCCCTCCCTCCCTCGTGCACACCGCCCTCACTCGCGCTCGTGCCGTCCACCGCTCCACCGCCCTCACCCCACGCCACCGCACACCCACCCACCGTCTCCTCTTCCCCATCATCTACCACCCCTCCACCCTACCCCTCTACCGCACCATCCTCCGCCTCTTCCGACGCCTCCAGTCCAATCCCTCCACCTCCCATATCTTCCCATCCCCACCACTCCCCTCCTTCAAACGCGTACGCAATCTCCGCACCCTCCTCGTCCGCAGCCCTCTACCCCCAACCCACGCACTTCTCCCCCCCCCGTTCCCTTCCCTGTTCCAGGCCTCGTTGCAACACCTGCCCCCACATCATAAACACCACCACCTTCCAGGGTCCCAACGGTGACTCTCTCTCTGTCCGGCACGCCTTCCGCTGCACCTCCTCCAGCCTAATCTATGGGCTTCGCTGCACGGAGTGCAGCGCAACCTACGTCGAACAGACTGGACGTCGCCTGGCGGACGGGCCCCCCCCCCCCTCATACATATCCCCCACTAACACCACTAACACACTCCTTCTTTTCACCGCCCACCCCCTTGGCCCACCCCACAACTAACAATACTACCCCCCCCCCCCCCCCAACTAACAATACAAACATCCCCACCCCTCCCCCTATCACGCACACACCCATCGGTACATATATACACGCACTCACACTATCCACACACCCTACTACCACCACTAACCCTCACCTACACATCCACTCCCACCACCCCACAACTAATACCACTAACATCCCTCCGACCCACGCACACAAACACCCACACCCACCCACACCCACTTTACACACCCTACCACCCACTCTACACACCCTACCACCACTGACCCCTACTAACACACCCGCATTCAACCCTTTCCCCACCACCAGTATACTAACACCCACTAACACCCCCTTCACCACACACACACTCATCCAAACACACGCACACACACCAGTATACTACACTCCCTCCACCGTCCCCCACATCTTTTTTTCTCCCTCTCCACCCACACCCTTTCACACACACACACACACATCCCACTAACACCTCTACTAATACACACCCTATCCCCCCGCATTACCCCTCCTCACTCCACCTTTCACACCTACCCATCCTCTCCCCTGTCCACCGCACCCCCGCACACACTGACACTCTGACTTTCTCCACCTGCCATACTCCTCTACTGCTGCTATGCACACACAGACACACAGCCCTCTCCACCTGTCATTCTCCTCTACCCTCATCCTGCCTTGACCCTCTGACCACTTCCTGTTGCACGCGCATCCCACATCTCCTCTCTTCCGACTAACACAACCACGGATTACACACCATTTGCCATCGTTCCCACTATCTACTCCATCACATAGAAAATATCCGGCAATCCTTCACACCCTCGACGGAACTACCTTAGGAACTTACCCACGGACATACACTCAAAAAAATTTCTTTCGAACCACACCACCTACATCCACAAAGCGTAAAAACACCACACACACGTGCGTAGCCCCACATATATACACTCAACCTCCGGAATCCTCTACCCCTCCCTCACCCCTCCGACCCCTCCCCATCCACACGCGCACACACACACACTGACCCACACCCCACCCCACACACACCTTTTCCTGAACATGGAACCTCGTTCTTCCCCAACTCTCACATTCACATACACACACACACACGTACACCTAAACACATACACCACCTTCAGCCCTCCCCGCTCGGACACCCCGCCTCCCTCTCCCCACTCCACCCGCCACCACCCCTACACGCCCCACACCCTTCCACCACTTGTTTATCTTCATGTTTATTTTTATTTTATTTATTTATTTTTTTGTTGTACCCTTCCACCGCCCCCCCCCCTTTTTTCTAAATGTCTCTCCTCCACTCCCCTACACACCCTCGGAACTCTCTTCCCACCCTCTTTTCGCCTGAAGAAGGGCTTATGCCCGAAACGCCCCCCCCCCCACTCTCAAGAGCGTGAAACTAATAAACCTTTGTTCGTACTGCCTCTCTGTTTTGTTCCCGTTCTATTTTTCACTATATATATATATATATATATATATATATATATATATATATATATATATGAAAAAGAACACAAGAGCGTCTACAACATCAACAGATTTTTATTGGCTTACAATGTTTCTTCCTTGCGTAACCGTAGGATTCGTCAGATCTATAAAAGGGGTTTGATTGGTGTTATGGACTCTACCAACCAAACATTCAAGAACAAAGAGTAAAGAGAGTAAAGAGCAAAAGTAGGGGACGATAAGTCTAATTTTGGTGCGGGAGGGTGGGGTGTATATATATTGTATTATATGTATGGATTGATGGTCAATCAAATATGTCAGTTGCTATAACAGGTTTTGGAAGCATCAGAACATTATACAAATTAAACATGGAAACCTGCAAGTCAAACCTTAAAAACCTGTAGCATCCGACTCAACAAGTAACTCTCTAAATAGCCGTTCGACCTACTAGAAATAACAGCCAAATGTTCATGAAATCACCCCCGCTTACATAATACTGTCTTACGTGGTATACTTGACAATGTTGTCACTGATGTACAACATGACTGGAAACCCATTTATCCTAAACATGCTCGATCAGGGCTATCTTGGGGGTAAACAACAACATAACATATCCATTCTTTATAACATTCTTACAAACACGAAATCATAAAAGCATATCAAATTGACTATGTGTTTGTGTTTACATATGTGTGTGTGCGTGCGTCTGTGTGTGTCTGTGTCTGTGTGTGTGTGCGTCTGTGTGTGTGTGCGTCTGTCTGTGTGTGTGTGTGTGTGTGGCTTTGCAAGCATAACTGTTTGTGTGCTTGTGTGTATAAGTCTATCCATTACCATCTGTTTTTCATTTATATATATCGTTGACAACTCAGAACCATGTTTCCTTTAGAAACACCCCGACTTCACACAGACTAGTTATATGTGTACGCATGTGTTTGGGTGGGCATTATGTGTGCGTGTGAGTGTGTGAGTTGAGTGTTTGTATGTATGTATGTGCGTGGCGGTGTGTGTGCGTTTCTGTGCGGGTGTATGTGTAGGTACATAAATATATTTAAACATGTGTATACAGGAACAGATTAATGCATGTGCTTTAGGAAGAGCTGCCCGGGGCCCTCCAGAGAATAAGTGAATCTTGAATCAAAGTATAAGTACTGTAAATTATATAGATAAAAAAATGATTCAATTGATACACATACACACATTCAATATATATATATATATATATATATATATATATATGTGTGTGTGTGTGTGTGTGTGTATATATGCAGTGTGTTCGGTTTTTACGCGAAGATGCGTTCGTGAACGTGGCGCGTAAAGCAAATTTGCGTAATTCAAATCTAATATTTCTGATAAATAAAAACTTAAAAACCACACTCGTTATATCGCGTTATTCACTCAAAGTGAATATTTAATAAGATTTATTTCAAGAGGCGTTAAAGCGAATTCGCATACATTAAGTTCGCGAAAAAAGCGAACAGAGTGCATATATACGTAATGTAAACATCCCAAATGCAGAAAATCATTTTAGCCACAATCAATTATTTTAAATAATAGCTTAGAAAATCGGGTAAAATACCCCTAGAGACGGTAAAATGAGGCTAGCAACCGCTATGAAGAATTGAGCACCGTATCTCTTAAATTCCATCTGAGCGCTCTAAACCATTATCCTAAAAGCCTTCTGAAAGCAAATTTTGCTTAGTCTCATGCATCCAGAGTCTGTGATGTAGGTTCGAACCCAGTACAGCCATTACGGTTCCCTTGCTCCCCAAATCTGTACTTTTCTGACATAGTCAACTTAAAGAGTTATGGCTTCTTCTTAAAGACTGGTGTATGCTTGATATTAAATTCACATTAGGTACCCAAGAATTTACTAAAGGATATTAAACATTTCTATATAAACATATTTATTTAATACATATATTAGCACCAGTTCAGCCCTCTCCCATCTATTTTTCAAACATTGGGTATTGTGGACTACGTTATCCTTCTTTATGATGTCCTCGTTTTAAGATTTTGGGGGGCATTATTTGGGGAAGGTTTAACTGCAAAACCTGGCATTGAATAATCGGTTAGGCAGTCTCTCATTAGCTTGTCTATACAGTTTTAAATGAGGGTATCTGTGTTTAAAACTACAACAATTATTAAAACGATATATCTAACTATGATAACTGTTGACATACGATAGCTATAACATTGGTCAGAAATATTATCTAGAGAAGCAATAGATTGGCAGAATCTAAAGCGTCTGACAAAATTCCTTTTGGGTGTATAATTACACCTCTTTATGTTCTGATTTCGAATCCCATCCAGGGTAACTTTGTCTTCCTACTTTCCACAATCCGTAAAATAAATACCAGTCAGGAATTAGGTCATTCCTAATCAACGACACTCTAGGGACTAATTCGATTTAACCTGTTTGTCTGCTGACACTGCATGGCCAAATGGTTAAA
>OZ024745.1:41647545-41692545 GCA_964016885.1 Eledone cirrhosa | reverse complement strand
TTCGTACAAGGAAGTTAATATTTGAATAGCGTATTATTTTACTGATTTTACAATATATTGCTCTATAGGTATATGGACGCTGTGTGACTAAATGGCTAATGTGTTCGTTTCGCAATCATTATTTCCCGCGTTCGATTCCATTGCGTGATACCTTGAGCCAGTATCCTTTACTATAACCTTATGCCTTGTGAGTGAAATTGTGTTGATGGAAACCAATCAGATAGACTGTATCTGTAATTCAAAGTCCAGCCTTCTAGTGTCACGCTCAATCTCCCTGGGGATTACGTTAAAGGTACACGTGTCATCTGTATGTTCAGCCATTTACACGTTAATTTCATGAACAGGATGTTCCATTGATGGAACACTTAACGTCTACAACCTTCGGAGGTCCATTGCATGTTGGTATATTCCTTTCCTATGGAGACATCCCTAAAACTAAGGCGTAAGATGATGCAATGTTTGTGGGGGTTTTCTAAGGTTATTTGTGGAATAAAGAGGTAAAATAACTACAACTAGTAATTGTAACCATATCTCAAACAAGATTCTTCTCCTTCTTCTTCTTCTTCTTCTTCTTCTTACATGA
The DNA here is from genome assembly GCA_964016885.1 of Eledone cirrhosa. NCBI lineage: Eukaryota > Metazoa > Mollusca > Cephalopoda > Octopoda > Eledonidae > Eledone > Eledone cirrhosa. Next base: position 41,691,962 of record OZ024745.1, on the reverse strand, counting down.
TCACAACATACAACAGTCATCATAAGACTTACATATGTTTATTTTACATAAACGTATGTATGGTTAGATTTAAAAATATATATATTTTATAATTATGAAATTGAGATTAATTATATATATCATATAAATACAGTTTAATAGAGAAAGAAGAAAAGAAAATTTTGATTGAGAAGAAAGAATGGAATGTAAAATTGTAAAATATAAAGAAAAAAGAGAAAATAACGGGAAAGACAGGGAATGGCAAGGACTCTAGTGTTACAGAAGAAGGGGAGGGGAGGGGAAGGATGATTGGGCTCTGAGTTTAGGTCACAGAGGTAAATGGGCTGCAGCCTGCGGACAAGACAGCAAAAGCATTCCCGTGGACAATGGCATCCGCTGCAACAGCCACTCCACCTCGCGGGGTTCCTTCCTCAGACAGAACGCGGACGTTCTGATCTTGCGTATGATTTCATTTTAAAATGTTACTAAATTAAAAAAGGTATCCGGAGTTGCCTCCCTTATCTTTATTTAGCAACTAGAAAAATTCATTCTTTCGTCATTTGGAATGACTGAAATGAAAAACAAACATATTCAATATACAAAATCTCAGAATGTCATGAAAAACTATTGACATTATATAAAATAACCGAGCAGTATCTAGTAAAAACAAAACACACTATTAAAGGAACAAAAAAGGAAATGAAAAGAAGAAAAAGAAAAAAGGATCAAGCAACGAAAGAAAAGGAGGGACAAAGACAAACACTACACCTCAGTTTGAGTGGTGCCTCAACCACGCCCAACGGACAAAATTGTTTTTATTTTCTATTTTTCGTCCTATAATTATATCAAGTTAGCTTCGTAATACTCCCTGTTAATACTAACTTGATTAAAGCAACTAAACCTTCTATGTAACCTTTGTTATCTAATTTGACATACCCAACCCCCAAACTATCATCAAATTTGAGAAATACTTTGTGATTAGGTAAATATCTCTCTTTAAAAACATCAAAAATTGCCTTTACGACCTCATAATTTAAAAGTCCAGTGGAACCTTGGTTCACGATTAATTCATTCCTGAAAGTCGTTCGTCACTCGAAATGTTCGTAAGCCGAAACTATTTTTCTATACGAAATGTTGAGAGAAATACAGCGAGAGAGAGAGTGATAGTATATGAGGGACAGATAGATATCACCCTAGTAACATAGCAAGTGACGCTTTCCCGCCGATACTTCCAGCTTGTGGTCAACTATTGTTACCGGTTGGCATGTTTGTTACTCGTGATACTCTGGCAACCGAAACGTTTTATGCTTAGAAAAATTGTTCGTGAACCGAGGTACTACTCTACCTGGAAATAATAGTGGTACTTAAAAAAATGAGATTAAAAAAGCAAGATACCTATAATGGTATAAGTATAATATTTAGTCGATCATTTTAACTGACAATAACTATGGTTTAATTTATTAAATGTTTATTTTGAAATAACTGAAACTTTAAATGGATAAGTATTTATTCCTCATAGCAAGAAGAATTTTTGGTCCTGAAAGACATAAATAAGCAAAGATTACAGAAAAACATAAATAAACAAAAATACGCCTGAAAGTTGTTGATCCAATAACTAGAATTTATTATCCAAAACTTTTCCCAAATGTCTACATGGCTCATTGGAATCTGTAAAGATGTTAATTGTTTTAGAAAAGTAACACCAGCTTTTATAAAACGGTCTTGACTGTGAAGTTTGTAAAGCTTTCGCTAGAAATAGTCAAATATTGAAGTATTGGTTCTAACATTTGTTATGAATGTAATGATTTGCACTATTATGAATTTGTTTACATTGGAGATATAGTATTTGGTACAATCAAAGAATGCTGTCACAAAATTTTAACATCACTCGCTACCTATGTTATGCAACCTCATAGGATGTCAGCTAAACTTGCGTATGAGTGAGCTATAAATTTTATTTTACAAGGCATGTGGATCTGTGGTGAAAAGTGTTGGTTTCACAATAATAAGATTGTTGGTTTGATTCTGAGACTGGGCAGCATGTTGCCATATTGATCAAGACACTTCATTGCTTTTCATGATAGGACTATGGACTCTATCATTAAAACACAGAGTAAACTTTCTGAGATGCAACCTTGTAGAAGGTCAGTTAAACCTCAGATGTAAACATGGGTGATAAGTGGTTACCTGGGAAATAATTCAATGAGAGAGCCTCTATATGATTATTAAGCCTGCTTGAAATAGCAACCGAATTCCCCACAAATCTCACTTAATTATTTCCATAATGTTGTCATACATACATTAAATTTGAAAACAAAAAGACAGGTTGACCACGGCTGGAATACCTTTGACTTGGAATACCTTTGACCTGAAAATATTCCTCGAACTAAAAAAATACTGTCTCTCTGATATGAGAGCTGGGTAAAGATGTCTCTCTTTTAGTAATTGAACATTTAGTTGAAAGTGTCCGTTCTTGAGACTATTACTGAAGAGCTTAAAACTTTCATTACCTTAATTATTTTGAAAAACATTTCGTTTGTTTCAATTCATTTTGGAATATATCATGCATTTGAAGGCATTTAGTAATATAAATTTCTCGTTATTTATCTAGTATTTAGAACAGAACATAACAAAGGTTCTAACATGCAACTATGATGGCAGCTTGGTAATAAAATGTTAAGAGAGATGATAAAAATATTAGGCTAAAGCTCTATTGAACTATTAAATCTGAGGTGGCACAATTATCTCTTAGATACTGTCAAAATGGGTCACTTGATGAAATGAAAGTGTGTAAGGAACCCCTTAACTCTTCATGGAGTTGTAGGGATATTGTCATGACATATACAGCGTGCCTTGGCTACTTTAAATCTGGTGGAGCCCCTCCCACACCAGGATGAAATGAAGAAATATTTAAAGAGCTGTCAAAAATCCTGGGTAATACTAAAAGTTGGATTTTTCTTTCAATAACTATGTTATTGATTTTCACAAAGTTAAGTTTTTTCATTTATTTCTTGAGTATATATTATTAGGATTGTAGCATATCAGAATATTGAAGAATTATCAACTAAATCTGAAAAGTAATCAATATATTTTCTTTGTCTGACTATATAAGAAGCTCCTACATCAATGAACTACAGCTGTAAATTAGGAAATTAACCTGCAGTTCTTACACAAGATAGTTGCACACACACACACACACACACACACACACACACACACACACACACACACACACACACACACACACACACAAAATGATAAGACTGAATTAGAATAACATGACACTTTCTTTGCATGGTACTGTTAAGAGATTGACAATAGAGTGCTAGCTCAGAATGTCATCTGAACATACAGCATACAATAATATATATATATATATTTGCACCGACGTGAGGTATATGATTTTTAATGCAATGAAATATCTATGATCGTCGGCAAATCACTGATGAGGGACTTATTTTATTACATGTTATCCATGTGCAACCAGCAGTATTCTTCTCCCCATTTTTTCACATATATTTACCTATACTGCGATTCTGTTTTTTTCTCTCTCTCTCTCTTACTGCTCCCTCGCTCTCTCTGTTTCTCCTACTTTCTTTCGCCCCTCTGTCATGTCAGTTAACTCTTCCTCACACTTCCACTCACTCACTCACTGTTTCTCCTCTTCTCACTTCACCCCGTTCGCGACGAAATCATTTTCTCTCTTTCTCACATTTGAATTCGCTGCTGAAAGGTCTTTTTTCTAAGCGCTCATATATTCACCTAGCTTACGCTAACAGAATAACTATGAAGCTTGTTCCCTTCTTTCTACGGTTAGCTATCCTCCTTGTTGTTATCTTGTCTCACTCGCTTTACGCGTTTTAATTGTCCTAATAACTTAATTTAGTTATTATTGCACCGACGTGAGGTATATGATTTTTAATTCAATGAAATATCTATGATCGTCGGGAAATCACTGATGAGGGACTTATTTTATTACATGTTATCCATGTGCAACCAGCAGTATTCTTCTCCCCATTTTTTCATATATATATATATATACATACATATATGAAAATAAAGGTAAAGCTAACTTCGGCGGGATTTGAAATCAGTACGTAAAGGATCGTAACCCTATGCCGCGAAGCATGGTGTCCGACGATCTACCAATACTGTCAAATAATTACTATTAGAGTTTAACTTTCTGCACTGCCCCCCCCCCCCCCCCCCCACCTGCCTAATTGAAATGAGACGCCGTTTTATGTTTGCTATCAACCAGAAATGAGTTGGACAGCGACTGTCCACTCGGAACTCCGAATCCTCGACAAACACTAATGTGGTTTAAGGTGGAAGTCACCGCCAATGCAATGTCACTCTGAACGAGATGATTAAACATGGCGTGGACGCCGCACGCTTCCCTGCTCAAACCGGTGCAGTTGAACGGAGAGGTCGGAAGAAGGTAAGATACCATAACAATCTTATCGACCCGTGAAGTAAGCCCTTCATCTGGGACGCAACATGTAGCGACGCTTTCTCCCCCGTGGCAACCTGGTGCCTTCTGACAAGCCAGAGATCGCAAGCTGTCGAAGATATATCGTCGAACCTGTAGCGGTGGAGACTTCCGGCGTTCTGAATCGAGTCTCCCTCGCCATCCTCCGAAGCAACGCTTTCTCCATTCTGTTCTCAGCTGGGACCATCATATGGCTTGCAACTAAGGTTCTGCATGCCAGAAAGCCCACCCCACCGCCTGAGCCCATATTATTAGGGTTAGTGATGATGAGTATTCATTCTTATAATAATTGTTTCTACTTTTGGCACAAGGCCAGCAATTATCTAGTACATTACTGGTACTCTATTTTATCGACCCCGTAAGGATGAAAGGCAAAGTTAACCTCGGCGGGATTTGAACTCAGAATGACAAGGGTTGTAACTCTATGCGTCAAAGCATGGCGTCCGACCCTCTATCGATACTGCCAATTCACTGCAATTCTTATATTAATGGTGAGATAACTCAAAGGGAAAATATACAGGCTTGATTCCCTTGCTAAAAGAATTTAATAAAACACTTAATTTTCCAGGTAAACTGACAAGCCATAATACTACGTTCGATATGATCGACTAAATAAAGGCGGTGTCCAGTAGGTCCGCAGTCTAATGATATCAGTAAAAGAATAAAATAAATAAATGAATAAAAATTACTAAAAACTATATTGTCGTTCGAAGTTATATTACTAAGGGACACAATTAAAGTGGACACCGTGTTACTCTATAGATGACTTCCGTTTGAAGGGTATTGATAGTTATGTCTTTCCAAATTCGTTCAGCTCTTATTTTGAGACAAGAACTAACCTCTCTAACACACCCCACAGGACAAGTTGGGCCATTGCTTCAAACTTTACGATGGAGGAAATCTCGCTTTTTGCCAATTGCTAAGAGTAAACAGTTTTATGTCCGTAAACCGACACCAGAGGATACCGAAGAAGCTAAGAAACTAAAGTTCTTAACTAATGAATATAACACTCGTTTGCGAGCAATACGGTAAAGTGTCTAGGTTTTCTTTCTCTCTTAACCTTTCACGTCATTTACACATTTTGACCTTCGAGAAATAGGGGGCACATCCTACTCAAATCACAGACTTGACCGTCTTAGAAACGATGCATAAATGTGTGTATCGGTGGATTGGCAGTATCGGTAGAGGGTCGGACGCCATGCTTTGACGCATATAGTTACGGCCCTTGCCATTCTGAGTTCAAATCCCGCCGAGGTTAACTTTGCCTTTCATCCTTACGGGGTCGATAAAATAAAGTACCAGTAATACACTGGGTAATTTCTGGCCTTGTGCCAAACGTAGAAACAATTATTGACTATAGATCTTTGAAGAGAATGAAAATATCTCGTCTTATTCATCCGAGAAAAATGTTCCGGTTTCTTCTCTTTGGAATTAAATTTAGATTTAAATTTTGTAAACCGCTTATTAAATTACTATCATTTCCGTTAACAAAGTTTTGGTCTATAGTGGGCTGTTGATAAAAAGAAAAAAAATCTGATTTAACTAGTTTCTCAGTCATTTGCTCATCATCTCTGTATTTTTGTTTTTCTTACCTCTTTGTACCGTGCTCTCACTCTCTCTCGATCTGTTCCCTTTCTCTCTCAACCCCTCTTTATATTTGATTCTTTCTCTCTCACCATCTCTGTATGATATGATTCTCTGTCCCTTTTTGATATTGTATGTTGTTCATTCTCACAGTCTGTTTCTATATTGGCAGTATCGGTAGAGGGTTGGACGCCATGCTTTCTAGCATAGTTACGTCCCTTTACAGTCTGAGTTCAAATCCCGCCGAGGTTAACTTTGCCTTTCATCCTCATGGGTCGATAAAATAAAGTACCAGTAATGCACTGGGTATTTGCTGGCCTTGTGCCAAAAAGTAGAAACAATTATTTCACTGTCACATGTGGTGGGTGTAAACAAATAAGCTAGCTCTTTCTAACGAAAATCATTTGTGATATTTGTTCTGTCCAAGTTTTCGAGTCAATCCTTTGCCACTCTTGTTAATCCAACAACCCAGTTATTGACCAATTAGAAACCTGTATTTAACAATGATTTTGTTCATTATTGTACAAAAAAGACAACAACAAAAAAGTAAAATCCTCTGGGATGGTTGTTCACACCTTAATCTCCCGTATAGCAGCTGCATCGTCAACTGTTGCAAGAGCGAAAGAGATGCACTAGACAGAAAAAACTATAAGTTGATGGACCATGCCATGAAAATTACTGAAAGAGTTATTGCACAACTGGTTAAGGACCAAATTAACCTAGATGAGATGCAGTTTGGATTTGCACCACTGACACCTTCCTTGTGAGGCAACTCTAGAGGTATAGAGCTAAAAATAAGTACCTCTGCTTGGTATTTGTTGACCCAGAGAAAGCATTTGACAGAGTCCCCACTTTCCATAATCTAGTGGGCTCTTAGAAAACTAAGAGTAGATGAGTGGCTTGTAAGGGTGGTACAAACCATGTACAGATGAGCAGACAATTTATTGTGCAAATAGGCGTTTATTAATCAGGGCTATGTTTTAGCCCTTTCCTGTTTATTATCGTCCTGCAGGCTATAATTGTTTCTACTTTAGGCACAAGGCCAGCAATTACCCAGTGCATTACTGGTACTTTATTTTATCGACCCCGTAAGGATGAAAGGCAAAGTCAACCTCGGCGGGATTTGAACTCAGATCGTAAAGGGACGTAACTATGCTGGAAAGCATGGCGTCCGACCCTCTACCGATACTGCCAATCCACAATGGAAGTGTTTAAGACTGGTTGGTATGAGAACTCCTGTATGCCAATGATCTAATCCTCATAGCCTAATCTGTGGCAGAAGCAAAAGGTCTTAAAGTCAACTTGGCAAAGACTAAAGTCCTAGTAAGTAGAATAGAAAACAGGGCCCCGGTCCCATCAGGGAAATGACATTGCTCAGTGTGCAGGAAAAGAGAGAGTAGAAATATGTTCAGAGCACACACTGGTTTTCAGCTAGTATGCATCATCCATTCTCATTCCATGTCTATACCAGCTACATCTGTCTCCTACATTCATCAGCCAATGTCTGTGTAGCTGATATATTTCATCCTCTGTTGTTTCTCCTTTAAGGTGGTGAGTGGGTAGAAGCAGCAAACGAGGGGTTTATAACTTTCTTTTCTTATGACACTATTTCTTAAAGAATTGATTGTTAAGCTGTATTAATGTTTGATTTTACAGAACATATTTCTTAAAAGAGATCTCAGAAAAACCGAAAATTGTGGTAAATCAGAGTAAACTTGAAGATTTTAAACTATTATTATTAGAAAATGATAAATGGAATGCCCAGGTGGCACTGGAAAGGTGAGTAATATGGATTAAGAGTGAATATTTTGTTTTTATATTTCTGTAAATATTATTCTGTATATATATTTCATCATTATGATGGCGTAAGTTTGGTAAGTCTTTATAGCTTTATGTTCTCTATAACACTAACTACTTTACAGAGTATACTTGGTGCCCCAGCACTAGGGATGTTGTCATGTTCCCAAAAAGACTAAAGAGGTCTCTCTGCTTTAATTTGTCTCCATTCATTTGCCAACCATTTTACTGAATGAACTGGGTGCATCTTATAGTAGTACCAACACCAGAGATGTTTCCTTAGACCTTTCAAAGTTAATAAGTCTTCTCTGCTCCATTCTATCAATGCAAACATGATTGAAAGTGTTAATAGAAGGGTTGTGGTGGTTCTGAGGTTGAAAGAGGGAACAGTATGATTATAAAACAAAGTAATAGAAACATTTCTCTCAAATGTTGTTCTGGATTGCAAGACAGTGTATCAGGAAGAACTGAGATGAGGGAGAGAAGTTTGTGTGGAATGACAGTGCTCTCACTGATGCTGAAAGAAAGAAGCTTGGAACTGTTACAATGTAAGATTGTTGAATGAGAAAAATGCATGGGAAAGCCAGAGTCTAGTTTAAGTAGACCCAACCATCAAAGTTTTGAGAGCAGTATGGTGGATAAAGCTATTAAGTATATGAAGGTAGGAAAATCAACCAGCCTAGCTGGAATTGTTGCCGAGATAATTAAACTAACAGGTAGAGTAGGTCACAAGATAATTACATGCATAGATAATTAGGCAGTGTAGGAAGGTGTCATATCGAATGATTGGAGTACAGCTTCATTTTCAAATGTTACAAAGGCAAAGGAGATAGAGGAAATTACTGAGGCATCAAACTGTTGAATCAGATTATGATGGTCATTAAAAGAGTTGTTGCATAATTAATTAGAGACAGAATTAAATTTGATGTGATGCAGTTTGGTTTTGTGCCCAGGAGTAGGGCTATGGATGTTAACTTCCTAGACACTCAGTTGCAGGAAAAGTATTTAGCTAAGAATAGGTTCTTATATTTACCAACTTAGAAAAGGCCTTTGACAGAATCCCACACTCTATAATTTGATGATCACTGAGGAAGTTGGGGATAGAGGAATGACTTGTGAAGGCTATTAAGGGTATATACACTGCCCACAACAGGACAACCCGTTTAACCCATGCTAGCGTGGAAGAACGGACGTAAAACGATGATGATGATGATGATACAGAGGCAAAACTAGCAAAGTAAGAGTTAGCAATGACTATAGTAATGAATTTAGTGTATGGTTAGGGATCCACCAAGACTCAGTCTCAAATACCTCCTGTTTATTATAGTCCTCCAGGCCATAGCAAAAAGATTGTTTGTGGGAGCTTCTATATACTGATGATCTAGTCCTCAAAACTGAAATGAAAGAACTAGAAAAAAGTTTGACATGGAAGCTAAATCTGGAATCTAATTGTTTCAAAGTAAACCTAGCAAAGACTAAAGTTTTAGTAAGAAAATGAATAAGACTCTGCTACAATCAGGGAAATAGCCATGCTCATCATCATCATCATCATCACCGTTTTACGCCCGTTTTTCTATGCTAGCATGGGTTAGACGGGTTGTCCTGTTGTGGGCAGTGTCTGGTCGGCTGACCATGCCTTGCTCATACAGGAACTGATTTTGGCTTGATTTCTACAGCTGGATGCCCTTCCTAACACCAACCTCATTTACAGTGAGTGCTGGGTGCTTTTTCCGTGGCGCCTACATGTCCACTTTACAGTGTGGGCTGGGTGCTTTTTTGCCATGGCACCTCCACGACCACCTTCCAGTGGGAGGGTGTGGGGGCATATTGTCTATATGCTTCAGCTTATACACATGGGAGGTCGGGTACTCTGTATTACTGCATGACGCCAGAGGTCACGGTCATGTGTCATCGCCTTTGAGAGGTGTAAGAGGTGTAATTCGGTATGGTTGGCTTTTATCACCTCATCCCAGGTCTTCTTGGGTCGCCCCACTCCGTGGTTTCCATTGACTTCTAGTACTCTGCACCTTTTTATGCAGCTGTCGTCCTTCATACGCATCACATGTCCATACCAACGCAACCGCCTCTTCTGCACACAGCATTTGATTCCTCTTATGCTTTGTCGTTCGCGTATATTACTATTACACATCCATCGGAGCATGCAGGCTTCGTTTCTTTCTAATCTACGTAAGTCTTCCACCTTCAGCGCCCAGGTCTCACTACCATGTAACATTGCTGTTCGGATACACGCATCATACAGTCTGCCTTTCATTTTGAGGGAGAAGCCTTTTGCAGATGTGTAGAAAAGGAGTGTCACCATTTCATGCAGTGTATACAGTAGACTGGGAACATAAAAGATGTAGACTGATAGGAAGGGTAAATTTGATGAGTAGCAGCTGCACATGATTAGTCAACAGTTAGAGTACATGGAAAACAAACTCCCTCAAATGTTCAGAAATCTTACAAGTAGTAGTAATTAGCTTTTCTATCTAGCAGGCTTCATTAGCATAAAGGTGGATGCACTAAAATTGTTATTGTTAAAGTGAAGTTCAAGGAGATGTTACTATTTAGACTAAAGGGTAGATTATAGGATATATATGTTCAAACAGCAATGCTGCATGGCAGCAAGATGAGGGCCCTGATTTCAGAAGATTTGCGATGCCTAAAAAGAAATGAAGCATGCACGCTTCATTCGATGAGCAATGTCAGTGAGTGTATGTGTTAACAACAAAGTACAAGTGAACTGAGAGAAAAACTGAGTATGAGGAATTGATTGTAGCATGCAGGAGAGACACTTGCACTGGTATGAGCATGTGATGCATAAAGAGAGTGAAGGTTGTATAAAAAGTGCTGGGCCTTTGAGGTGAATGGAATCTGTGGAAGAGTGAGACCAAGGAAGACATGGGAGCGAAGTTATGAAAAACGACCTCAAGAAACTGTACCTCACAAAGATGACACATGACTGAGCTGAGTGTTGATATGCCTTAATGCAAGAGACACATTCACCAGTACAAGTTGCAACACTAAATGTAAATGTGGTGACAGATTCGAAGATACAGAGTTTGGTAATTGAAATCGAAAAGAGACAATATAGGATTGGAGTGACTGTCCAGTCTGGCCTAGCATAACTCCTCTCATGTTAATACCACAATAAAATGCACTCACTACACTCTGTAAACTGTAAGTGTTAGTCCCACGATAAAATGTACTTAGTCCATTTTGTTGGTGTCATGAAACACACACCCACACACCCATACTGGTTTCACAAAAATGTGTACAGCCGAGCCATTAAGGTGGTTTCTGTTAAGAAATGCATCTAGTCATAGAAACTATGCCAAATGTGGGACATAATAAGCAATAGTGGTCACTGACCCATTCAATCGATGCTAATATGGAAATGGGGCATAAAATGATGATGATATTTATAATTCTTTCTGTAAGAGTGGATTAGGAGTACCATTGTCATAATTGTCATCAACATCTTGTGTGTAATGAAACAAAACCATAAACTTTAAAATTAGAGACAACATATATTCTATAAACATCCAGTCCTTCATAAGTTAAAGCTGTCACAAACCAGTGACATTGAAAATTATATTGTGACTAAAGGTGTGTGTTATATTGGTGTTTTTATTGTAGAGAAGCTGATATGGCCAGATTATCAGAGGAGGAAGCTGAGAGTAAAAGATTGAAGGCAGAGAGCTATCAACAATACAGACTTGAGAGGATGATAAAAGCTGAAGAAACATTCCATGCTGAAAGGGTAACGATCATTCATCATTTCATTTTACGTCCGATTTTCGCTGCTTGCAAGGGTGGGACGGGTACTGATTCTGGCTTGATTTCTACAGCTGGATGCCCTTCCTAACACCAACCTCATTTGCAGTGAGTGCTGGGTGCTTTTTTACCGTGGCAACTCCACGACCACTTTGCAGTGGAATGATATGGACCCCAGTCCCTATCATCTCATTTCTACAGCTGAGTAAGCTGGAGCAATGTGAAATAAAGTGTCTTGTTCAAGGAAACAACACATCACCCGGTCTGAGAATTGAACTCACAACCTTTCGATTACAAGGCCAATGCTCTAACCACTAAGCCATGTGCCTCCATGATATCTTTTATATTTATTTATCATCACCATAATCTTGTTTACCACCAGCAGCATTTCCTTCCATCCTTTCCCCCTCTTTTTTCTTACTGATAAGTTGTGTCAGGTCTCATAGTTAAATGCAAGAATTGTTGGAGCCGGTGCAATAATATGCCAGCTTCAGGTCTTGGTCATCAGAAGAAGGGAGGTATATGTAAAAGCCAAACTTGCTACCATGAATTTGATATTTCGGCCTAGCCTTACCTATGGTCATGAATTTTTGGTGAAGACTGAAAGAATATGATTGCAAATACAAGCTGCCAATGCCGAAATGTTTCATACATCAGTATTTTTTCCAGCTAAAGTATCTTCTCTATTTTATATTGATTCTTATGTGTTCAGCATGACTAGAGAGATTGCCTGTAACAAGATTAAAGGGTCCCTCGAACTCTGAATCCCTTCCTATTGAAACAGCTTGCAGGGTTCAAATTTCTTTTTTTATTGGAAAACCTTTCTAACAACCGTTTTACAGAGTTCTGGGGGCATTTTATTATGATATCAGCACTAAAGAGTTTGCTGTATGATTGCCATGACTGAAGAGTTTTCCCTACTCTGTGTTGTCAGTGTTTGATTATCAACCACTTTTCTCTAGGATCATGAGTCACTATTCCTTGCAATCTTTTGTAATCTCTGTGAGGTTCAGCATTTTGATTTCAGTCTCCAACAATTCATTTCATGACTTCTTAGGTTTCTTTCTACTGGTTCCATCTACTTTAAGTGCTTGATAATTTACATAGCTGGTACTCTCCATACACGTCCCATGCTTGTACCAACAGTCGTTTCTCTTGCACACTGCATGCATCTGATTCCACTTCTCTCAGCTCATTTGTCTCCATCATCCATGCACATCCATCTGAGCATGTTCACCTCATTTTCATATCTTCTGGATTCCAGGCCCAAATCTCTAAGCCTAATAGACTGCTCTTATAGATTGTATCAGTTGTACTTGACGTCCACTCAGCTGCAGATAACCTACACTTTTTTTTTACTTGTATTACATGAACACTTTTATTTTATTTTGGATCTTCCCACCCCACCCCATACACGCATTTAAAAATAAATATATAATTATTCTCTTCTCATTTCAGGACAAACCATTTATCTCCCTTGAAGATCTCGATAAACACATTGCAAAGGCTATAGACTCCAAAGTTGATTATAATTTTGCAATTGATAAAAAAGGAAATATTTTTAAAGAAGATGAACAGAAGGTATTAGAAGAAGATGAACAGAAGTTATTAGAAGAAAATGAAAAATCTAAATCATAGTTATATTTTGGGGGTTTTTGTTAAAGAAAAATAAACAAACTTTGCTGTGGTGCAGATATATATATGAATAATAAAGTTAATTTTTGTTCTTCACATTGACTTTGTAATATTTCAACAAAACTTGATTTAGTCAAATTAGAAGCTGTAATTGAAAAGTTAGTAAAGCACTTTCTCATAAATTCTGAGTTCAATTTACAGCTAGATACATCTCAAGGTGTTATTTCTCCAAGTATAATGAAATACATACCAGTAATATATTGGAATTGATTTAATAAGAGTTGTGGGCTGCTATATGTTATTAGCAGTATAGTTCATAAACAAAAGGAGATAATTTGACAAAGTGTTTTAAGGTGATTTTTATTATAAATGTAAAAATGATTTATATTAATTACATTAGTAATCACAAGCATATCTTAAATACTTACATCATTACTGGATATATCTTTTTATTACTACTACTAAATTCATCATTGGTATGTTTACCATTACCAAGTTGCATTAGTATCTTCAGAAGGTTGAGATATTACTTTATTCTTGATGTTGCAGTTGCTGAACTTTGCAAGTACCTTATCTAGCCTATTTATAAAAGTGTCAACATCAGTTTTTGCCATACCAATACCTGCAGCTGCAGTCAGATAACTGCATGGGTAGCTGTTAGAATGGGCTCCAAAATTTACAAAGCTGTGTTGGCATATTTCCTTGGTACCGGAGTCTTTGGCAATCACCCTACCAATGAAAGATTGAAAAGAAAAAAATTGGTTAGAATCAGTATCACCATTTAATGTCTGTTTTCCATGCTGGTTTGTGTTGTCAAGCTCTGAGATTAGACAAGTCAGACGACCACGTCTTGCATATACATTCCATCTTGGCATGGTTCCTATAACTGGATGTCCTACCTAATGCCAACCATTTTACATGGATTGAATGCATTTTATTGGGGTACTAGATACATCTTGTGGCACCAGCATTACTACTTTCCAGAGTGAACTGGGTGCATTTACCTAGTACACTCCATAAGGGTGGTTGGCACCCTGCTGTTGCTGTAGAAACCATACCTAAAAGGGTTGAGAAGACACTTCAGTTGTGACAAAGATACAACTTCCCTAGTGCTGGCGATCTATATGATAAAAGCATCCAGTACATGCTGTAAAGTGGTTGGTGCCAGGAAGAGCATCCAGCTATAGGAATCATTCCAAACATGGGGCTGGGAGGACCCTTCAGTTTTTGTCAAAAGATTTGAGAACTTCTGTGCACTCGATAGAATGTATGACTACATAAACGAGATGATGCAGACCTCTAGGCTTGTCTGGGAGGTCTGTACTGACTTGGTCTATGTAGACCCATCCAAGCCTTGATAGCAGGAAAAGCAGATGTTAAACGATGATAATGATATTGTTGGATATTATAAACACCAGTTTGAGATAGAAGAGAAATTAACTCATTAATTTTCATCCAGCCTATTACTCTATAATAAGTAATTTAAAAATCTCAGAATGAAATTCCTATGTGTGTGTGTTAAAACCAGGCTTAAGTCATCCTGCAAGAGTGCAAGTCATGGGACATATTGATAATGTAGGATGTGTCACCATTTGCTTTAAATATTGATATGAAACTTACGAGTTAATGTGGTCACCTGAATCATGGAAAATTAGAATTGACCCAAATCAAAATGAACAACCCATCCAATCTATGCCAGAATGGAAGGCCGACTTAAAATGATAATGAGATTAAAAAAACAACAGCAATATTGTCTGACCAAATTTTTGGTTTTGACTTACCTTTTATAAAGCATATATATTTTAGATCCTGTTGTATATGTCAAATAGGCTGCAGAATATAGCTGAAATGGTTAGTCTAATTTACTTGACATGCATGTGTATGGTACTGTAATTGATTATAGAATAAATGTCATTTATTGCCCAGTATCCCTGCTAGCAAGGACTGGACAGGTCATCACAAATTGTCAGTACTTAATCAGAGTGTATTGGGTGCACTTTATTGTGCCACCGGCAGTAGAGGGAGGGGGGGTGTCAGGCTTTTAACATAACTGAATAATAGTCCTTTCGATACTTAGGCAAATTTTCTACAGTTTATTATTTAATGGTTATGTCTATGTGTGGTAAAGAGCTAACATACCTTGTTCCTGAGACAAATCGTTTGAACAGCATCGATCCAATTTCAGTCACGTTTGTGTTCTCTTCAAATTTAAGAGTCATTGCTGTGGATTACAAAGGGTAGGATTTGAGATCAATGAAGGAAAATCTTAAGGAATTATCACTGACCTCTATTCACACTTGAGGTTGAATGCAGTTAACAGAAAAGTAGATATGACGTGAATTAAAACTATGTGCCTGTTATAACATTCTAATACAAGTTACATAACACTTTGTACTAATTGACTGACAGAGTAGCCACCCTTGTTTAATACCTGCTGTTGAGAGTTTGGTTAGAATAGCTATAATAATGAAAATGATTGCGTACAGTGCTCCTGACTACAACTTATCAAAGGTGCAGTGTATAGTACATAGAATAATGTACAAATATCAGGAAAGTGAACAGTGTATGAGTCACAGTATACACACAAACACACACATGCATGCATATGTGTTGAGGGGGAAGATCAGGTGTAGTGTTGGTGAATTTCGAGATGCATGTAAGTTTTGAAAGTGTCTCGACAGCTAACAACTAATGCAGGTAGTGATCCGTGCTTCAGCAACTCTGAGCATGCAAAAATGTTTCTGAAAGTCATGGGGGCTGTACTGTTTTCTGATTTTCTATTGTATTCCTGGAATTATCTCTGCATGTAGTATCTGCTTTACACTGTCATTTAAAATATTAAATAAATATATAATAATGAGAGAAGCAATCTTTTTTTTTTTCCAAAGGAGATTTTCGGTAGATTTTACAAAAGTCTGTAAGTTGCCCTTAAGTCATATCCTCTTGACCGTTCTTCAATTCCTTTTCACACTCATATTGAGGTGTCTACGCATTATCATGTTGTTTCCATGTTCACATAACTGCAGATGTCTTCCACGTTACCTTTGGACCTACTAAGAATTTCTTGGTGTGAAAAGGTCATGGAATAGATTAAGTTGACTAATCTACAAGATACCTTCACTGGAAGATGCTTATCTAAGTACTATGCATGCCCACAAAGAGACCTGTGGAAGGCAGAAGTGTGGGGAAGGGCAAGCTCATAGGATTTGAGGTCTGTGGAGGAGGACCTAACAGACATCGGCTGCAAGCATGCTTGTGACAGGTATTGTAATCATGCTAGGTGGATATCTTTTGTTGCCCAATGCTTCATAGGGAGCAGAAAAAAAACAGCTGAGTTATGAAATTATATCTGATCTGTACAGGCCAGCTGTGGTCCACAGACTTCTAGGGATCTATGAGTTTGTTGAGTAGACATGCCATTCAAACACCTGGGGCTCATGCAAAAATTCATTTAAAGGAACAGGGTCCCTGGCAGTGAAAAAGTTTGGCAGTCATAGATGTAGGTCAGCAGTTGCTACAGGACAAATATGAAGTGAAACATTCTAATCTAAGGAAACTAGCACAAGGTATGAAAAATTCTGAAAGGGTTATGTATGTATATGAGTCTACATGGGTTGCTATTCTTGGTTCTCAATAATGAGAAATTCCGAGTAGTGATTCATGCAAACTTAACACTATAACCATATTAAATACATTCGTGAGTTTTATATCGAATAATAATATTTGATTCGTTTGCAAGCAAATAGTCTCATTGCGCTATGTTTTTTAGATGATATCACCATCCTTTTGTTCTAGCGGAGGTAATAGTAGTAGCAGGAACAGCAGTAGTAGTAGTTGCTAATGAGATAATCACTTAAAAGCCCTGTAACTTACCCATCGAAATTTGGTTATTGTTGACAGTCAAGAGTTCTTGACCATGTTTCTTGGCACAGGATGAAAGGGCATTCTTCAGATAGACAAACATTTCTTTCCTGTCTTTCAGAAGTTTCATATAACCAGTGGAACCAAGAGACAGAAGTGTGATGAAGAGATCAATTGTCGGGGTTGAAGAGGCCCTGCCTGGATGGAAAATATATTAAACAAATATTATCTTCATCATTGTAGGGCAGTGGATTGGCAGTATCGGTAGAGAGTTGGACACCACGTTTGGCAGCATAGAGTTACGTCCCTTTATGGTCTGAGGTTAATTTTGCCTTTCATCCTTACGGGGTCGATAAAATAAAGTACCAGTCATGCACTGAGGGTCAATTTAATCAACTTTCCCCTCCCTCAAAATTGCTGGCCTAAAGTAGAAATCATTATCATCATCATTGTCTTTACATTAACTTTTCCATGCTAGCATAGATTGGATAAAAGGTTTTAGTGGCAGTATTCTATGGCTAAACGCCCTTCTTGAGAGCAACCCTTATTGTTTCTTTTTAAGTATGGTACTTATTGCATTAATTTTCACTCATCAAATTGGTAAGCTGCAGGATATAATCAAATGACACATTTTTATGAATAATAAACACAGGAAGTTGGCTATGAATATTTTGAGATGTTGCAGTAAGAATGCCAGATGTGTTTCTGGATTTTTTTCCTTCATTGAAGATATTTACTCACTTGGTATTGAGACAAGAATAAGCTAAAGCTTACATACGGTTTTGGATATGAACATTCACTGGATGAGTGCATATAGTGTGAACTTGACTGGCTAGGTTTAATTAGCAGTAGCACTGACATAGCATGGCTCATAACAGTGATGTATATGAATACACAAGAGTAATGCTATGAATATTTTAAGTTGTGATCATGGCATTATTATCTCAGCTATATATCATCATCATCATCGTTTAATGTCCATCTATCATGCTAGCATGGGTTGGACGAGTTTGTCCCACTTGAGGCAAGATTGGTCAGGTGACCATGTCTCGTTCATACAGAACTGTTTCTGGCAGGTTTTCTACAGCTTGATGCCCTTCCTAACACCAACCACATTTACAGTGTGAAAATATATATATATATTATTCTAAAACCTGTGGCATTTATATCATCATTCATGATGAATGATAACATATGTCCCTGGTTTTACAATACAAAACTACTTATTTTACCCCCAAACCATTCATCATCATCGTCATCATCCTTTAACGTCTATCTTCCACGCTAGCATGGGTTAGACGGGAGTTGTCCCAATTTGAGGCAAGGTTGGTCGGGTGACCGTGTCCCGCTCGTATAGGACTATCTGGCAGGTTTTCTACGGCTGGATGCCCTTCCTAACACCAACCACATTTACAGTGTGGACCGGGAACTTTTTACCGTGTTACCTACATGGCCACATTACAGCGTGGACTGTGTGTTTTTTTTTTGTTGTGACACCTACACGATCTCAATCTCATTAATTTGGACTTGATGATAATTGCTATTTCCTCCTAAAACCTTTCATCATAATTTCTTGTAAGAAATTTTATTAAGTTATGTTTGAAAGACCAGCTTAATAATGAGTAAGTTATACTAAATTCCTCCATATTCTTGATGATTTTCAAAATTATTTGAAAATCATGGGCAATGTCTTTTATTAGCAATATGGTAATGAAAAGGGTTAAGTTGAGAACAAAGAGTGAAGTACTTACCTGGATACATTTTGCCAATTTCATCAATGAAATTTTTGTCAAAGCCTGCAATGATTGAGCCCCCAACGGGGACCATGAAGTTTTTATCAGTGCTCTGGACAAAAGCATCGACTCTACCAACACGTGCGGCCTGGAATAAAAAAAAGTAACATCAGATTATTATTATTATTATTAATAATGAAAATAAACGGGCTGAACGACTATGTCTGGCTTGTAAATTACATTTTTGGCATGATTTATACAGCTGAATGCACTTCCATGCTAAATGAATGTTTCTTTAAGACTGACTACCTCACTATCATAAGCCTGTCTAAAGAAGGCATTCAGTGCTAAAATTTAGGATAACATTCTGCACAATAGAGATAGAACAACTTCAGTTAGAATAGTGGCTGCATAATTGCTGGGTCAGTTAGTGGTCATACTACTGCAGTTTTATCTTATTTTAACTATATCCCTAAACTAACTTTGTTCATTTAGTCCACTCACGCAGAACTGACCAAGAAGACAAGTATAACAACTACAACAATTATAACAACATCATTGTGACCATGAGCAAAAGGACCACAAAAACAAGAATAAACAAAATACCACTATCACGAGCTTCTGGTTCATCACCATAAGGAAAAAGAAATTTGTGTATGCACTAACCTGTTCCAGTAAATGTGTACATTTAGACGCCTGGATTCCATAAGCATTGTTTACCAAATGTGGAATGTTGTTGTCTTTGCACAGTTTAGCAATTTCTTCTAGTCTACAGATAGATAGTTAAATACATTGTTTAACGTATATTTCCCACTCTAGCATGGGTTAGACGAGTTGTCTTGTTTGAGGCATGATGGGGTCAGGTGACAGTGTTCTTGCTCATACAAAACTGTTTCTGGCCTGGTTTCTATGGCTGGATGCCCTTCTTAACGCCAACCACGTTTTCAGTATATGTTGGGTGCTTTTTGTTGTGACACCTTCACGACCACTTTTATATAAATTAATGCAGCCATCACTTGCAATCAAGTATGACTTGATAGTATGTATCATACTTTTTCTCAGAGCTTTAGGAGCCCATGCAGTTGTGAGCAGACACAAACATTCTCGTGACCCTCTCTCATTTGATCCAGCAAAATATCCAGTATGTAACAACTGGATGAGCACTGGGTTTGTAAAGTAGACCTTATCAGGATTTGAACTCAGAATGCACAGAGCTGAAACAAATATCCAGTACTCTAAAAACTGCGAATTGACTGCCTTACAAACACACACATATATATCATCCTCATGTATGTTTTTACAGCTAGTAAGGGTTGAATGGGTCTACCAACCTTTCAGATGAGCTGGAGTCCTGCATCTCACATATGGTTCTGCACTCTGTTGAGTGTATATTTAGCATGACACCACCACTAGGCAGATTGTCATGTCTTTGCCACAACAGAAACGTCCTCCTAACCCTTCATTTGGAAAGCTTTCTATGTCTGGGACTTCAGCAGCATGGCCTTGATGCTGGTAAGCTCTGCCTGTTCAAGGACTTCAACATTGGTGATGAAGTCACTCCAGTGAATATTGATGATGGTGAGGATGCACCATCCTCAAATATATATATATATTGTGAAGGTGCCTAGTTTAGTGGTTAGGTGTTTGCTTCACAATCGTAAGGTCAATACTTGGGACCAGTTGCTACATTGTGTCCTTGAAGTAAACAATTTATTTTTACATTGCTCAAATCAAATCAGTTGGCAAAAATAAGTTTTATCTGTAATTCAAGGAGCCAGCCTTATCACACTGTCATACAGAATCTCCCTGCAAACTATGTTTAGGGCGCATGTGTCCCTGGAATTTTGGTCACAAAGTAATCATTTTAGTAAATTCCTCAAAGTCTTTCAATAATTGAATGAAATAAAGTGTATTTTATGAGAAATATGCACATAAAAGGGTTAATATAAATAGTTGTGTTATAGAACTTGAGCGATTTTAATCCAGTTGGCTCCAAAAGGGTTAGACTAGAGATGAAGTTCCAGTTCCAACAAGAAATATTGATAAACTTATAACTAACCCCACCTATTTAGCAGTACCTTTGGTAATTTACTCTTTTACTGGCTTCAGTCATCGGATTGTCCTTAAAAGAAACCCTTTTCTCAAACTTTTTTATTGAATGGTCATGAGTTACTACACTTATTATCAGAGTTACCTCCCTTGTAACCTATGTCTTGCTGATTTAAATACTACACAAAGAAAGCGGCGAATTGGCAGAATCGTTAGGAAGTCGAATAGCATGCTTTGCGGTATTTGTTTCGGCTCTCTGCTCTCTGAGTTCAAATCCCGCCGAGGTCAATTTTGGCTTTCATCCATTCAAGGTCGATAAAAAAAGTACCAGTCAACTACTGAGGTCGATTCTTCCTCTATATCTCTTTCTCACGTCCATTCTCTTACTCTATTATTTTCTGGGAGAAATCTGCTGTATTCTGATCTAGAGAGATAGGCTCTGGCAGGTTAAAAGCAAAATGACCTAGAAACGCTGAATGTCAATACAGCACCCCTACAACTTCCTCAGTTGTTACGGGCCCATGCATGCATAGTATACAAAACCAACAATGCTAACAGCAGCAGCTGCACCCTCATCACCAACAACAACAACAGAACAAGATATTATAAAGCAACATTTATACAGAAAGAAAAACTGCAATAAAGGTGCCACATACCTATCTGGTGCTCGGGGTGCAAAGCAGCTGGTTGTGGACATGACACAGGCAATGTTGTCCTTACCCAGGGTTATAATCTGTTCAGTTAGAGTAATGAGGTCAGTCCTTAGTTCATCTCCTACCAATATATTCTCAATGACCACTGGCTGGAAACCTGACCACGTATTAAAAAAATATTATTTATCAGTCACACATGGTAGGCAGATAAAAGAACAATGGTGATGGTGATGATGGTGAAGGTAGTGATGATGATGGTAGTGGTTGTTGTGGTGAAACTAATGGTGGCAGTAGTGTTGGAGAAGCTGATGATGGAGGTGATATAAAGTGGGTGGTGTTAGGAAGGGATTCCAGCCATAGAAACCACGGAAGAAAGGCTTGAGATGACCCTTCAGTTATGACACATGCATACAGATGATGATGATGAAGGTATGACATATTCAGAGACTTAAACAGATATGATGAAGATACAACATATACAAAGATTTATACAGTTATGTTGGAGGTTATGACATATTTAGAGATTTACACAAATATGAGAAAGTTATGAAATATTCAGGGATTTACACACATATGAGATATTTAGAGATTTACACAACTATGATGGAGGTTATGAGATATTCAGAGATTTACACAGATATGATGAGGGAGGGTATGATGTAGTTTAAAAAGTGAAATAAATTTAAATCTAAATAGATGAAAACTGACCTGCAGTAACAATTGACTTGAAACAAGACTTCTGGTCAATTCGGGGCCAAAGGACATATTTGGCTTGAGGACGGTGTTGTTTAAAGGTCAACATGCACAAAACCAGGGCCATACCTGTGGCTACAGGTACAACAAAACAATTCTGCACAGAATGCACACCTGAAAAATATTGATTAAATAGTCATTTCATTTAGTTAATCCACATTGTTCTTGAGAGAGTTGATGTGGTGCTCTAATAGACTGAGATGACTATATTATATTACTGGTACTTAACTCTTTCTGACAGTTACCACTGATTACCTCCCCGAACAACATAGTGATATCTTGACACTAGATCCCTAAGCTGAATAGTGAAAATCGTTAGTTATTTAACATGCCCATACAAAAATTCCTCTAAGTTTATAAATAATAAAGATAAAAACATGAAATTTTCTGTGAATGTTCAAAACTAATTTTTAAAAAAGATATTGCAAAAAAGTGCATTATATTTACTTCTTCTTCACCCACTTATTTCTGAGAGAGTTGTGCTGTCAGAGGCCTCAAACAGAAGCAACGCTTTCCAACTGATCTGGCTGGATCCCCAAGCGAGACTAGCCAAGCTCATGTATGTTATCTAAACATCTTGCTTGGGATCTACCCTTGGGTCTCCTGCCAGTTGGTTTTGCCTGTAAAATCTGTCCAGCAATTCTTTCTTGAGACATTCTAACCACATGGCTATAGTATTAGAGCTGTGATCTCTCAATTCGGAGAAGTAGCGTCTCTACCTGGAGTGATTCTCCGATGTCCATGTTATGCACTCTATTGAGTAACATTATTCTAAAGTCTTGTTGACAGAATAGTATAGAACTTTTTTGACAACACAGCAAATAACTTTTCCATAACAGCTACATAAACAGAACACTAAACATATTTATCAACAAGTTATGTTGACAGACGAATAAACAAATTATATAGACAAAATTATTCTGACAGAACAATAAACAACAGAAATATGTTGACAGAACAGCAAACATCTTTATCAACACATCTATGTTAACAGAATGGTAAACATATTTATCAATGCAGCTATATTAACATAACAGTAAATATCTTTATGACCTGAGGTATTTTGACAAAATAATAAACTTTATTGACAAAACTATATTAACATAACAGTAACCAACAAAGTTGTGTTGATGAAACAGCAAACACTTCTATTAACAAGGATATGGTGACAGACAAACAACTCTATAACAAAGCTATTTTAATAGAACAGTATACAACTTTAACAAACAAAAAAAATATATTGACATAACAGTAAACAACAAATTTATGTTGATGAACTTGCAAATAACAAAGCTATATTGACAGTAAATATTTTTATCAACAAGGATATGTTGATAGAACAGTATATAACTTTATCAACATGGATATGTTGACATAACAGTAAACAAGAGAAATATGATAAAAGAACAATAAACAACTTTATCAAAACAGCTATGTTGATAGAACTGTAAACATCTAAGTATAAATTGAAGAAGAGTTTCCACAAATAAATATTTACCACTTAGTTTGATAACATCACGAGCTAAACAGTTTGTTATTTTCATGAGAACACTGGAACCTGCAGCTTTAGGCTGGATTGCAGTAATATCTCCAGATCGACCAATTCCATGACCTAATCTTGAATAAAAACCCATTAAAACTGTAACAAGACATATAATTAATATATACTTTGGTAACATGAAAAAAATGCACCCAGGACACTCTGTACAGTGGATAACAAATGAACCGAGATAAGGTAGGGTTGAAAAGGACTTTGGGTTTTTTTGAGAATTTGACAACCTCACTAGTGCTGGTGCCACAATAAAATGCACCCAGTGCACTCTGTAAAGTGGTAGTGTTGGTGTCTTGATAAAATACTCTCAGTATAATCTGTAAAGTGATGGTGTTGGTGCCAAGATAAAATGCACCCAGTAAAATCTGTAAAGTGGCTGGCATTACAAAGAGTATCCAGATGGATTGGACATGTAATTAAAGATCTAGCCTTGTTATATATTGAGTTGCACTGATACTACCTGGGAATTGCATTAAGGGTACATGTATCAGGTGGAATACACAACCACTTTCATGTTAATTCATGAGTTGGATGTTCAGTTGATCAAGAGACAATGGTCATTGTTGAAATTAACAGAGTATCTATCATCATAGTATATCCATGGCTACAAAGTAGATAGATGTAGGATAAATTTGCACTAAGGTTCCTGCACACAGGAAAAATATGGGATGATTATAGGTATGTTTGATCGGGGTTGATCAGTGGCTAAAGAACAACAATAAAAGCTGAAATTACATCATCATCATCATTTTATATCCATTTTCCATACTGGCATGGGTTGCTCCTGACTGTGACTAGTCAGGTCAGAGAACTATGTTTTGCTCATTCATTCCATTTGTTGCATGGTTTCAGCAGTTGGATGCTTTTCTGGTTTAGAGTAGGTATGCCATATCTCTGTGAGTTGTGAGAAGTAACTAAAAGGGTTGGTGTCAGGAAGGGCATCCAGCTGTAAAACATTGCCACAAAAAATTCGGTCCAACCTATGCCAGCATGGAAAAGTTGACAATAGAAATGATGATGATGAATAAGAGTAAGAGAAACCCTGGCCCTGCCACAAAAATAAAAAAAACAACTGAGATGTATTACTGTGTTACCTATAGTGTCGCTTAGCAACTAGTTGTGATGCTAATCTGGCTTCTCGTTCTCCGACCCCACAGTTACCCATAAAGTTGTTGCTGTCCATCACAGCAAGCTCATGTAGAACAAGTTCTATGGTGAGATCATCCCAGCCATCTTGAGGAAGTTTCCGCTGAAAGTATACATTAGTAGAGACAATTCTTTTACTGGTTTCAGTCATTTGCTTGAAGCTATGCTGGGTTACCACCTTAAAGGGATTTAGTCAGTTTCATCAAACCTAGTACTTATTTTTAACATGTCTGGTTCTTATTTTATCAATCTCTGTTGTTGAATCAGACACTCACACATGTAGATATTTATGATGGGCTTCCATGGTTTCCATCTACTAAATTTTACTTACAAGGATTTGGTCAACCTAAAGCTATAGTAGAAGACACTTGTCACAGGTTCCATATAGTGGAGGTGAACCTGGAACCAAGTGGTTGTAAAGCAAACTTCTTACCCACACAGCCATGGTCATGACTAGAACATATCTGATGAAAGGTCTGCTGGATCAGGGCCGACATAGGATCAACAATAACCAATGGCATAAAGGATATAGGGAGTGAAATAGTGTTGTATTATCATCATTATTTTACGTCCCTTTATGATCTGAGTTCAAATCCCACCGAGGTTGACTTTGCCTTTCATCCTTACGGGGTCGATAAAATAAAGTACCAGTAATGCACTGGGTGATTGCTGGCCTTGTGCCTAAAGTAGAAACAATTATTTTACATTTACTTTCAATGCTATCATGGGTTGGGCAGATCATCACACTGTGAGTCAGTCCTTAATCAGAGTTACTGCTCACCTGGGCAAGGATTCTTAAAGGATGAAAGGCAAAGTGGGCCTCAACTAGATTTGAACTCAGAGCTCAGAGTAAACACTGAAGTCAGATATTTTTTGAGCAAAAGAAAAGTAAAAATTACAAATGCCTACATGTTGTAAAAGTTCCTTCAGTTTGGCTTCGTGATGTTGCCGGGCTTGAGTCCCTTGTTGTATATAGCCCACAGACACCAGCTGCTCACACAGGGCAGTCACACTGGAATTCATTTTTGATCACAACTAAAAATAAACAAACATAAAAACAATGAAAACAAAAGCAGAGTAAAAAAACAACTAATAAATAAATAAGTTCACCATGAGTTTAAGGTAAAGCCTTATGCTTTTAGTAGATCCCTTCACTCTTTGATGAAGAGTTCATCATTATCATTCTATATCTGCTTTCCATGCTGGCATGGGTTGGACAGGTTATTGCAGTTTGAAAGAGCTCGTATTTGGAGTTACTGCTCTCCTAGACAGGTCGGAGAACCACATCCTCACACATTTTAAATTTTGGTAGGGTTTCTACAATTGCAAAGCCTTTGTAACTCGAACAACTTTTATCCTGGCACCAGCACTAGAGAGGGTGTCATGCCTTTGACAAAACTAAGGAGTCCTCTCAATTTGTCACACCAAGTTAGATTTTATTTTTTTCACAGAGTAAGTCAATATATTCCACTACTGACCACACGAGAATAGTCCCTCTGACAAACTACCAGCCAATTTCCATCTCCTAAGTATCACTCACTAGTTTTTAGGGTATGTTGAAAATACTTGCACAATGTGCCATGTAGGATAAAACCTAAAATGTGATATGAATTTCTCAATTTCACAGCTATGCCTGCTGCACACAATAAATTTAGTGTAGGTTATAATTGTTTCTATTTTAGGCACAAGGCCAGCAATTACCCAGTACATTACTGATACTTTATTTTATCGACCCCGTAAGGATGAAAGGCAAAGTTAACTTCGGCGGGATTTGAACTCAGATCATAAAGGGACGTAACTCTTTGCTGCAAAGCATGGCGTCTGACTCTCTACCGATAATGAACTCCATTAGTACATAGTGTAATTGTGCTCTTTGACAAGAAGCTTCTGGTGCTACAGATGAGACTTCGACAAAACATACAGGTGGGTAGTATAACCAGATTTGGAGGACAAACCTTGTCAAAAGATTTGCAGATATCAAGTGTAACATCATGGCTCTGGCTGAACTTCCCAATGGCAAGAGACCATTGATGAGTGACATAAGAGAATAAATTCCTAGTGGATTTGGTTCTATTGGGAGCTGGTGACTGCTGAGACAGGAGAAGTACTGAAGGTCTTAACTGTTTTCATTACTTTTGAGAAATTAAAAGTGAGTGATAATCAACAGTTTGTAAGGCTTGAGATGCTGCTTTCCTTGGGGATGAGATATACTGTAGTATGACTTTAAAGATCAACATAGAGGAAAAATAAACAAGATTGGTAGGGATAAGAGTTATGTCGAGGAAAAGGTGCACTGTTTAACGATAATCAAAAGCAATTGAAATCGATAGGACATTGTCATGACTGGTGATATTTTCCTGCAGTAATTATGATAAATAAGACAAAAATATAGTACAGTGTCTCTCTTGAAATTTTGAAATTTAACCCGCCATGCCATATGAACAAAAGTTACATATGTACATCTCTAAGTCCTCATGCAAATGTAAATTCATTTATTTTATTTCAGAGATGAAAAAAGTATTTCAATTTTAGAGTTGCAGTTAGTTTGGATTTCTAAAATAAAATAGAATGAAGTTATAGGTAACAGGACAGGTGGTGAAGTAAACAAGCTAAGTAATGTTGATAACGATATGATTATATTTTGCTACTTCAGGTAACAATGATAACAACACCTTGTAAACTTCTGTAAGTTTGATAAAGTAAACTTAGTAAATTTCTAAAGAGTAATTATGTGTTTGTGTAAAAAAACGTCACCATAAGTATATATAGATAGATTACATCATTGAGTGTATCGGACTACCGCAAACATTTTCGACTTGTGTTGCCTAATGTTGCATAAGTGAAAATACAACTACAATGTACTACTCTACAAATGCTGTGTGCAGGAGAGGCGGTTGCGTTGGTATGGACATGTGATGCGTATGAAGGATGACAGCTGCATTAAAAGGTGCAGAGCACTAGAAGTCAATGGAAACCGCGGAGTGGGGAGACCTAAGAAGACCTGGGATGAGGTGATAAAAGCCGACCTTACCCAATTACACCTCTCAAAGGCGATGACACACGACCGTGACCTCTGGTGTCACGCAGTAATACAGAGTACCCGACCTCCCATGGGTACAAGCTGAAGCATATAGACAATATGCCCCCACACCCTCCCACTGCAAGGTGGTCGTGGAGGTGCCACGTCAAAAAAGCACCCAGCCCACACTGTAAAGTGGACATGTAGGCGCCACGGAAAAAGCACCCAGCACTAACTGTAAATGAGGTTGGTGTTAGGAAGGGCATCCAGCTGTAGAAATCAAGCCAGAATCAGTTCCCGTATGAGCAAGGAATGGTCAGCCGACCAGACACTGCCGACAACAGGACAACCCGTCTAACCCATGCTAGCATGGAAGAACGGACGTAAAACGGTGATGATGATGATGATGATGATATATATAGAAGTGGCTACACAACAGTTAGTTCACCATACCGAGAACAATTGTTTCACCTTAGCGGATCCTCAGCTCATAATTTGATTACGAGCTGAGGATCCGCTAAGGTGAAACAATTGTTCTCGGTATGGTGAACTAACTGTTGTGTAACCACTTCTACCTAACTCGTCCCATGGACTGAGTGCTCTACCACTACGGATATTACCTTCCAGTGTTCTACCACTTTCTCTCTCTCTCTCTCTATATATATATATATAGAGAGAGAGAGATATCGTTCCGTCAAGTGTATATGGGCTACCTCGAATTTTTCGACTTGTGTTCCCTATGTGCAAATACAACTCCAATAAACTACTATATATATGAGGAAGACGGTGAGATGGATCTAGAATATAAAGACTAGTAATATTTGGTAGCATAATCACTATCAATTAGTCAATATATCAATTTATCGTCTGAAACGATCATATAACAACGAACTAATCATTTGCCTTTCATTGTTCATAATATATATATATACATCCAGGCCGAAACAAATGAGGTCGTGTAGGTGTCACGACAAAAAAACACACAGTCCATGCTGTAATGTGGCCGTGTAGGTAACACGGTAAAAACCTCCCAGTTCCACACTGTAAATGTGGTTGGTGTTAGGAAGGGCATCCAGCCGTAGAAAACCCGCCAGACAGTCCTATGCAAGCAAGACAACCACTCTTGCCTCAAGTGGGAAAACTCCCGTCCAAACCCATGCAAGCGTGCAATATGGACGTTAAACGATGATGATGATGATGATGATGATGATATATATAATAATAATAATAATAATAATAATAATAATAATAAAAGGATTTGGAACTGCCATGAAGTCAAAGTGATCCCGATTGTCATAGGCGCACTAGGGACTAGCTCAAAAAGTTTCCAGTGATGGTTAAAGAAAATTGGCCCCTTCACGCTTTTTGGAACGCTTCAAGAGGCATGCTTGCTGGGAACAGCAAGAACCCTCCGATACGTCCTGAATATCTGAGGCTGCAGGTAGTGGCTTGATATTCATTTCAACAAACTTTCCAGTTAACTAACATCAATGACTGAGACTCAAAGAGAGTAATAACAATAATAATAATAATAATAATAATAGTAATAATAATAAATTTGAAGACTAAAATCCAAATTTTAATTAATATATATATTTAAAGAGAAACCACAGTAGCTGGGACCCGTGGAAGAGGCAGACTCAGGATGAGGTTGTGAAGACTGAACTTAAAAAACTAAACCATACAACAGAGATGAAAAAGAGTGCAGGGCTGGCGTTATGCTGCACTGAAGACCTGGCCAACAGCATGTGACCTAACTTGTCTCCTTGTACTCCACCCCTTTCCACTAGCACTCCCTTGCAGCTATCCCCTCCATTCATTCCTTCTCCATCATCACTCCTTAGCTACTGGCTTTAAAATGGCATTAGAACCCTTACTATTGCACTCTCGAAGCAACCCTCTTCACCCCTGTGCACCTTCTACCATCACTCCTTAGCTTCTCTTTTCATCACGCCACCGCCCCTTCCCGGCACGGGTGAATACCATCGTAAACCCACCCCACGCATTATTCGTGTTGGTTTCCTCAACACTGCATCCTCTCCTCACTATGCTATGAAAAAAAATCAACACTACCATTTCCCTACTCATCACCCTGTCAAATGACATAGAACTTGTCACATCTTCATACTTATCTCCCTTCTATCGCTACCACCCAACCTCCCACAGCATTAGTGCCACGTAAACCCACCCGGTACACCGTTTAAGGTGGTTTTTGACTCGGTGTAGAAACCATGCATACAAAGGGCGTGACAAACTCTCTGGTTTTGGTGACCTACGCGATAAAGGCACCCAGTATACACTGTAAATTGGTTGAATCTTGCTAATCAAAGGGTTGTGTCAAAGACATGACAACAGGGGCATCAGACTTCGGTATTGAGTACTCATTTCTTTCAGCCGTCAAGTACATGCATACATACATATATATTTATATATATAACAGCATCGTTTTTTGTAGACCACTTTTGTGAAACTACTTTGCTAAAACTACTTATTATGCACCCTGTGGAGTAGACATATGTTGTGTTACCGAATATGTATGTACATATCATGTGTATGATTATTTAGTTGCTGTTTATGACTTCTATGTATTTTGAAAACATCGTTGTTTCATTTTTCTATAAAGGATGGGGAAGCAGAATTAAATAAAGCAGGGAAAACGGATGTATAATGATGATGATAACAAATACGAGAAATATGTCATTAATACATTAATGAAAGAATATAAATAACAATATTAATGTATCGACTTATCGTGCTACATACCGTTAAATAGAAACCATAATATAAATAATGACCGGCTGATAATTGTTAAAACCGGTGTTAGGCGAAGAAAGTTACTGGTGTAACATCAAGTTGAGTAACCATACCAGTAAATTTCTGTACATGTAAAATCTAGGAATATTAGATTGTGCTTCGTTCATTCATTAGTGTAGAGTGTGATCAGACTAAGTGAATTGAATCGATTATAAGTCTATTAAGTCATCAATTAGGAGACGTGAGTTCGTTTCTCACTCGATGCTCACTTTTCGAATTCTTCTTCTTCTCCCCCTGATCTCCGAGCTACGCACTCTATCGATTAACGTTACTCCAAAGACACTTTGTAAGAATCCCATTTCAGCTGCTTGTATTCTTAAATGTTATTATGTCATGTCTGTATTCGTTTTATCATAGTTTACTGCATTCACTTATAATGTGGATGACAGTTTTTTCTTTCATTCTGCAAAATCTCCATAATGGTGACTTTATGGTTTTGTCCAAATTATATTTAATATAATTAGTTCTTAGAGATTGCTCTTGTGCTGCACATATTAGTGCTTCAGCTTCACTCTTCGCACTCAATCCATTAATACTTGCTAACTACTTCACTTTCCATGTATCTTATACACTGTTCATGTACCAATTTATCCATCCACTTTTTCTCTATCCTTCTGTTTTATACTTATTTTTTCAATGTAACTTTTAGTCTACTAAGTGCCACATTGTTTTACACCTTTCAGCCATAGTTCAACACTGTTCATTATGTATCAACCAAGATTATTTTTCTCACTTTTCATAAACATTTTGCCTCTTATCAAATCACTATCATCTCTAGTTATGGCGAGATGAATTGTATCACCATTACTATACTATGGTTATTTTTTTTCCTGTTGTATTACCCACCCTCCTAATTTCCTTGCTCCATTTGATAACCCTAATTGTTTTCCTTGTCACTGTAACAGGCAATGAGTTTATTGCTATAATCTTGTTTTTTTTTCCCATTTGATTTGCTTTTTAGAGCCAACACGAGCCCTGTGAAATATTTGTTTTCAAATTGCTTTTTCATTTCTTTTTCCTCGATCATATTTATTTTTCAATAAGCCTAAATATTTGTCCTCTCTGTCTTTCATCAGCTGTCCATCTGATAACACTATCACATCAGATTATACAACATTTCCTCTCCTCAAAACAAGTACATCCTACTTCTTGACCATGAAATTCATCTATATATATGAACAATTATGAACAATCTAAATATATGAACAATTTTTACTAACGAATCTATTTGATCTTAACTATTTCTATCTTAACGTCATCCATGAATGGTAGTTGGTTTATTTTGAACTGTTTTTTTTTTATTCTAAGCCATATCCAATACCCATATTTTGTAAAATCAACATTAAAAATAACAAGCTTACTATGAAGAGAAGTAGGGATGAACTTTGCCTTGGTAGATTTTTTCTTTATTTCAATACCCCCGCCCATTTGATCTCCTGGTGATATTAATTCACACTTCCAGATTTTTATGCTTCATTCAAGGAATTCAATGACATGGATTGACATTTATTTATTTTCTAAGTGTCTTTAACCATTCAGCTTCAATATTAGGAATCTTTCTTTTACTCCAAATTTTTAGAACCTTTTATTTTCTTGCAGATCTGGTATCATCTATTCTTGACTTATATTTCCATTTCATTCCTTATATATCTATTTTTGGATCCATATTGAATGTATGGATTAGTATGTATTGGTTTTTTGTTTTTTTTGTGTCTTTTGATCTTTGATGTTTTGGCCAATATCACTGCTTCATCTCCTTTATTACACCTTTCTTTTTCATATTATATTTTTTTTTCTAAATTAGCATATTTCAGTTAATCTTTTCATGTCTTCCAAATAGATTTACATCAAATCTCAATATTTTGGAGGCAGAATCATTAGAGCATCAGATAAAATGCTTTGCATCATTTAATTATGACTTTCTATGTTCTGATTTCAAAACCCATCATTTTTACAGAGTCAATAAAATAAAGAACCACTCAAGTACTGTGGTTGGTTTAATTGAGTTTGCACTCCCCACAAATCTTTTGGCCTTATGTTTAAATTAGAAATTGATATTTTTTAGCTCTTCCTGCTGTATTCTCCTCTTCCACCAAGGTTCTCACCTCTTAATCTTATTTGGGCTGTCTCTCAAACCCCATCCATTTGCCACATATGCATTAAGTGCTTTTATCAGGTTATTGATTTAGGTTATATGAGTTGTGTTTACATGATGAATAATTCCATTTATATATTTTATTATCTCTTCTACATTAGCTCTATCAGCTGTCTTGAATGTTTTTCTGCCTCTAAAATCTTTCTTTCCCATGGTTTGAACAATTTTCCTCTGTGCATCTTGATCATTGAAATCTTTTTTCATAATTACCCCAAGTTCCAATTCAGTAACTCACATTGTTCTTATTGTTCCAGCTTGGTCAGAATTTTTTTTATCTCTGTAGCATCGAACAAATCCCTCTCTATACATTTATCATTAGTACACATTTACTGACACACCCTGCTCATTTATTGGGTTGCATCAATAACATTCCATGACAACAATGTTTGCATTCTTACTCCATCTTTGGTTCAAATAGTTGCTTGCAATTGTAGGATAATGAACAGGTTCATCCTGCTTCAGAGAGACATTGTCATCATTGGTTTCACTCTCATTCATTTTTACTTATATAAAGCAACAAATATTAAGGTTGTACAATCACCAGTATGTTTTTCGAAACACCATGTTCAGGAGGTTTGGAAACTAATGTTAAAGATACCCTCCTCCACATAAGAGAGACTTAGCCCCACCAGCTGCCAAATTCTAGGTCTCTGGGAAATTATTATAGGAAAAGGTGTTGAAAATCTGTATATTGTGTGATAGTGGAACACATCCAGTGGTCTTAGGTATCACTAAATTCGTCGGTGACCATAACTTTCCTGGTAATTTGCACTGTTCTCATAAGGCAAGCTTCCTGGTGTAAAGGGTATTCAATTTCCATTTCCTTTATCCAATAATCAAATTTATGGGTTACTGTTCCCAAGACAGTAAATGTTATAGGGAAAAGTGCTGGGATAATACAGGATCCAATATCTAAATCAATAGTTCACAAGTGGGGTGCATATGGATACTGGGAGTCCATATAAGAATTTTGGGGTCAATACACACTAGAAAAATTGTAAAATCCATGAAAAAATTTCACTTTCAAAGAAAATACCTTAAGCTTTAGAGAAAGAAAACAAATTGTAAAAAAAAATAAAACAACCAAAACAGTTGGTCAAAATGCTACATGACAAAAGCGAAAGCAACCACAACTAGAATCAGATGTGATGGTGTGTTAATAAATTTATATACATATACAAACTTAAAAAAAATAGACAATCACTTGATCACCTGTAGATCAGGTGAGCATTTCAGCCAGATAGACTTTATTTTCACCACAAGATGAGACAGACTGAGAGTTGTAAACACAAAGTCTCTCCCTGGTGAAGAATGCAACTCCAAACATAACCTATTAGTTAGCGACCTCATAGTTAAGGCTTGATGAACTTAACAACAGAGGACTAACTGGAGGAGAAGAATATGAAAGTTAAAGGACACTGCAGTCACTATCAAATTTAGAGTTATGTTGCTTGATGTTTTTGGTATTAAGGAAGAGCAACTAGAGACACAATATAGAGGGGCAGTGGGAATTCCTGAAAGATAACAAACAGAATCTGTGGTAGATGTTAGTCTCTAGGAAGAAGTAGAGTGACTTGATGGGGGAACAGTAAGGTGGAGGAGATAATTAAGGCCAAAAGATAGGCATGGAAATAATGGTAGAATGGGGGAAGTAGAGGACACTACGAGGATGCTACGAGAAGCTAGGTTACAGATATATTTTGAAAGAAAGGAAGCAGGAGATGAGAAGTTTAAACATGTTCTGCAATGCAAGGACCAAAGATGTGAGGTGTTCAGGATTGTGAGGCAGTGTGTCAGGGAAAATTGTGATGTTCATGGAGAGAAGATTGTCCGAGATGATAATGGTGTACTTGCATTCATTGACACTGAAAAGAAGGTAGCATGGAAGTGCTGCTATGAAAGACTACTAAATGAGAATAATGCATGGGAAGAAGATAGTTTGTCCCAAGTAAACTCAACAGAGGGACCGGCGGTATAAGTTAGCAGTAGTATAGTAAGGCAATCAAGGATATGAATACAAACAGAGCAGCTAGACCTTCTGGGATAGTTGCCGAGATGCTGAAAGCATCTGGGATGGTGGATGACACCTTAACTACCAATATTGTAAACGAAGTAATAGAAAATGGTGTCATACCCCATGGCTGGCATAGCAGCATCATCATCAACTGCTACATGGGCAATACTAATGCTCTACATAGAGATAACTATAGAGTCATCAAGTTGATTGACCATGTCATGAAGGTCACAGACCCAGGAAGACTTGGGATGGGGTTGATAAAAGCTGATTTTGCACAACTGCACTTCTCGAAGGAGACGACACGGGATTGAAAGTTTCGGCGTTATGCAATAATACAGTCGACCCGCCTTTCCATGTGCATGGGCTGAAGCATACATCTTGTATGCAGTACTTTCCCCTCCCTCTTCCATACACATCCACGTCGTAACACCCCACTCTTCATCCATGTCCCTCCTTCTCTTGCACCTCTCAAACCAACCTGATGTACCCACCACTGTCCAAACACATTTAACGTGCTCACCCTGACCAGGACTACCAGATTTATTTATCACCTAATGTATCTACATCCGCCCCAGTCTACTTCATGTACCCATCTCAGTTCAAGCCCTGAGTGAACGAAAAAAATACAAAGTTGAATTTAGAGAGAAACTTTCAGAAATAGTTTTGATAGAAGATTCTCTTATTGGACAGGAATATTTAGTTGCTGTTAAAGACATTGCTTCCCAAAAATTTTTAAGGACATGCAGGAGACTGGTGTCTGATGTGGGAGACAGGGCCAGATTTAATAGGGGGTGGTGGTGCAAGTGGGGCAATTGCCCCTGGGCCTCCGCTGCGGTGCAAGAGTGCACCAGCAATAGGGGATACAAAAGGAGAACGAGAGTTGTATGAAAAAATGCGTAATGCTTGAAGTGGAAGATCAAGGAGACATGGGACAAAGTTGTCAAGAATGACATCAAGAAACTAAACCTGACAAAGTAGATGACACAGGACAGAGCTGATTGATGATATGCCATAACACAACAGACATGCCCACTAGTACAAACAGTAAGGCACTAAAAGTAAGTGTGGTGAGAGATCGGAGGCTACAGTGATTAGCAATCGAATGGAGACAATATAGTGTTTAAGGGAATGCTTTAATCTGGCCAAGCATTTGATGACCTCTTTTGTATTAATGCCCCGATAAAATGCACTTGGTACATCCTGCAAATTGTTAGTGTTGGTGCCTTGATAGATTATACCTAGTCAACTGTGTAAAGTGGTTGTGCTGGTATTGCAAAATCAATGCACCCAGTAAACACTGTAAAGTGATTATGTTAGGAAGGGCATCTCGCCATAGAAACCATGCCAACTATATAATGTATGAGCAAGATGTGTTCGCTCTGATAAGTCTGGTCTCTGACTGTGACAACCTGTCCAACATATCCTAATGTGGAAAGTGGATGGTTAGATTTTTTGAAATTAATATCTGTATGTATAACTTTTCAATTCTAATTACTTGCGCCAAGCCGACTTTGGAATGTAAAATTGGATGTTTGCTGTGTTTTCTAATTTTTGTGTATGAAGGACCCTGGGTCCTTTAAGGTCTAAATCCAGCCCTGGTAAGAGAGTAGTGGAACTTGTTTTGTTGAATCTCTACTTTTGGGCGCATAGGAAGGACCAGAGATTGCATAAAAGCTGATCATTAATAACCGTTTTATCATATTAGCGATGATGGATGGGGAAACAAGGCAGTGTAAAGTTGAGAACCATTCATTTCAGTAAAGAACGACTATTATATAATCGCATTGAATGTCACCTATTAATGTGAGGCCTGCTATCTATGTAAGGAATCAATATCATCTCAAAATTCCCCCCGTGACGTAATTATCTTTATCATGCGTGACTTGATACTATAGCAAATATTTTGTATAAACCAACTTCACTAGCCACGGTTCCTCCTCTTCATAATATCGCATAGAAAATTGAAGTTTTATAAATCCATTCTGTCGTCTTAATGGACCCTCATGGTTTACTATTCTTCTATAATCTAATCACTTACCGAAACTCCGGTCATAATTGCAATGTACTGTCATGGAGAATTTCTAAAGATTTCTTTAGAATTAAACTTGCGTGCAATTTGGTTGCCAAAAGTGGTATTCCTCCGAGTGATAATATTCTATGTCTATTATCCATTGCTTCCGGAAAATGTAGTTTTAGCTGTGTGTACAGTCGAAACAAAAATGTTTAGGTCTCCTTATATACTTTTTAACGACTTTCATTAAGTGAAACAATAATAGGCGTAGCTAATTATCTGATAACATGTTGATGAGGCGAGCTGGCAGAGAAAGAATGCTGTTAAATGTTTTATAGCATCTATTTACATCTATCTATGCATTGGGCATACGTTTACTTTGTTAGTTGCTGCTACAACTATTGGGGTTGATTTTGTTTAGACCCAAATTCACCCTGATTGGACAGATCTATAATTCAGTTTAAATGATCAACTTTTAGATTAAAAATAATACACAATAAACTATAGATAGATTTAAAGGAAAGTGATGTTTCTCTTTGTCGAATAAATAAATGCACAATCAAGTCTAACAATCATTTTATTTAATGCAATAATTTAGTAAATTTCCTACAACGTCAATATTTTGAGGAGCGGGTCTTTCCACGTCTGTTCATGTCCGTGGTCCAAAAAGAGTGTGTGAACCTGTGGCTGTGTCCGGGTGTATTTTTGCCTCCCTTCCCTGAAGGGTTGTTAAGGGGAGGCAACTGCTAGCTACCAAGCGACCATCTCAGCCACTACATTCACCTCGGAGCAGATTTTTTGTCGCAAAATCGTTAACAATGAAGCGAAGGTAGTTTACAAAATGTAGAAGAATGTATCAACAAAAAAAAAACGTACAGTAAAAGATGCAAAATGCATGAAAAGATAACACTCTTCGCAATAAAGGGGCCCCAGATGCGATAAACAAGGAAAAAAAATGTTTTGCTAGGCAATGAAAATGCCATATGTAGCATAGTTATAAAAATGCACCAAAAAAAAAGGGACTGTGTCAGAATTGACAACAGTCGTAATGTTACGCAAAATATAATATATTGACACTGCCGTAGGCAGTCAAGAATCCATAAGTAACAAAATGCAATGTACAACAAAAACAATTGGAAGGAAAAAAATAACAAAACAAAACAAACAAAAAAAATATATATAATTCAGTTTATATTACTGCATAGCTTACGGGGCCAATGCACCCTTCGCCCAGAACGGGTCGTAGTTCTGTGTGTTGATGGTGGGGGAGGGGAAGAAATAGGCCTGTGTGGCAAAGAAAAAGAGGGGGGCATTTGAGTTTCAAGTGTCATTGTGTCATTGTCCAGGTTTGCTCGTTTGAGACGATCAACGGAAACCGTTTCCCTGGAACCCCGAATGTCCAGTGTGAAATGTTTGTCTGTGCGAGCAAGCACACGATAGGGTCCAGAGTACGGCCGTTGAAGAGGGGGTCTCACGGCGTCGTCTCTAACGAACACATGGGTCCACAAGGCAATATCCCTTGGGACGGCAGTTTTTACAGTCTGCTTCCTAGTTCCCATCGGTGGTAGATCCTTGAAATAAGAGTGAAGCCGGGACACGTAGGAAGCGGGGTCCTGCGAAGTCAGGTCAAAAGGGGCCAGCATTTGCCCCGGTAACGCCAGAGGCGTACCATAAACTAATTCGGCAGATGAGAACCCAAGGTCCACCTTTACCGTCGACCGAATACCCAACAATACAATGGGTAGGTACTCGCTCCAACGTGAAGAGTCTATGGAAGCCCTTAAGGAGGCTTTGAGTTGCCTGTGGAATCTTTCCACCATTCCGTTTGAGGCTGGGTGGTAAGCCGTGGTTCTTATTCGAGTAGCCCCCAGGATTTGAGTTAGCTCTCGGAAGAGGTTAGACTCGAATTGACGACCCCGATCCGTTGTTATGGTGGTTGGTACACCGAAACGAGCGATCCACGAAGATACGAGGGTACGGGCTGTGGTTTCGGCGGTGATATCTGTTATAGGGACGGCTTCAGGCCAACGCGAAAAACGGTCAACAATCGTCAAAAGATACGAAAAACCACGACTAACCGGCCACGGGCCGACGATGTCCACATGAATGTGACGAAATCTTGCATCGGGGCAGGTGAAGGTTCCGAGAGGAGCCTTAACATGTCTATGAACTTTCGCTTGTTGGCAAGCGACACAGGAACGACACCAAGCAGCAATGTCACGTCTCATACCAGGCCAGAAAAATCTGGCTGTTATGAGTTTTACTGAGGCTGATACTCCTGGGTGAGAAATGCCATGTAAAGCGAGAAACGCAGTTCGTCGATGTTCCACTGGGACTAGAGGTCGTGGTGAGTCCAACGAAACATCACACAGTATCTGTCCGTCAGCAGTTGAGATCGGAATGTATTTCAGTTTGCAATGCACAAACTCTGGCGATGTAACATCCAACGATTCGAGAGTGGGTTGGGCAGCTGCCATTCGATGTAAATCTATCTCCTCGGAAGACGAAATCGATGCGATCGGCAGGCGAGACAGCGCATCGGCCGCTGTATTCAAAGAACCCGGAATATGTTGAATGTCGTTCGTGAACTGTGAGATGAAGTCCAGATGTCTCGTTTCTCTGGGCGAGTATTTGTCTGCCTTAGTTCGAAGAGCAAACGTCAAGGGTTTATGATCAGTGAAAATGGTGAATGTTCTACCTTCAAGTACATGAGCAAAATGTTTCACTGATAAATAAATTGCTAATAGCTCCCTTCCAAAGGTGCTATAGCGAGTTTCTGCAGGCTTTAACTTCCTCGAAAAGAACTCGAGTGGTTGCTGTACCCCATCACCCTTCTGCTGTAAGACTGCGCCCACGGCGCTATCCGAAGCATCAACACAGAGCGATAGCTCGGCGTTGGGTACTGGGTGGACGAGCAAAGACGCGTTCGCTAACGCCTTTTTCACTTTTTTAAAATCATCAAGCTGCGTTTCATTTAAGGAAATGTCCATATTCTTACGCCGGCAACCCTTAAAAATCTCTGTCAACGAGAACAGCAATTTGGAACAACCAGGTACGAATCGCCTATAAAAATTTACAAGGCCCAGGAATTGACACAATTGACGCAGTGAACTTGGCGGAGGCAAATCCGATACTGCCTTAACCTTCTCAGGAAGAGGTCGAATACCGTCGGCGTCAATCAGATGGCCTAAAAATGTTAGTGAAGTCGAGCCGAAAACACACTTGGAAGCATTAATTCGAACATTATATCTCTGTAAACGTCGAAATACGAGATCCAGATGCTTTGAATGCTGCTGAGGGGAAGAACTAGCAATCAACACGTCGTCGATATACGTGTACACAAAATCCAGGCCCCGAGTAATATCATCCATAAATCGTTGGAAGGTACTTGCAGCGTTTCTAAGGCCGAAAGGCATAGTGAGGAACTCGAACGATCCGAAAGGAGTGGCAATAGCAGTCTTTGGGATATCCTCCTCGTTAACCGGAATTTGGTTATAAGCGCGGATCAAATCAAGCTTAGAAAAGATTCTGCAACCCTGCAATGACGACGCAAAATCCTGCAAATGCGGGATTGGATAACGGTCAGGCACAGTAATCGCGTTTAAGCGTCGGTAGTCACCCGTCGGTCTCCAATCCCCAGAAGATCTAGGTACCATATGCAGAGGCGATGCCCAAGGACTTGTGGAGCGCCGAATTATTCCCAATTCCAGCATGTGGTCGAATTCAAGGCGTGCAGCTTTCAACTTCTCTGTAGACAATCTTCGAGGACGTGAGAAAACAGGTGGACCTGTAGTGGATATGAAGTGTTCAATCGCATGATCCGGGCTAGTTATTCTTAACTTTCCCTGCGTCAACTGAGGGAATGAATGTAGCAGGCTTTGATACTGGTTGCCCACTTCAGCCAAGAAAAAGGAAGGGCTGACGGTGGCGACGTCCGGCTCTGAACCCTCGAAAGAAAGGCCTGTTTCAGAATCAACAAGGCGTTGTCTGCGAATGTCCACCAACAAGGAAAAATGGTGGAGAAAGTCCGCTCCCAAAATGGCGTATGGCAAGTCGGCGACAGTAAACTTCCACCTTAAATCACGCCGCAAATTTTTTAACCGAAGCGGAAGCGAAATTTGCCCATACGTTCGAATGGCCGTGTGGTTGACTGCTCGTAGATTTATATCTGCTTCGGCTGGGCTTTTTTTGAGATAACTGACAGGCCAAATACTCAGCGACGCGCCAGTATCGACAAGGAAATATTTTTTTGACCGCAGGTCGTATACGAAAAGATGGCGGTTCGGTCGGTTTTCCCAGAGTTCACTAGCCGCTCCTAGTGGCTCTGCTTTGCGTTTCCCGATCTCTTATAATCACAGGGCGTGCGACAACGTTGCGCCCTACTGCCGAAGTTAGCATGGTACCAACACAACGAAGAATTATTGTTGCCTGCGTTGTAGTGCTGGCGATGAATAGAGGACGGCGGCGAACGATACCTCAAACGTTGAGAAGGCTCTCTCTGATGTACCGTCAAATCCTCTACCTTTTTGGTGAGAGCTTCAATCAACTCCAACAGTTTGCCGTCGGCCACAGAAGAACTGCGTGGAGGGACGCAAGCTGAAGCCACATAAGCATTATGCTGATTGCTGTTCGAGTCCACCTCAAGTATCCTATCCGCGGACGCGGCAAGTTGCTCTAATGAATCCTTCTCTAAACTATTGACCAATATTCTTTGCGCACTTGGTGGTAGGCGTGAGAAAAAAAGTTGCTTTATGAAGGGGGTGTCAATCCCCTGAGAGTCGCTCAACTCCCGCAAATGTCGCAAATAGGAGCTCGGCTTCCTGTCACCCATTTGAGCATCGTCCAACAACTCCCGAAAACGGCTCTCTACCGACTTGGTATTTCGGCGAAGGATTTCTTTTTTTAATGAGCCGTAGGTAACGTCGGCGTCTAAATCCGTCACAACGTCCCTCACCGAGAATGCCAAGGAAACAGGTAGGCCATTGATCAGGACCTTCAGCCTATGCTGTTCCTTTGTCCTCGTCAATTCGAAGAAACATTCCAGCTGCGCAAACCACAACTTGATGTCGCCTGCGAAGGACGGCAAATGATGTTGACTCATGGTGCCACGTATTTGATGACTTTTTGGTGTTGGTCAATAGTTAGCCAGGTGTTGCTGCTGATTGCTGGTAATTTTTTTCTTTAAAAAAAAATATTCCAAAGAAAATTTTAATAATAAAAAAAAATCATTTTCCATGAAAATTGATGGTCAGATAATCCAAGATGGCTGATTTAAAATGTGTCCGTGATGAAGCCGTCATGAGGCACGATGCAGCCAATCAGATGGCTGGGATTGGAGAAGACAGGCTGAACGCGGGAAAACGAAATATCTCCATTTGTAATTTCCACAGA
Source organism: Eledone cirrhosa (assembly GCA_964016885.1). Lineage (NCBI taxonomy): Eukaryota > Metazoa > Mollusca > Cephalopoda > Octopoda > Eledonidae > Eledone > Eledone cirrhosa. The sequence goes on along the minus strand of OZ024745.1, from coordinate 41,649,547 downwards.
ATGTTGGAAGCAAAAATCTATTTCCAGAGAAATCCTTTTTTTTTTTTTTTTTTTGTTGTGTATTGTATTTTTGTGTTTGTCTGTATGCGTGCTATAACAAATGGAATATAATGAATTTTAAGGACTTACGCTAAGTGATTCGGACATTCCAAATGTTAAGCCATTCCACATTGCCGTTAAAAAGAATTTCGGACTCCAATAGGCTGCGTTTTCATTCTTTATCGTCAGGGTCGCCAATAAAGGAAAGTGATGTTTCTCTTTGTCGAATAAATAAATGCACAATCAAGTCTAACAATCATTTTATTTAATGCAATAATTTAGTAAATTTCCTACAACGTCAATATTTTGAGGAGCGGGTCTTTCCACGTCTGTTCATGTCCGTGGTCCAAAAAGAGTGTGTGAACCTGTGGCTGTGTCCGGGTGTATTTTTGCCTCCCTTCCCTGAAGGGTTGTTAAGGGGAGGCAACTGCTAGCTACCAAGCGACCATCTCAGCCACTACAGATTTATTTATTTAAAGTATTCTCTAGAAAATGATTGACTGTCACCACACATCAGTATATACTAAAGATTGGCTTTTCACGATATATTCGAGGTGAACTGTGTATGCACTGGAATTGACAATTATCTAAAAATTCTGTATGTGAGCAGGGACTATAAGAGTAAACAGTTTTTGTCGGCATACTGCTCCAAGATCCGAAGAGCCAGTGACGGATTGGGTGGCTGTGAGAATCTTAAGTCCTCCTCTTAAAACAAACACATACGACTCATGTATTTTTTGGGGAAAACCCTCCTACCGGGATCAGAAAACAATCTTGTTTCTTTTTGCAAAATTACCCAGGATCATTTTCAGGGCGTCTAAAACTGCTGCGATGGAGGAAAGAAAATATTCTGAAGCTAGGGACCTGGTCAGAATAATTGTGAAAGAATAGACTCCGTCAAAATTTCATAAGGTGGTGTTAAACCGGGTGACAAATTAAGTCTACTACCAAAATAGGACACGGTGGAATTTGAACTAGTACTTTTATTTTATTGATGTCGAAAAGGTGAAAGGTAAAAGGTAAAGTTGACCTCAGTGGTATTTTAATTCAGTACACGGACAGCCGGTACAAATACTACAAACTTGTTCCACCTTTAAAAATCTGATTGTCGGAAGCTCTGCTTGTAGCTATAAATTAATTAGAGTAAGCCGTCTACTTTTGTTGAGTACCTATTATATAGTGAGTGACCGCATATATATAACTGTAATATGGTGATTGATCCTTCGTCGGTTTCGACATTGAACATTCAGTTGATCGATCAACTGAATGTCGAACACGGAGATTATAAGCACTTGTACCCTTTAACGTCATTCTCAAGCTGAATCGACGTGACGCAATTTGTGACAAGGCTGGATATTTGAAGTACGAGTACATACCATCTTTCATTTTTTGTTTACCTCATTTCACTCACAATGTATCAACCCGAAGCTATAGTAAAGACACTTGCCCAAGATGCTATGCAGTGGGATGGAACCCGGGATTTCATGACTGTGAAACGAAATCCTTAACCACACACTCATGCCTGAGTCCGTAGTATAATGATCTAGCAAGAGTTCGTTTCTCAAGAAATTATCATACTAAAAAAATTCCAACTTATATGAGTACTCTTTGTATTAGCACATTTATCTCAGTTGTAAAAAAAAAAAAAGAAAAAACGTAAATATGTATTCAAGGTTCAATCGTAGGTTAAGACTCTCTCTATTGAATTTTAGTTGTTTATATGTTTTGACTTCAAATATTTTCTAAGAGGGAATATCAAATATGACAGTTAATACCCAAGTATATTGTGGCTGGCAACAGAATAGATTGGAAATGCACACACATTCACCTGCCACCCACCATATATGCACAGATACATATATATACACAGATACATATATACACAGAAACATATATGTATAGATACACTTGCTTTCAGTGACATCTCTACACACATTTCCCTGGGGATAATATATAAGTTGAC
>OZ024745.1:41640045-41645045 GCA_964016885.1 Eledone cirrhosa | reverse complement strand
AAGTTGACAATGGACGAAATTGTTGACTTCATGAAAGAACAGTTCAACCCAAAACTTTTCATTGTGAGAGAACGTTTCAAGTTCTGGAGTGAAATGCAACAGAAGCCAGGCGAAACTCTCCAGGAGCTGGCAGCACGTATACGTCAGGATGCAGCTACCTGTGATTTTCCTTCGATCACAAATCCACAAGATGAAGCTCTAAGACATAGATTTATATGTTCTGTCAATAATGAAGCTGTGTTGAAGGCTATTTTCAAGATCAAGGATACAGAACTAGATTTCGCCCGTGCTGTCCAAGTTGCCATCGGGACCGGAGACGCAGCAAAGGTTGCCAAGGAAACTGTTTACGGTTCCAAAACCAAGCAAGTCTACAAGGTCCAGCAGAACAAGAACAAGGGTCCTCGAAAGAACCATCAGCAGTCTTATTCCACAGACCAGGAGATGTGCTACCGATGTGGAAAGGCTCACAAAGCGACAGACTGCCCCTTCAAAGAAGCCGAATATCATTTTTGTGACAAAAAGGGACATTTGCAAGCGGTGTGTAGAAAGAAACAACATCAGCAACGTAATCATCGCTCACAGAATTACGTGAAAAGAATCACGAAAGCTGAGCTAGTCAAGGCGATCCTTGGTGAAGTTCCCCACGATACTTATAGTTTGAATGTGCCAATAACAATCCAGAACAGACTTTTCACAATGGAATTGGACACAGCTACTACAGGCAATTTTGTTTCCTTGTCAGTTTGGAAACAATTAGGAAAACCGAAGCTGCAAGATGTCAAACATCGGTTTGAATCTGCCAGCAAGCACGACCTGCCCGTTCTGGGAACTTTCATGGGCCAAACCAAGGATCCAACGACCGGTAAACGGAATTCAATACCCTACATCGTCACCAAGATCCCTGATCTTAATTTGCTGGGACGAAACGCTATCCAGACTCAGGGAATTTCCGTAGACAATGCTCTAGGATTGAAAAGCATAGACAGTCAGGCCAAGAGTGAGGGTGCAGAAGTGATGCATCCAAAGACCTCAAATGAGCCCTATATTTCCATGCAACGAGATTGTCACAACATGTGTGATGAATTCCCAGATCTCTTCAAGCAAGAATTGGGATGTCTTAATGACTTCGAACTGGAAGTGAAGTTCAAGTCGGACGCGACACCGGTCTTTCACAAGGCACGCCCGGTCCCGTTTGCTCTTCGTGATGACCTGGCCAAAGGTTACAAAGAAGGCATCGCCAAAGGAATCTGGAAGCCAGTACAGTTCAACGAATACGGAACGCCAGTGGTACCGATTCGTAAAGCACATACTTCAGGCAACCTGAAGCCCAAACTACGGATTTGTGGTGACTACTCTGTGGGAATTAATGACCAACTTGCAGATCATCGTCATCCAATGCCACTCCCAGAGGAACTGACGCAGAAGCTCGGAGGTGGATTCGGATACACAAAGATTGATCTTGCTGATGCCTATAATCAGATCAAGCTGGTTCCAGAAAGTCAACGCAGGCTTGCACTCAGCACTCACCGTGGGGTGCTCCTGCAGGAACGACTCCCTTTCGGAATCAAGTCAGCACCTGGTTACTTTCAGGAGATCATGGAAAACCTGACTCAAGATCTACCTGGTGTGGCCGTCTTCCAGGACGACATGCTCGTCAGTGGGAAAGATGCAAACGATCACCTGAACAACCTAAAGTGTCTGCTCACACGTCTGTGCGACAAAGGACTCAGTGTGGAATACCTTGGACACACCTTGTCGGCTGAAGGGATCGCGAAGGGATCCAAGGTCGAAGCAGTTTTAAAGATGCCACCTCCAACGAACGTCTCAAGCTTGAAGTCTTTCCTGGGTTCAGTTCAGTTCTATGGAAAGTTTATCCCAAACCTGGCCAGCATGGCAGAGCCACTCTATTGCCTTACGAAAAAAACGACTACTTGGAAGTGGGGAGATGAAGAACAGTCAGCTTTCGATCAGTTGAAAAATGTGTTTTCATCAGATCGAGTTCTGATACACTTCGACCCAAACAAAACTTTGGGACTGGCTTGCGACGCGTCAAACGTTGGTATTGGAGCAGTCCTGTTTCATTACTATCCTGATGGAAGCGAGCGCCCAATATCCAATGTGTCCAAGACTCTTACTTCTGCACAGCGTAACTACGGCCAAATTCAAAAGGAAGCCCTGGCCATCATATTTGGCTTGCAGAAGTTCTATCAGTATCTGTACGGACATCAGTTTATACTCGTAACTGACCACAAGCCACTGACATCACTGTTCAGTCCGAGGAAAGGGACGTCACTTCTCGCTGCTAACCGACTAGCACGGTGGGCCCTGTGGCTGAACCAGTTTGACTACACCATCGAATATCGGAAAACAGCGGATCATGGCAATGCAGATGCTCTCAGTCGCTTGCCATTTGGTAATGACATCGACTTTGACAGGAAGGAAAATGGTGAAGACATGGACATGGTGTGCGCCATCAAAGCTCTGTCTTCAAGTCCAACCTATCGATTCTAACGTCCTCCGTCAAGAGTCAGGGAAAGATCCAGTGATATCTACAGTGATACGCTACGTCCGTGAAGGCTGGCCACCAAAGAATATTGAGATCAATGACGAAGTCAATAAGTTCCGGAAGTTATCGGATTCACTCAGTATCTGCCACGGATGCCTTATCCATGGATCGAGAGTTGTGATTCCACATAGCTTACAGCCAAAGATCCTCAATCTTCTGCATCTCGGACACTTTGGCATGGAGCGCATGAAACAATTGGCAAGAACTGCTGTTTATTGGCCTGGTATCGATGCTGCTATAGAGAAAACCAGTCGACAATGTGATTCGTGTGGTGAACATCAAAACCAGCCATCCAAGTCTCCAGTTCACCCATGGATGTTACCTGAAAAGCCGTGGAGCCGCTTACACCTGGACCACGCAATAAATTTCATGGGCAGTAATTGGTTGGTGATCACAGATGCTTATTCCAAGTATCCATGCATTCATCCTACGTCATCCACGTCCTCCAGAGCCCCTTTAGATCTGCTTGAAGAAGACTTTGCGCACTTCGGATTTCCTCACACGCTAGTCACCGATAACGCACCAACTTTTATTTCTGAGGAGTTCCAGAGTTGGTGCAAAGAACGTGGGATCACGCACCTGACAGGGGCACCTTATCACCCAGATACTAACGGAGCAGCGGAACGTTTGGTGCAGACCTTCAAACAAGCTCTGAGGAAGACTTCTCTTCCGCCGAAGCGAGCACTTCAAGAGTTCTTGATGCAGTACCGGAGAACACCGACATCCAGTGGATTCTCTCCGAGTGAACTTTTGAATCACCGGCAGATACGGACAAGGATTGATTCTCTGCTGCCCTCGCCAGCACACATCGCTCAAGGCAAGCAATCTAAGGAAGCATACAAGTCTCAGATGACTCCGGACTCGGCAGGTGTCGCTAAGGTTACCAGGCAGTACAAGGCTGGAGATCCTGTGTATGCACTGTACTACGGACCTCGCCGAGACAAAGATCCCCGATGGGTACCAGCAATCATTAAGAAGTCATTGGGTACTCGCTGCTTCAACGTTAAGGTCATACCTCATGGCCCGGTGTGGAGACGACACTGGAAATAGCTGCAACCGCGGTACACTACTGATGAAGACAATGAACCTGGTGATGCACTAGACACTGTTTTTGAATTTGCAACAGATCACCCAACGGAGATCTCGGAAATCGTGCCACTAACTCCAAGACAAACCAGACCTAAGACCTTATTGCCCGTTCCAGAGTATGGACCAGACAATCGAAGACGGTCCAAGAGAACTCGTAAACCCCAGAGAGACTTTGCTGTTGATGCTTCTTTTGTCGCATCAATTTCGGTGGGGAGGTGTTGTATGGACTGGGAATCGAGCTCACAACCTCATTGTTGTGTGGACTGTTGGATTTCTATTCAACTTGCACGTGCTCGCACATTTGCATATGGATCACGTGACCTGGGCGGTCAGTCAGCGTTGGTGTTAAAAACTCGGTCACAGACTACCACTGACTTACTTTATGTTATTCTGCTACTGCGAGGAGAGGCGTTTTGGTTGTTTCACAAATTACACAAATTATTTGATATAACTCGTTGTGTTTTCTCTGCGAGTACCGAGAGGAATACAACAAAGTTCCTCGTACATTACTGCTCATGATTGGGTTAAACATTCATACTCTGACATATATACATGCATAGGTACATACATAAAAGACACATGAATGAATGCATCCGAACGTACACACACACTAAATATATATAAGACTATGCATGTTTACCCCATTCATACAAACATAAATGCATACGGCCACATTTATCTATAATTTCACGCACACACATGTACGCACGCACGAACACACACATGGGCTTGCATAAGCTATATATATATTTACATGAACAAAATTAGAGTATTCAATACATGTTATAGAGTTAGTATAACGACATACATTATGAATATATGTGATATATGTATGTATGTATATATATAATCTATGGGAAACGGGTCCAATAACTACCGATCGTACCTTGAGCTGATCGATCGCGAAACTTGCGTCACGTGTGACTAAATATATTGATGTTATATTGATATATCTTTCCTAATCCTTACTGTATGTATATATAGACATATACACATATATATATACAGCCACCACTATATATATATATATATATATATATATATATATATATATATATGGTGGTGGCTGCCAAGTCGTTTTCGAGTACGACCACTACTTTATATCCATGTAGGAGAACCCCTACCGATGCGCTGATGTGTTCTGTTGTGGAGATCAGCTGCCCACTTGATGTAAACGTTGTCAGAAAAATACAGGAGAAGGAGGACATCTACGGACCATTGATGAGGAGTTTACAAATCCAGTATCCAAGATACACCTTTAGCTGCATACCCATCATTATTGGTGCTACGGGTTATATACCAACCCGCTTGGACCAAAGTATGACTGAACTTGGATTTGCGGACA
>OZ024745.1:41580045-41625045 GCA_964016885.1 Eledone cirrhosa | reverse complement strand
GTTTATTTCCATCTTCGGTTAGCTTCCCCCTGTGTTGTTTACTTGTCTCACTCGCTTTACACGTTTCTATTGTCCTAATAACTTATTTTAGTTATTATCGCTCCAACGTGAGGTATATGATTTTTAATGCGATGAAATACCCATGATCGTTTGGTAAATCACTGATGTGCAACCATGTTATCCATGTGCAACCAGCAGTATTCTTCTCACCCATATTTTATATATATATATATATATATATATATATATATATATATATATATATATATATATATATGTGTGTGTGTGTGTACGTGTGTGTGTACATACACACACATAGACAACACACACACATATATATGTGTGTGTGCGCGTATGTATGTATGTATGTATGTATGTATGTATGTATGTATGTATGTATGTATGTATGTATGTATGTATGTATGTAGTCTGTGTTGGGGGGTTGGGGGTGTAGGTTTGCTTATCTATGGTTCTTCTACTATTCTGATCTAATTTTTTTTTCCCTATTTCAATTTCTCGTAATGGACTTAGTTTTGAATATATACCTCTGACACTATCAACTAGTGCTGCTTGTAATTGTGCTCTCTCAAACATAACATCTTTTTAGCTTCTGATTCTCCACATGATGTCTATGACACTAACAACATTTATGTATCCTAAATGTTCTGAATGACTAGGAATTTAGTCACATGACATTCCCTATCCTCCGATGATTCCAGACTTCCTTCTGGAAGAAACAATTGTCAGCAAATAAATGTTCTAAACTAAAATTTGATTGTTTTAACACTTTGTATATATATATATATATATATATAATATACACTCTCTCTCTCTTTGTATATATATATATATAATATACACACTCCCTCTCTCTCACACACACACATAGACACACACACATATTTATACGCTCACACACACGCATTTATATACGCACGCACACACATACATTTATTCGCGAACAAACATATTTATACGCGCGCGTACACACACAAACATTTATACTTACGTGGGAAAATAGAAAAACTCGTCGTAAGGTAGCTGTTAAAACAGCAAAATATCATCGAAACTGCGTAGGGTAAAATTACCTTGAAGGACAGAAATTAGCGGATCGAAGTGAGTTGACTCAAAGAATTGATAGGAAGGAAGAAATAGAATGGATGAGAGGAGATCACAAACATTAAAATACACATATCAGCAGTGGTTTATAAGTATGAATAAAAACAAAAAAAGATTTTCGTAGTTGTCTCTTTGGCCTAGCGGTAGGCACTAGAGAAGTTGTAGTTCCTGGCCTTGGTTTCAATTCTGGTCAAGAAGTACATGTAACCTTTTTATAGTTTTTATTTTACAATCCATGGAAAAAAAAAAGTGAAAAGGTTTACTGGGAATCTTACTCCCCACCAGGATCAAACTTCAGACCAGGATCATCATCGGCTATGATTCCTCCAACTCGGCCACCGAAACAGCTACAAAAGTACAGTGAAAATTGATAATTATAAACCTACTTTCAAAATCAAAGTTAAAATGATGTGGTGTCATTCATGGCTTTCCTAGAGCTACTAGTAATATTTAGTGTCGACTTCTGTTCATTATTGAAAATCTCTGGATTTCGCAAAATACATAATATTTTTATTGGAGAAGGTAAGATATTTTCCCACAAAAATTTGATGGCACTGTTTTGTTTCCACTTATGTATTTTTCGAAAATGTTATTTATTCATTATAAAAATTAAATGATAGCATTCTATATGTAGGTGGGCCCCCTTCATCTCCTGGCAACCAATATTTTTAGACCTAGTCCGCCACTGCATATCAGCTTTCAGACCACCTGCAGTTTCAATGATTTGGCTGAAAGGACTATTTTCTTACGAATTCTAAAATACCCACTTTTCAAAATTCCATATTCGAGATAATTTTGTTTATATTTATACTTACATTGATATGCACATATGCACACCTATTTATAATGCAAGATCAAAACTCAAGAACAAACAGGGAGAAGAATTAAAAAAATATTAGATTAACGCTTGTGTGAAATGAAAATAAGTGTAAACATATCGAACGTTAGTCCATCAACAGGAGAGAGATGAAAATAAAAAGTTATATGAGAGAAACTGTTGGAAGAGAAATTAGATAAAAAGGGTGTGGGGGTTCATTAAGAGGGGTGAAGGTGACAGGAATGAAGGGTGTATGTTATTTTGCACGAGCGTGTGTATGCTGTAGTGGTGAGAGAGCATCCGTGTCAATCAGTGGTGTTGTTATGTAGGTGCAGTTAAGGTGCACGTGTGAGTGCCTGTCTGTTCCTGGTGTGTGTTTGATAGTGTATACATGTATGTTCCTGTGTTTATGTGTATTTGTAACTTCTGTGCGCACTTTGTATAAGTGAGTGGAGTGTCTCTCAAACAGTATTTGGAGTTCCTGTATGTGTTTAAACCATGTAGGACAAGTGCGTTATATATATATATATATATATATATATATATATATATATATAATACAATATGTTGAAAGGGTAACACACGAGAGAGAGAGAGAGAGAGAGAGAGAGAGAGTGTGTGCCATCAATAAAACAGGAGAGTCACCAGTGTATGGAATCTATAATCTATGGAAGGCAGGGTAGACACACAATAATTAAAAATATAAATTAAAATGTATATACGCACCTCTATAACTATATAACACACGCGTACAAATACAAAGAGATCTGTTTTCCCAAGAAATTGTTGACTGAAATGGAATCGCCTATGGGTCATCAGCGCGTGTAAGACAAATATATTCCAGATAACTCTAAGAAAATCTAAGACAACCGTCCAACAACACGCGGCAGAGAGAAGTGACAGCGTGCGTAGGACAGTGAACCAGTGGTATCTGAGGGACGAGCTGCTAGAAAGGGCAGCCCCAAAACCACTCAAAGAGATGTGTTCAACCAAACAGAGAGAGAGGAAAGACTGTTGTAAGGAGCGAAATATCACGATAAATTAACTGAGCCATAGACTGTCGTTAATTATTGTGTGTCTACCCTGCCTTCCATAAGTTATAGAATCCGTACACTGGTGGCTCACCTGTTTTATTGATGGCACACACACACACTCTCTCTCTCTAGTGTGTTACCCTTTCAACATATTGTATTTTAAAGAGCTCAGGATTCCTTTTCCTTTGAGCACATCATTTACAGAGAATAACGAGTGTCTATGGCTCCGTTAATTTATCGTGATACATATATATATATTTATTTATCAAAATAACAGATTAAAGTTTAAGCAAAGAATCGCTACTTTCACCGTTAAGGGTGAAAGCACCGATTCTTTGCTTAAACTTTAATCTGTTATTTTAATAAATATTTGCTCTAGGGTTCTTATATATTTGATATATATTTGGATTTTAGTCTTCATATTTATTATTATTACTATATATATATATATATATTTACTATTATTACTATATATATATATATGTATATATATATAGTAATAATAATAAATATGAAGACTAAAATCCAAAGAGGGCTCGATAAGGATAAATATATATCAAATATATAAGAACCCTAGAGCAAATATTTATTAAAATAACAGATTAAAGTTTAAGCAAAGAATCGGTGCTTTCACCCTTAACGGTGAAAGCAGCGATTATATATATATATATATTACTAATTACTAGACATACATAAATGTCAAGACAATTATGTGGAACTTCTTAGATATAAACACAATATTTGGCTTTTTTAAATTGTCCTTTTTATTTCATAACCTGAAAAAGAATGACAGAATGCTTTACGCATTCATAGCAAAACCGATAACTGAACTTATACATACATTAAATTTCTCATATATATATTTATGTTGTGATTTATTGACACCGTACAGCGCTGCATATTTTGGAAACTTATTTATTAAGTTAAGCGAGACATTATTGTACAAAAATATCAATTCAAAATGAAGAAAAATTAATGCGGCTATTAATACATCAAAATTCAGAAAACTCCCTAAGCAAACCGAGGATGTTGAAACGGAGTTTATATATATATATAAGAAATCTGAGGTCTTACCGCAAGCACTACAATACACCACCCCCATATATATATATATATTTCCATTCGGAAACCATGTTTATTCCCTTTCAGAAACTAATTAGTTGGAGTGGAATTTTAGTAAGTAAGTTAATTTTTATAATTTTCTTATTTTACGTCTTTCATATAATTGTTCTGCATCCCCTTGCATTGAACCACAAAGTTACTGAGACAAAACCTATATATTTGCTAGCATAGGTATGCATCTGTATATATATGTTGGTAGATATACTAATTCTTTATAATTATCTCCAAATTATTTTGTTGAGCAAAAATTTGCCAAAACTGCTACTATAGATCATAGTAATGGTTCGGCTACTGTCTTCTTAACACCCCACTCCTCACTGATTAACCTCGATGTCACGTGATTGATTCTTTGAATTTGCCACCGACCAAGTAGGCAGTGATTTTTTCAATGTCTTGGAATTTAGTCCTCGCTTGCTTTTTTCCATCCACTGAATTATTTTTGTATAAGTTCCCTGTGTCCACGCATCGCCTGGGAAGTTAGCTGAGAATTGATTTCCTGATGACGAAAGGCATTCTCCATGTGTTCCATCGGAAACCATGTTTATTCCCTTTCAGAAACTAATTAGTTGGAGTGAAATTTTAGTAAGTAAGTTAATTTTTATAATTTTCTTATTTTACGTCTTTCATGTAATTGTTCTGCATCCCCTTGCATTGAACTACAAAGTTACTAAGACAAAACCTATATATTTGCTAGCATAGGTATGCATCTGTATATATATGTCGGTAGATATACCAATTCTTTATATATATATATACTCTTTTACTCTTTTACCTGTTTCAGCCATCCGGCTGAGGCCATGCTGGGGCACCGCCCTTGTATATATATATATATATTTATAAAGTATATAAATAGGACGGAATTTGTAGTTTACTTGAAGCCTTCTATATGGTATAACGAATTCGAAGTTTGACAGTCACGACAATGCGAATCGGGCGGCAATTACTCAGTGCATTACTGGTACTTTATTTTATCGACTGGTACTATATTTTATCGACCCCGTAAGGAAGAAAGGCAAAGTTAACCTCGGCGGGATTTGAACTCAGAATGGCAAGGGCCGTAACTCTATACGTCAAAGCATGGCGTCCGACCCTCTACAGATACTGCCAATCCACAAGTATTTTTTTTTACCTTAATTTATACATGTGTCCTGATATTTTGAGATCAATATCTCTTCTTCCGCGGAAAATAAAGGAACTATTCCGATGTCCGGTTTGCCATGCTGGCCGGAAGTGGTTTTATTATATGTTTTTTTTTCCGAATCTCTTTTGTTTTAAAATTAAGGTCTGGACAGGTCAAGGGAGCTTTCAAACTTCGAATTCTTTATATATATATATATATATATATATATATATATATATATATATATATATATATATATATATATATATATATATAATATTGAAATGTTCATAGGACGGTCGAACAACTGAATGAGCACTCAACACACACGAGTAGAGTATACGTTTTATTTTCAGAAGAAAATGATGACAGTGACTTCTAAGTTTCGGCGATCTACCAAACATTTGTAATAAAACGACTGTTTGGTAAATGTCACTATGTCCCTGTTTCCATTCTGGCTTACCACTATTATTTCAAGAAATCATTTCTTCCCTTCGTTATGTTGTATTGAACTGATATTTTGTTAATCGATGTCAGCATATTTCGCGATATCAGTTTCTCGCAAAATATAGATATCATGAACAGCAACGGGTTTCTGAATAAATAAATAAAAAATCAAAGAAAGTATGTATAAAGGAAGCAAAGAGAAAAACAATAGAAAAAAAGAGGAGAAAGAAGAAAAGAAAGAACGGAAAAAAAAGAAAAGAAATGAAGGACGAAAGAAAAAATGAAAGAAAAAAGGAGAATTAAAGAAAGAAGATTGGAAAGAAAGAAAAAGAATGAATGAAAAATAGAAGAAAGGAAAGAAGAAAAGATGGTAAAAAGAAAGAAGTGAAAAAGAAAAGAAGTAAAAAGATCAGAAAAAAGGAGAGAGATAAATAATAAAGCAAAAAAGAACGATGTTAAGAATGAAAGAGAATACCAATATCAACATGACTGAATTGAAATGTGAATACAGTTCTGAGTGAGAAGTTATGTAGTAATGCTATATACATAAACAATATATATGGTATTGTTATATAAATTATGTCTGTGGTTATGTTATACAAATTATGTACGCGGTAATGTTATATAAAGACAGCGAAGTGGCAGAGTCGGTAGAATGCCTTACGGTATTTGTTTCCGCCCTCTGCATTCTGGGTTCAATTCTTGTCGAGTTCAACGTTGCCTTTCCTCCTTTCGTAGTGGATAAATGAAATTCCTTTCTAGTACTGGGCGATTCTTCTAGCTCTCTTTCACACTTTCTCTCTATCGCGCCTCTCTTTCTCTGGAAGACATCGTCTACAGACTTGCCGAGAGATGGGCTTCGCTAGGTTTAAATGCTCACTACAGTGTCCCTACAACTCCATCAATAATTAAGAGTCCATGGAAAGTTAGCGGTGTATTGGTAGAACAAAAGGCAAATTGTTTTGTGGCATTTAATCTGACTTTCTATGCTGCGCTGAGTTCAAATTCCGAATGCTTGCAAGTGTCGACTCATCTAAAAGCATCCAATGACCAGGTGGTGGTACTAAACTGGGCAACAGATTAAGTCCACCATCCAATTAGGCCACAGTGGAGTTTGAACGCAGAAAGCAAATAACTGGAGAAAACACCACATGGCATCTCGTCCAAAGCTCTAACAATTTCGGCATTCTGATAAAATTTATCTTATCAACCTCGAAATGATGAAAGGCAAAGTTTACCTCGGTGATGTTTAAACTCAGAATGCAGAGAACCGGAAAAAATTTGCTTATGTTTGGTTGAAGTTTAGCAGGTACAGCTGCAATATGTCATTGAGAGTTAAATGCTTCTATCAAGGACAGTATAAAGACAAATCGTTTGGCTGATAGATAGGCACTGCCAATATTTTAGCCAAATGAAGCGCTCGATAGGTAGGTGCCGCCATCACTTCACCATCTAATAGGTAGGCACCGCCATCACTTCAGACAATAGCCGTTCTCAACAGTAAGACCACCTGATAGATAGGTACCACATATATTTCAGCCAACAGTCGTTCTCAATGGTAAAACCATCTGATTGATAGGAAATGCTATCAATTCAGTTAACGGCCGATCTCAATATTAAGGCGATCTTTATACAAAATGTTTTGTTTATCATGAACGTAAATGGTTAAGCATTTCGATGAAGAGATCTTTACAGAGGAAAATAGAAATAAACGTGTAATAGATGGATAATGTCTTTATTTAATCCAAACAACCAAGAAAGACGAAGTCGGAGATGCCTTTACCTCTACCACCACCATAACAACAAAAAGGGGGATAACAATCAGGAAGAAAGAAAGAAAAAACAAACAAGAGGAAAAAGACCATAACAAAATAAAAAAAGAACATTAAAGTAAACAGACAAAACGTAAAGAATAAATATAACACGAAGATACAGTGCCAATAGTTAAACATGTAATTGATCTATTCCTAGTTTTACTTGTGATAAATTGCTATTTCTGATCGTGTTTATACAAGACATTACAGGTTTGCGAAAATGTTTACTCAAAACGTTATAATAATTTATAGACGATCTTTGCTATTAAGTGACCAAATACGCCAGTCACATTGGTGTATATAGACAAATAAAGCAATCTCTAAAGCTCTATAACCTTTTAGAGAAAGGATTAGAAGTAAGTTGCCGATAATGTTGATGCGATTTCAACTCTTAGGTTGAATATATAACCTTTCACATTCGCCCTGGATGATGTTTAGCTCCAAGTCAACCCGCAACGAGTAGTTCTATGATCGAAATCATTCCAATAATGCCCATCCTCTTATTTGTTGTGCTTCAGGTATCATTATCTAAGAGTACATAATCCGATGTGTCTGAGATATCATTTTTAAGACGGTAAGGTTTGATTAAAGGGAAATTTGTTTGCTATATTTAGCAGATCCATTGGTCATATTGACCATATAGAAGCTCGCTTATTGTCCGGAGACAAGTCTCTCAGATGGTGGTGGTCATAGGTTGAAGAAGGAACCACAATACATTAGTTAGAACAATGGAAGCAGTTAACCTGGATATTGCCTTAACTCCAGGGAAGAGAGCGTAGGCCTTGTAAAAATGCTTAAATGCAGTGGACTCCAGTAAATGTATCCTAAGATTAAACTGGGGGCGTTAAACCGGGTTAGCGACTAGGTAGAATAAGTGATTTTAGACATGAAACTGGTACTGGAGTCACTGGTATATATATATATATATATATATATATATATATATATATATATATATATATATGTGTATGTATGTATTTAATAAAATATCTTTCAATTTAATCGTGAAGTGACAAAATTGTTCCTCCCGTCTGTACAGGAAACCCTATATATATATATATATATATAATCAAGGTTTAGCAAATAAGAAAAAGTTTCAAAATAAATTTTACTCAATAAATTAACTTTACTCACTATGGTTACCTTTACCGAATCGGTTTCGAGTTTCAAAAATAAATGGACAGTCCTTACGGCATCCATTGCAAAGAAAACTCTCGTCAGAAGGATCTTTTCACTCGGAGAATATAAAATTCTCGAGTTCAAATTACGACTGGCGTTATTCAAAATTGTTCCCGAGATGAGCATAAATGATGTGGGAGCAATTCCTTCAAGTGCCGTGTGTAAAGATAGAAGCAAAGGCAGGGAGGTCAGTTTACTACCACTATAACTAGCAGCAGTCAGAACGACCAAATTTTTTTCTCGACCAAGAGGAGAATAATAATAAAGTATATATCCCTACACGCACAAAGCGCATAGGGACACATGTATTGTCCAACCATATGCCAATGTGGTTCAATGGCAGGTTAATAAATTAACTAGCCAGAACATATATAATCAAGGTTTAGCAATATATATATATATATATGTGTGTGTGTGTGTGTGTGTGTGTGTGTGTGTGTGTGTGTGTGTGTGTGTGTGTGTGTGTGTGTGTATGTATATATGTATATATATAATAAAATATCTTTCAATTTCATCGTGAATTGACAATTGCTCCTCTCACCTGTACAGGAAAGCCTATATATATATATATATATATATATATATATATATATATATATATATATATATAAGGGAAACACAAACATAAGACAATTCCCCTCTTCAGTTGTCTACTGTGGGTCTCGGATGTTTCGACGCATTAAGGACAATACAGTGCATTAATAACTTCAGGAAGTTATTAGAGAAGGAAAAGACAAAAAAGAGACGATAGCGAAGAGAAAGAAAATAAACAGAAGAAAAAATAAAAGATACCGATAGTGGAGGGGCAAACACGAGACAGTAGTACATGTATGACATGTATGTAGCAGTAACCAAGGGGAAAGAGAAAGAAGTTAAAAAGGTGGCCGAGTGTAAGGCCTGAAACCTTATTAACAGCATGAGAGAGAGAGACACACAGAGAGAGAGAGAGAGAGAGAGAGAGAGAGAGAGAGAGAGAGAGAGAGAGAGAGAGAGAGAGCAAAGAGAAACACGTATGATCTTAGCGAGAACAAGCATAAAGAGAGAGAGAGAGAGAGAGAGAGAGAGACGAAGGAAAACGGAAGTAGTAAGGGAGCAGAGAGAGGGGGAGAAAATAGGATAAATGAGTGGGAGAGAGATATTTTATTGTATATATATATATATATATATATATATATATATATATATATATATATAAATATTGGTAAACGGAATAGAAAATGCTGACAAATTGTTCACAGTTGAAAAATGGTTTAATTAGGAATAAAAGAGTATTAGTGATTGTATGGGTTAGTATTCAGTTGTGGTTTTAAGTTTTTAAGTTTTTACCGGTTGCGCATTTCTAAATGCTTTTCAAAAATAATTTTGAGATAGAGTGTCCGTGCTGTTTGCTCTGATCTGATTAGTTTTGGGAATTCTACCTGTTTTTATGTTAAAAAAGTGGCTCCAGCGTTATTTTTGTGTTGCAAAAATGCTTGTGGTCAAAACAATTTTGATTGGTCGGTAGAGGTCATGTGAATGTAAAAAGTTGATTTTGCGCCAAGACTGTTTTTATGTTAAAAAAGTGGCTCCAGCAAAAATTCTTGGTCAAAACAATTTTGATTGGTCGGTAGAGGTCATGTGGATAAAAAATTGGTTTTGCGCCAAGATTGAGAAATGACTCTTTCACAACAAATATGTGTGTGTGTGTGTGTGTGTGTGTGTGTGTGTGTGTGTGTGTGTGTGTGTGTGTGTGTGTGTGTGTGTGTGTAGTAATAGTAGTAAGGTGTTCGATGCTGCGACAATGGCCAGCAGCGATGTGTGTCAAATTAAGATAAGTGTGTGTGTGTGTGTGTATAGCAGAGTAATTCGATGGTCAGTAAGAATGTGTCTGAAAGCAATGGGGGTATTTTAGCATGTCAAAAGATATTTTTCAGCTTTTGTCTTATACGGAGAAGTGCGTGTGTGTGTGTGTGTGTGTGTGTATAAGTCTCTTTGTATCTTGATGTACGCGTGTGTATGTGTTTGTGTATATATGTGTGTGTGTGTGTGTGTGTGTGTGTGTGTGTGTGTGGGTGGACCAGTATTTTTTTCCCCCTGGTAAAATGGTGTACATTATTCGATTTTTTCAGTAAAATCGGTTCTCTTAATAGAACATCAAAAATCTTAACAATAAAAGGTGTGAAATGATATTCACTATATATATATACACATACATATATTCACTACATATATATATATATATATACATATATACATACATATATATGCACATATATTTTTTTGTATTGCACCATAGAGCATGTGTGTTTACGTGTGTCATTGTGTTTATATGTGGGTAGAGATGTGTGCTGATGTAGGTATGTATGTTGACGTGTGTATATTGTGGGTTCGTCTTAGGGAGAAGTGTTTAGACGGGGTCCGTATTTGTTAATGAAGTAGGATTCCTTGCTGATGCGCTGGGTGTGGGTGGCATTATCTTTAAATTTGTAGAGGGGAAAGATTCTGAAGTTGGGATGATTTTGGGCGGCACAGGTATCAATGTGTTCACTCAGTGGTATTTTCCTGTATTCCCGGTATTCCCGTATTTTAATTTGGGATCTATGGACAGTCATGCGTTGGCGGAGGCTGTTTTTGGTCTGGCCTATGTATTGTTCTCGACAACCTGAACAAGTTAATACATATATTAGATTTTCCGATGCACATGTGAAATTGTGTTTTACTATAAAACGTTGTCCATCTTTGAAATAGAATTCCGAACCCTCTATTAGGTTGATGCAAATGCCACAGTTGGGTCTATCCATTTTTTTACTGTGGGTTTCGTTGTTGTGGTTGGCAGTACTTTGGCATGTGTTAAGATGTTTTTCATTGACTTGGATTGTCTTTTGCTCTTTATGATATCGTGTGTTCGTAGAATTTGGTTCATTCTATGGTCCTTTTTCAATACAGGGATGTTCTGGAAGATGGTGTCAAAGGCCTCATTGTTGAGGGGGTTGTGTGTGGAGATGTATGGAAAAGCTTTTAGTTTTGGTTGATTTACTTTAGGGTGTCTAAGGTCCTGGGTACTGAGTTTTAGGGCACGTTGGATTCCATTGTCAATTAGTGATGCAGGGTAGTCCCTGCCTATGAGTGTGTCCTTTAGTTCTTGTAGGCGTAAGTAGCAGATGTTTTTATTGGAGACTATAGTACCGATTCTCTTGGCTAAGTTGTAGGGAATATTAATTTTAACGTGTCTAGGGTGGCAAGAGTTGAGGGGGAAATATTGCTTGGAGTCTGTGGGCTTGTAGTATATGTCTGTTTCTATTTTTTTGTTATGAATCTTAATGAGGATGTCGAGGAAGGGGAGTTGTTGATGGCTGTATTCCATCGTGAAGTTAATATTTGTGTTGAGCCCATTTATAAGGGTGTGAAATTCTTTAAGTTTTTCGATGTTTTCGTGCCAAAGGATGAAGCAGTCATCTAGATATCGCTTCCAGTTCCTTTCAATGTGTAAGTGGAGGGTGTTTCCAAATTTGTTTAGGACTTTAGTGTAGAGGGTGATTTCCAGGTATCCCATGACTAGGTTGGCATAAGTAGGGGCTGTTTTCGTTCCCATAGCGGTCCCAGATTTCTGCCTGTAGGGTGGGTTTGTTATTGAAAACGAAGTAATTGTTCTCCAAGATAAATTTGAGTCCCTCTATCACGAATTCTTTTTTTTGCAACACAAAAATAACGCTGGAGCCACTTTTTTAACATAAAAACAGGTAGAATTCTCAAAACTAATCAGATCAGAGCAAACAGCACGGACACTCTATCTCAAAATTATTTTTGAAAAGCATTTAGAAATGCGCACCGGTAAAAACTTAAAAACTTAAAACCACAACTGAATACTAACCCATACAATCACTAATACTCTTTTATTCCTAATTAAACCATTTTTCAACTGTGAACAATTTGTCAGCATTTTCTATTCCGTTTACCAATATATAATAACTTGTGTGTTACACCTCTATTCTTTTAACTATATATATATATATATATATATATATATAGGAACGAGTAGGACCCCGACGGCTGAGCTCAAGCCGTTTCGACGGCTAATTCTGGACGGCTTTTTAGTCCAGAATTAGCCGTCGAAACAGCTTGAGCTCAGCCGTCGGAGCCCTACTCGTTCTTATTACCCACTCTACTACCCTAAGTATTGAGTACTTTGGTGCGTTATGGTCCATCTGGTTCCTTACCACATTTTCTTCGTTATATATATATATATATATATATATATATATATATATTTAATACAATAACAGAGATAGCTTAACGCTAAACTCCGACTGGTAACCATCTCACTCAACAAACATTAGGTTATATGTTAGTATAACCCAATTTAAGTGTTTGGGGAGAACTATATGTATTTTGTGGAAAGCCAGTTGTATTATTTTATGAGATATAATTATAGTTAAAATATATCTCTCTTTCCAAACAATTGTTTCATTATAAGTTTTCTACAAGTTGGGAGAATGTTTCCAGTTTATGTAGAAGCCTAACATATATTCATGTAAGAATATATTTAGGTGGGCACTTATAAATCTTCAGTGGAAGCCCATTAAACTTTGATATAAGAAAAAATTCTTACCGCAGTTAAAGATCGTGTCTGCTAAGCTGCTCCCTCACGCATCGAATGACCGCCAAATTTGAAATTCCAGCAGTCTTTAGACTGAGGAAGTTTCATAGCGTCACGAAGCGGGAAAGGGAGACAACCACGATACACGAGAAAAGAAAAAATAATATACACTCGGGTTAATTAGTTTTTTCAAAAACATTATCAATCCAACGTGTTAAGAACTCAATTGAAATTAATATATATATATATATATTTTACTTTATATTACATTTTAATAACTGACAATTGTTTCTACCAAGGTTATGGTACATATAGCGAATCATTTTATTTAACAATTTAGCATTAGTGAGTATAGACCGTGGGTGTCATCAGAGATTAATTAAAATACCGATACAAGTCACTCAGGGAAAAACAGTTAGAACAGATAATATATATCACTCATCAAAGTATCATGATAAAAGTTTGCAGTTCAAAAATATCGCAGTCTGAAAGAAATATATAATGAGTAAAATTTACTCTCATTAGTATTACTATAACATATATATATATATGTGTGTGTGTGTGTGTGTGTGAGTGTGTGTGTATAAAATTATAAGTTTGAAGAATAGTGAGATACCTAATCTTTCCTCTTAGCCCGTAGAAATTAACTAGACAAATAATCATTTAATCGGACCTAAGTCTAAAATGTAAATTTGGCGAAAAAAAAAATGGATAAACCTTATATAACGGCGGCGAAGATTCGAAACCGAATCTGAGCTTTCCCGCCTCTGGGACAGGCCGTGGTGAGTTGTTTACGCTCGACAGACCAACCCCTTGAGAGATGCTAAACACAGGTCAGAGGTGATTGCGCCTGGCAGAAAATAGGTCAGAGGATATATCCATCTTTTTGAGTTGTTTACGCTTGGCAAACCAACCCCTTGGGAGATACTAACCAAAGGTCAGAGGATATATCTATCCTTCTAACTTAAACCCATATAAATACAAGTCTTGTTTACGCCCCGAGAGAAAAGAAGTGATACACAGACAAGACAAGTTGCATTTACAAGCTCTCGTCACGAAAAACCAGTCTGTCACTAATTTCTCACCGGCCGGGCTAATCGCTTACCACTACTACTAAAACAAGCAAATATACTGATACGCACACACGCATTCATAGTAAGTTCACACTGTTTGCATTTTTCACGCACCATTTCTATTTATTCAAATTGTATCTTTCGGATACAGTACAAATTATATTATAATCGTATTCTGTGATACTTGTATTTACGTGTCTCGAAGAGCCACCAAATTATTGTACGAATATTTCGTGTTATAGATTTTATCGTTCAATATTCAAATTGAATATTGTTATAATAAAATAAACTTTGTAACAACACAATCCTGGTATTATTCTTTACATTGAAACCATCATACCAACAATTCCATCTATCCACTTATCGTTACCACGAATATTCGTTACACTTACCAAAAAGTCTCCCAGTCCCGACTATCGATAGTTTCGCTCGTTCTTTGTGGAAATGTCTAATCGTTGCATTATCCATGAGGCTTCGAGCTTTTCAAGAGACTCCCTCAGTTAGGACCGATATTTCCAAATTGATCGCCTTAAGTAACGAATTCAAAAGGCGTGAAGATCATCACGTGGCTAGCGATTAAGATAGAATTGTTGTGAAGGGTAGGCTGGTGGCAAGTAAGTTCATTGCTAGAAGAAGCAGTTAGTTACCACCTAAGGTTACTCGACCTCAAGGGAGTATAGAACAAAAGTCACAGAGGACATATATATAGTCATAGTCATAGATACATACATAAGTGTTGGCTACTTTCAATGGTGTGGCTTAATGAGTGAATGAATTAAACAAATAATCATGAATCAGAGTTATATAAAATTATAAATTTGAAAAATAGTCAGACAAAATTTATCCAACTTTTCTTCTTCGTCCGTAGAAATTAACTAGATAGATAATGATTTAAACGGAACTTAGTTTAAAATGTAACTTTGAAGAAATAAGAGATAAATGCTATTGATATCCCTTTATGAGGAACAGTGAGATAAAATTTACCCAATCTTTGCTCTTCGTCCATAGAAATTAACTAGACAAATGATCATTTAAACAGAGCTAAATAGAAAAAAAGAAAAAAATATATAGAGAGAGAGATAAATAAATAGGTTTGACTGCATACGTTAAGCCAGCTTCCTATGAGTTTGCATCTCATAGCAAGTATATTGGGCGTTTTAGTTATACCCCCCCCCCCCCCCCCCATCATTTTATGTTTCTATTTTCTTTCCCGTGACAGGAAGCGGGGTTTCAACTTAGAGCACTGAGAGACAGAACAAATATCGCAATGCATTTAATTAATTAAACTTAAAAAGACATTTATGTTCGTATATTGATCATATAGGCGTTATTGGATTAAGGGAGTGAAATAATCGAATTATATAAGTCACAGGCATGACACATGGTTTCGGGTTCAGTTTCACTGTTCTTTGATCAAGTGTCATCTGCTAAAGTTTCGGATCCACCAATATTTTTTAGTGAAATTGATAGATTTTGACTGTGTGGAAGCCCGTCGAATACATACATATACGTGTCTGTCTGTGTGTATGTGAATGTATGTGTGATCTCGTGACTGAATTTGACAAAAAGAGATCGATAAACTAGTATCAGGCACGAAAAACCCCCACTGGAGTGGATATGATTGACTAATTCCCTCTAATGTGGCGCCCAAAATTAGATGCAGTCTAATGGCAGAAATTAATAAAAAGATGTAAAAAAAAAAAACAGTTACTGAATGCATTAAGCAAAACTTACTGGGTGTTCAGCACAGTTTTCTGGAGGTAAGCATTCTTTTGATGATGCGGCAGCCACTGGCTTATCAGTAGATGAATCACCTGTTTGACTCTTTACACTTGATATACTGACAAGAAGAACAATAATAGAAACAAGAAGAGTTAATTTGGTTGTTGAAGCCATAATCATATTATTCCAACGGGATTTTTCAAATATCTTACTTATAACAGAGGAAGTGTTTCTCTCTTAAGGTACTCCAATGGCAGTGACTGCTTATATATGCAAGTGTTATGGTATATATATATATATATATATATATATAAATATATATGTGTGTGTGAGTGTGTATGTGTGTGTGTTTGTGTGTGTGCTTGTGTGGGTGGGTGTGGGTGCTTGTGTCTGTAGGTATGTGTGAATGTATGTATATACATGAACAAAAATAAAAATATATATTTACTTATATCTTTGTATATGTGTGTGCATTTGCGTAAGCTGTGTGCTTTCCTATATATATATATGTACACTAACACAATCACATGTAAAGGATTATTGACGGTATTCATGAAAAAAACAGAAGAAACATCAAAGCATACAAAAGGTGTAAACAGAGTTTTAATGAAAGCAAGCTGCAACAGTAGAAACCCAATATTTATTATTTATCTGTCAGCATACTGCATAGTTATTATTTCCGTTGAATTGAAAAAAAAAAAAAAAAAAAAAAAGAGACATTGATCACAAATGTGTTTTATTTCCTCTACACTGTACAGCTAAATATCAGTACACAATATTCTATAGTTATTTCTCTTCACTACAACATTACATTACACAGTTATGTCTCTTTTATACACAACATTGTAGATGTATTTGTATTCACTACGACGTAATATTAGACTGATTTACCTTTTTTTTCTATACGTACTACATTGTATTTTACATTGCATTGTTCCATAGCTCCCGAGGGAGTCCTGGTGGCGCCATATTAAATTATGGCGTTTCTAGAGAACATTTAAAGATGGCAGAGCCCATCTCCTCTTAAAGTCTGAATACAGCAGATTTCTTCCAGAGAAGGATAGGGAGAGTGAGAGAATTGAAGTAAGAAAGAGATTTAGAGGAAAAATCGACCCCAGTACTAGACTGGTTCTTTTTTGTAATCGACCCCGAATGAATGAAATCAAATGTTGACTGCGGCAGGATTTGAATTCAGAGAGTAGATATCCGTAAAGACTACCAAAAAGAATACCGCAAAACACCCTATTCGATGTTCTAACAACTCTGCCAATTCACCGACTGTGTTCAAAATAACATACAGAAATATTCATCTACTCTACACATCATTGTACTAAACGATACTGAACAGTGAAATATCTTCTCTACAGAACACTATACAATAATCTCTTCTCTATGTAACACTGTCCGGTGACTATCTTAACAACACAACCATTTACAGTGAGATATCATCTCTACACAACAGTATGTCATTATCTCTTCTCTATACGTGGATTATCTCTTCTCTACAAGGTGGATTGGCAGTATCGGTAAAGGGTCGGACGCCATGCTTTGGCGCATAGAGTTACGGCCCTTGCCATTCTGAGTTCAAATCCCGCCGAGGTTAACTTTGCCTTTCAACCTTACGGGGTCGATAAAATAAAGTACCAGTAATGCACTGGCATAATTGCTGGCCTTGTGCCAAACGTTGAAACGATTATCTCTTCTCTATACATGGCACAGGCGTTTAAGCAGGTTGGCGGAGTATTGTCCCGTGATAGTGTGGCCCTTTTGGAAATAATCCACTAACTAAACTCCTTGTGCATCCCAGAAAATTGTAACCATGACCTTTCCTGCTAATGGTGTGACCCTTGTCTTTGTGGTTCCACTGTTTAGACTGCTCCTTTTTTTTTAGATTGATAGTGATGGACCAAGGTCTAGTCCATGGTTACGAATCGTGCCAGGAAATCTTCCGAATCAACTTCAAAGAGTTCCAAATTGTTGGAGAACATGGTGCAACGAGTGCGCTTCTATTCCTCATTCAAAATACGTGGAGCCCAGCGTGCAGACATCTTTCTCAAACCAAGCTCGTTAATTATTGGTTCACTCCTTGGAGATATCAAACTTGCTTGCTATGTGATAAGATGACAGTCATCGATCCTCCATCACCATCTCCAGGAGAAGGTCAATGTTCTCTGGTGTGGTCACTGTTGATGACCTCAGGTCATCTTCCACATCTTCCTTGCCACACTTCGTTTCATTGACCCAGCGATTGACCGTGGCATATGACGGGGCACCTTCCTGTAATGTGTCTTGCATGTTCTTATGGATCTCAGCTGGGGTCATACATTTCAATTGCAGATACTTGATTACTGCTCTATACTCGAGTTAGTTTCTCCATTTTTTCATGAAACGCCTGAGTACATCAACTTTAAGAATCTGCGAAAAGAAATGAAAAAGTGTTTAGACCAGGAAACCTAGCACGTACTGTCAGAACATGTCACGGATTTGATAGACAACATTCCACTTGCATCACTATTTGTTTTCTGTGTGAAACTCAAAACTTTTCAGTCGCCTCTTGTATATCTTGTAGCAGGCAGAAGAGTAATTTTTTAAGTGAAGGTTCATTATACATATATTATAGTTTAGATTTGTAATTTAACGTTTTAATACCAAACCATGTTATTATGCATAATACTCTATAACTAAGTGAACGTTTATTATATAACATTAAAAAGATACCATCCTATTGGTATATTTAGTAAAGTTCTCAAATTTGGATAGGTTTCGCGATTTTCAAAACAGGCTTGCTGTGACATTTGCTGACTACTGGCGTGTATTGGTAGATTATTTGAGATTGTTACTGTGACATGGTGTGAGGTGAAACCGTCGTCGTTGTTGTTGTGGTTGTTGTTTTTGATGTTGTTCATGTTTGTAATCACTTTGTATTCCATTTAGTTATTTGTTATAAGTCCTTTATTGACTATGTCAGGGTTTATAAATTCTCTTTATTCAGGAGGACATGGGTTCTTCCTCATATGAAGTGAACTCCCCTTCCCATGATGTTTGCGTGGTTACACTGCGTTGTCAAATTGTCCCTAATGGCTTTCAAGAGAAATGTTGGTTTGTCAGTCCTGGTTTTTTCCCATACGCGAGTAGTAGACCTTTCTTCACTTATTCTGCATGCCTTCTGTTGTAATTGATTTTTTTCGACAGTTTGTTACTTCTATTCGCTCTCTATGTCCTCATTATATTGGAACCTCTAGTGATAAGGGAAATGACCCCTAGTTGTAGACTGTTGGTTCTGAAAACAAGGCGAGCAATTTAGCCGTCTTTTAAGCTGCTCCAAGGGGTTTGACTGACAAGTACAGCAGCCTTTGGGACTGATGTTATTTGTATTGGTTTTGCTACTGTGTATTTCTTTGCTTTGTATATTTCTTCGAGACAGAAAGCCCTCAAATGATTTTTATTGCCGCAAGCATAACAGTTGGACCTTCTGCCCGACAATGACTATCTGTACAGAGTTGTGTAGAGAGAGTAAATAATTGTGCAATGTTAAGTGAAGACGATAAATATTTAACTGTATATTGTTGGGTAAACAGATATTCAACTGTGTAGTGTAATGTACAGTATTATGTAGAGAAGATATTGACTGTACATTGGGGTATAGAAGAGAAAGATAACTGTAAAATGATGTGTAGTGAGGTTGTTTCACTGTACAATGTTGTTTAAAGAAAATAATCACTGTATATTGTGGTGTTGAAAATAATTAACAATACACTATTATGTAGAGAATATATCTAACTGTGCAGTGTTGTGTTGAGATATATCTAACTGTACAAGACTGTGTAGAGTAGATACATATTTCTGCATAGTCATGTAGTATAGAGAAAAGGGATAACAGTGTAATATTATTTTGTAGTGAAGACAAATACTATGTTGTGTAGAGCAAATAAATAACTGCATAGTGTTTTGTAGGGATATTTAGCTGTACAGTGTAGAAGAAACAAGACAGTTCTGGTCAATGATTCTTGTATTTTCAAATCAATTACAAGAATAACTGCAATATGTTGACAGGTAAATATTGGCTTTTTTCCATTGTAGCTTGCTTTCATTAAAACTGTTTTCACATTTTATCTGTCAATAATTGGTCATATGTCCTTATGTGGGCGTGTATTTATTCAGTTGTTGCAAACATAGATTAAACTCAACGTTTAAATATAAATTTAAATTTAAAATGTAGTATATTTAGTTTGATTTATAATTATATGGGAAACTAGCCGATAAATCTTTGATTCTCTTTTTACTCTTTTTATTCTTATTTTATTTATTTAAACATTCTTCATGAAAAATTAAGCTATCCTAAAAGTTGATGCTCCAAATATTTCGAATAAACGTTACACTAGATAAACTTCTATATTAAATATAAGAACACATGTAGACCAAATTGGGCATCCTATACTTTTTGAAATGATTTTTGCTAGATGCGATTTGATAGATAATTTTTTGGCTTTATCTGTTTTTCGACTCTGATGTTTATAATGAACTTGGCAATATATTGTCAATTAATTTTGAAGGGTTGATCTTTGTCGTTTATTTTATTTTATTTTTATTACTGTAGTATTTCCTAATTTTTATTTTTTAATATTTTTAATATGTAAATTTTTTAATATGTAATATTTAATATGTAATATTCTTTCGTAATATTTCTTAGTTTTCTATTTTATTATTACTTATTATTATTGTTGTTATTTTTAGTTTAGTTTTGTTTCCGATATATTTTTATTTTTATTTTTATTAGTATATTGAAATCTGCTCTATCTTTGCTTGATAGATAATCTTGTAGAGTAGAGACAGAAATAGTAATATTGACTCTATATACACATATATGTATACTTAAATTTTTATACCGCATTGAGAATACTTTCCGTGAACTTAGGGTTTGCAGAATTGATCATGTACATTCACATAGATGTTTGTAATTATCACATAAACATATGAATTTAAAAAAAAAAACTAAACATAAGGTCATTAATTTTCACACATTGTGGATACATATCTCATTCAGGAATACTGATATTTACAATGCAGAGGCTGGTTTTGTGAATACTAATACCTCTACATTAAAACAGAGGTTTGTACGCCTCGCCTGTGTCTGGATGTTTTTGAATTTTCTCTCTCTCTTTTTTTCTCTCTCTATATTTTTTCTCTCCCTATATAACAGCTGGTTTTCCCTCCATATATCTCCCTTACATTAATACTAGAGCTAAATAAATAAATAAATAAATAAATGTATCATTGATACGTTATTCAACAGTCGTCCCACTACCTAGCTTTCTATATATGCATCTATCTCTATTTCCTCTCTCTCTCTATATATATATCTCTTTCTGTTTCTTTACATGAAGTTCTTCTCTTTATCTATCTTTCCATCTCTCTATTTTGTTCCATGCATTTCTTCTTTTTCTTTTTCTTCGTTTTCTGTCTTTCTTTCCTTTTTTTCTCTCTTTTTCTCTCTTTCTCTCTCTCTTTCTTTCTGTGTACAATTTTGTCACAACCAAATCAACCTTCTCAAATGCAAGTAGATGTTGTTACGGTATGTCGAATCTATTTATCTATAAAACTGTTTATATTGTATTTTGTCTGAGGAAGGCATAGCATATTGTTAATATGTTATCCCTGAAATATATATAATGAAATAAATATGGTTTTATAAATATAGTTTCCATTTATTTAATATTGTAAATATACTCCAAATATTTGTCGAGTGCTTTTATATCAGTTATAAATATTTACTAGTTGTAACACAACAATTTAAATATAACTTTCCATATATATATATATATATTATTAGAAATGTTAGCTATCGCGGTATTTTGACTAAAGAAATTAAAGAAATTATGAGTCGAACCCACATCTTTGGTTATCCGGACCACTGTGCTACCATTTACACCAACACATCACAGGGTGATGTGTTGGTGTAAATGGTAGCACAGTGGTCCGGATAACCAAAGATGTGGGTTCGACTCGCATGTACGTCAATACTCATCTTTTTCCATTTCTCCGAGGGTTCTTAACCCCACTATCAGGCTAAATAATTTCTTTAATTTCTTTAGTCAAAATACCGCGATAGCTTACATTTCTAATAATTTCAAACCTACTCGCTGTTTCGAAAATATTCTTACTTAATATATATATATAATCACATTTTTTTTATTTGTTTGACCCGATTACTTGGTCGTTTCTATGGCTATGCGGATGACGGTTTAACCATCGTCTCAGTGTGTTTGGCCTTTAACGTATGTTGTTGCTCTGGTTCGTCAGAATTATTGAGCGCTTACCACACATCTCGGAAGTTGTTTTTCGCTAATTCCAAAGCCGAAATACGATTCTCGCTAATTTATATATATATATATATATATATATATATGTGTGTGTGTGTGTGTGTGTATGTGTGTGTGTGTGTATCTGTGGGTGGGTGTTTTTATTTACATGTATATACATATGTGTATATATATATATATATATATATATATATATATATATATATATATGTTATATACAAATATATATACGCAGTGGATTATTATTAAACCGTACTCCTTTAAATCGTGGACTATCAGGCATTTCTTTAATGGCTGTTTTTTTCTCACATTTCATCCATGTTGCACTTAATTGCCAGGAAGATGATATCAAATGTTCAGTAGAGAGGTTAAGGTGCTATAAATTTTCGACGCTGCACCTGTTCCCCAAGGTAGTAATCAACTAGTCTGTAATGATGTTAAAATAAGATTGCTGTCTTGTCACTAAATGTTACTTTAAATATCCATTCAACGAACCACGGTATAATTATAACCCGCAAGAGATTAATTAAACCACACTAAGATATTTCGAAGTTATTTGAAAGAAATTCTGATTCTGGATAGAAGATGACATTTAAAAAAACACACGCAGACAAAAGAACTTAGAAGAACATCAAGAATTATCGCAAGCTTGTGATGTTCACATTAACACCATCATAGATGAATTTCACTCCGGCAATATGTAGAGGAAGAATTTGAATTTGAAGGATTTACTGCTAGGGGGTTTCATAATTTACTTAAGTAGGTAGAGGAAATATATAATAGAAAACATCAGAATCAGGCTAAAAAATACAGAAGATGATTCTGGATACTATAAGTTAACAGAAGGACAACTATCATACGAAGTTCTGGTTTCTGAGAGCAGAAAAAAGACGACGATCTATTGTTAAAGAAACTCCAGAATGCTAGATAACCTTATTTCGTACATTGTTTTGTATTCAGAACCTGATGTTCAGTAACATTATCAGCATAATACAAAAGAAGTACCAGCAACATAAACAACTGAAACTTGACTTGATCTAAACTCTTACGCGTGTTGTGTGAGCACGGCGTTTTGGTTTTTCTTTCGCTACAGCATATGCAGAAAGGAATCTTAGCAGGGCTAAAATGTCACGTTTGTGCCACCCACACACGAGAAAAAGATCAGGAGATAGCAATTACCTAAACTGAGATGCAACCATTATGTCTGTATGTATGCGTATAAATTCGCATAGATATGTTCGTATATATAACATAATATAATATAATCTATCTATCTATCTATCTATCTATCTATCTATCTATCTATCTATCTATCTATCTATCTATCTATCTATCTATCTATCTATCTATCTATCAGGCCCGTTCGAGAACGGCTCTACAGACACGGGCGCCCGGGTAGGGACCCCTCGAAAAAGATCTGTCCCAGATGCGTGTGCGACGAGGAAACCGTTGCACACGCATTGGTACACTGCTCGGGCATTGCCGATCTGTGGGGCTATGTCGAACAACTGCTGTCAAGGGTGGGACCGATCCAGTTGACCACCGAGTCTATTGTAACGATCAAGCCGCCTCCCCTCTTCAAAAACGAAGGAGAGGCGGTGTTTCTGTGCATAATAGCCATGGCGAAAGAGGTTGTATGGTGGACGCGTCTGAAAGGATTGAGGTCAGACACCTTTCTCTCTGGCCAACAACTGGTCCGTTTCTTCCGATATCATTTCGGAAGAAGGATCAGGATGGAGAGAGAGGTGCTGCATCCCAGCCGTTTTTATGAAAGATGGGTGAAATTAAGCGAGAATGGCCCGTGTGAATGGGCCTTCACTCTACATCAGACTATAGGTGAGGAAGATGAAAGACCAAGGGAGCACCCCCTCTCTGTGCTCCTGAGGAGAAGGGTTGCACACTTTTTTTCGGGGGTGTGTGCGACCCCCCAAGGCGCCTCCTCCCTATTGAGGATTTTGTTACAAAATTTATTTTGTTATATTTTATTTTATTTTTATACTTTTATATCTTGTTATTGCCTCCTCCATATTGAGGACACCTTTGCATGTAAACTCCCCCCTTTGTACTTGCCCCACTTTTGATGCCCTGGTGGCAAATAAAAAGAAAATTATCTATCTATCAGGCGAAAAACGGAGAAATTCCACAAAATTTCTACCGGAATTTTGAATATAGCCAAAATGGCCAAATTCTTTGACCTCATCTTCACAAAAAACACATCAGAGAATTGTGGAGATGGGCTGTTAATCTCACCTTCCACAGTACTAGTAGCAGGTGAAGGCTGCCTGCCTGCTGCTATCACCAACAACAACAACAGTAACAACAACAGCAACAAAAACAACAACAACATCAAGACTGTCAGCCAACAATTAGACAGTAGAGGTGGAGGGACGGTAAAACTGTCAAGCCAAGAATCAGCTCGCACCGCCTCATTGAAACACTTCGAGATGTTTAAAACACACCCTGACAACAACACCAGCACCACCAACACGAAAACTGTAAATGGCACAAACCAAAACAACGCCATCAACAACAACAGTGACAACGAGAACAAGAAGAACAACAACGACAACAAAACCACAACCACCACCAACAACAACAACACCAACAATGGAAAAAACGAAAACAACATCAACAATAAGAGCAATAATAACAACAACAAGACCAATAACTGAAACAAGGAAGTAAACGACAAAATATCATTTGCGCAAACCGTAAAGAAAACGGTAAGCTACACTCCGGTAGATATTTCAAATGCAAATGAGCTTTTGAATAACGCCAGACAATATGTAACTTTTGGGGAGAACGGATCATTCTCCATAAACTCTCCCCCAGATTTGCGAAGAGAAGCTGCCTGTGATTTTCAGGACAACAATCTCAAACAAAACACGAAAACTGACTCAACTTTCACAAGGCGAAATTGAGTTGGCTTTAAAAAATGCCTTAAAAGACACTGCTTTTATTCAGAAGGGTAGACTCTACGGGAGTTTATCCATTCTAATGAAAGACCAATTGACGGCACAGAAATATTCTGTGTCGCCAATTGTGTCACCGCTGTTCACCTTTTCCCCCACTTACATGGGGAAAAGGACACAGAAAATAAAAATCCAAAGTATCACACCAAATATTGATATTTGGTGGGTACTATGTGGATTTTTAAACCACGAAACAGACTATATAATATCGGTAGGCAAGTCCTCCGGCGACCTGTTCAGCGGAACTAGCCTGGAAGTTCTTGTCCAAATGACACCAGAACGAATAGCTAGGATCCCAGAACGTGTGTTGCTGGATGGGGTTATGTACATAAACATTTCGGTCGAGGGTAGGCAGCCCTCATGTTACCACTGCTCAAGCAGGGGTCACCTGAGAGCTTCCTGTCCTCGGCTAACTAGCCAAAAAAAAGGCACTACTGCCAACACCTGCAACACCAGCACAACACTCACCGCCACCACCACCACCACCACCACCACCACCACCACCACAACAACAACAACATAAAAAATAGTGACAACAAAACAAACGACAAACAACCCCTCCCCACCTAAAACAACTCCAGAAACAGCCACACACATAACAGCTCCCCAAAATGTACCCCTCGCCAACAACACGGATGAGGCCTCATCATCGTCACCCAGTGACGATGAGGGAGAGCCTTTCCAACCAGTAAAAAGAAAAAAGAAAAGACATAACACAAACAAAAATACTGCAAACACACAAACACCAACACAAGCGACGCAAACAGCACAAACAAAAACACCCCCTCCTGAAAACAAAACACCTACTACAAAACGTAAACACACACAAGAACCACAGACAAAAAGCAACCCAACACAACAAAAATGTTACACCTACATAAATACTAACAATAAAACTTTAACAGACACCATATATAAAAACCCTTCGGTGGAGACCGAAGGGAAAACTTTCACATACTCTTCGGAGAATCCTAATCTTAAAATGATTAGGACACACATAAACAGTTAAAAGAAAAATTTCCTAACGACGTAGGTAACCCTTACGTCAAAACCTACAATCGAGTCCTGTTAAAATGTCCCCCCCCCCACCAACCATCTCTGTCTCCACCCCTCCAGAGACCACCACCCCACCAAACAACCCCTCCAACACCCCCATGGAAATTGTGCAGTCTGGTCCCCAGGAGACGAAGAGGTGAGTGATTTCTTTTCCTCTTCTTTTAACTTTTCAGCACCAACATGGCCAATATAAGAGTTGGATGTGTGAATGTACAACACCACAGTCAAGTATCCCCCTACCAGCAAAACCAACACCAACACTATCCCAAACACAAGCACACACCATAAAAAGAAAACTCCCGGACGAACAACAAACTAAAACACAAACAACAATACGCATACATCAACACAAACAACAAGAGTTTGATGGAGGTCATCTCCCAAAACCCCAAGGTGGAGATTGAACAACCCGATCTCCAGGAAACGAAAAGGTAAGTGCACCTTTTCGTCCTTTTTCTCCAACTCTTCTTCACCAACATGGCTAGTTTACGAGTTGGAAGCGTGAATGTGCGTGGTCTAGGGATGCCCTGGAAACAGGGCCAACTTTTAAACGACCTTAGGTCACACGGTATGGATGTGATAGCCATCACCGAGTCCAGGATCCACAACGACAGCAACTAACCTCCATCTTCGACGACTTTGAGATATATGCATCTCTCTGTCAGCCAGGAGGTGGAGGGGAAGTGGCTGTCATGTTTCGGAAGAACCTGGACGTCGAAGTACAGCAAGTACACTTGGACCCGGAGGGTAGACTGGTAGTCCTAGACGTGAACAGTATTGGAGCTGGAGCCTTCTACTGGTGGCCGTTTATGCCCCGACCGGGCAATCGCAATCACGGCCAGACTTCTTTAAGCGTCTAGAGTCTTTTCTGTGAACGTCTCGCTCCTTACTTTTAGTAGGGGGCTGGAATGGTATCCTAGATGCACGATGGGACTATGTGGGAGCATGTCCCAGTAGAGGGGGGGGGGGGGGGGGGCAACAGCCTCAAAACTTTAATCGGCCAATTCCAACGGGCCGATAGGTATCGACTGGATTTCCCGACTGCACCACAGTGGACGTGGGCAAACCGCAGCGCGACATCTAGATCGTATTTAGATAGGTTCTTCATTAGAGAAAGGGACAAGGAGATGTTAAACTGTCCACGAAGGCACATGGTTGCCTATTCAGGTCACAAATTAGTCTTCTGCATAGTCAACCGTGATAGAACACATAAACAGGGACCCGGATACTGGAAGTTGAACGTGTCGTTGCCGGCACGTAAATCTTACAGTGAACGGATAAGTAGACTAGTCAAGCAACAGTTAATGGGAGCCATCGTCAACAATAGATGGTGGTACTCTCTCAAGAAAGCAATTAGAGTAGAATCGATAGGGTTTAGTAGAGAGTTAGCCTTAGAGAAAAACAGAATAGAAAGAGAACTAGTAGCCAAGGTAGAGGAGGCACTTAGAAGTGGCAACGCGGCTAGAGTGTTAGCGTCGAGAACGGCACTGGACCAGTTCTTCGATGTGAAACACGAAGGCTGTGTGGTCAGAAGCAAAACACGTGCTCTATGAAACGAAGCAGCGAAAGCTGTCAGCTGGGCCCGAGTAGCGGAGGCAAAAAGTGGCAACAAGTCCACGATTCGGTCTTTGAAAGACCAAAACGGACGCGTGCTACTTGACCCCAAGCAAATGTGCGTAGCCTTTCAGCAGCACTTTGCGCGACTGTTTGAGCAGAATGACGGTTAGCCGAACGGGGCAATGGACTTTAGTTCATACCTCGACGGCCTGCCGCGTCTCTCGAACACGGACGCCGAGTTCTGCGAAAGACCGATCACGGACACTGAGATACGGGACGCTCTGGGCCGCTGCGGGAAACGCAAGTCACCCGGTCTAGATGGTCTACCCTATGAGTTTTACATAAGAATGCCGGACTTGTTCTCTGGCGTCCTCGAAGCTGTCTACTGCAATTGGCAGCAGAACGGGAGAATTCCCAGTTCTGCAGGCAAGGGCGTAGTAACGCTGATGAGGAAAGACGAGAACAAGGGGGACGAAATTAACAAGTTCAGGCCATAAATCTGCTCAACACAGAGTTAAAGATTTTGGCTAAGGTGCTAGTGACGAGGTTGGAGCTTGTCGAGAACCTGGTAGGGAAAGCGCAAACGTGTGCAATCCCGACCAGGTCCATACACCCACCTCATGCGATACATCATAGAGAGGGTGGGTAGTAAACCCGGCTTCGGTGGGGCTCTGATCAATTTGGATCAGTCTAAGGCATTCGATAGGGTCGACCATCGATACTTGGAAGCGGTTCTCAAGGCGGCCAGTTTCGGTCCCGTTTTCAGAGGCTGGATCGAGGCGATGCACACCAGCATCTGCTCGAGGGTCAAGGTGAACGGCTACCTATCGGAGCCGTTCGCAATCACGCGTTCCATTCGACAGGGATGCCCTCTCCCCTCCATTCTGTATGCATTGACTCTAGAGCCACTACTGCGGAAATTGGAGCTGTTGCAGGGAATCCTTCTAGAACCGGGACTGAGCAAAGCGGCGTCGGCTTATGCTGACGACGTAACGGTAATGGTGTCGAGCACCTCGGAAATCGGGGTGATCGGCAACATACTGAAAGAATACGAAACGCTGACGGGAGCAAAACTAAACCCGGACAAGTCTGTCGGTTTGCAACTCGGTACGTGGAGAGGCAAACCGATGACGTCCGACAGCGTCGTTGGACGCTGGACGGACGGACCGGTGAAATTGCTCGGGGTCTGGTTCGGTCCAGACCTCCAGGTCGAGAAAAACTGGAACGAGGTCACGGCCAAGGTGTTCGCGCTCACCTAGAAGTGGGAAGAGTGCAAACTGTCCTTGAAAGGTCGAGCGGAGGTGGTGAACACTTTCATAGCGTCCGTCATCTACTACCGCTTGACTGTCGTGCCTTATCCTCGTGAACACCTCACCAAGATGGAACGCATGCTCTTCCAGTTTCTGTGGAAGAAGCAGGCTCCGCTGGTGAGGAGATCTGTCTGCTGTCAGCACCCTTCCAACGGAGGGCTGGGAATGCCGTGGCTGCGGCATCTCCAGGTATTCCTCACCGACCCCCCAACAGGTGTGGGCACCGTTTGTGAGACAGGCTTTCGCGCAGCTCGTCTCGCTGACGGAGCTGCAGTCCTGGGTCAAGAAAAGACGGAAAACGATGGGCGCCTGGCACATTGAATGCGCTCAGGCGCTCACACTCCTCTGGCAGGCGGGCACAGCAATCAGTAGAGACTCCACTTCGACATTTTATAGAGGGATTGTACGTAACAAGGGCGACGACGTGCCCGGAGAGACTCTGGGCGTCGAAGACGATGAGCTCACCAGTCTGTTTGGTAGGACTTTCCGCCGGGACCTATGGACAACTTCCAGAGGTCCCTGGCCTGGCAGTGCTACCGAGGAGCTATACCAGTTCGAGACAAGATCTATAGGCACGGACGCCCCGGCAGAGATCCTTCCAAGAGGACGTGTCCAAGATGCGCGCAGGACATTGAAACCGTCCTGCACGCAATTGTACACTGCCCGGGTGTAACCGACCTGTGGAACTATGCAGAACAACTGCTGTCGCGTATGGGACAAATCCAGTTGACTGCCGAGTCCATAGTAAGGATCAAACTGCCAGCCTCTTTCAAAAACGAAAGAGAGGCGGTTTTCCTCTGTACAGTGGCTATGGTGAAAGAGGTTATATGGTGGACGAGATTGAGAGGACAGAAGACAGATGCCTTTCTCTCCGGACAACAATTGATTCTCTTCTTTAAGTATCACTTTAGAAGGAGAATCAGAGTGGAGAGAGAGAGAGAGGCACTGCACCCCCAGTAAATTTACTGAAAGTGGGTAAATGAAGCGAAAATGAACCGAGTGATTGGGCCTTCTCTGTTTATAAGCCTGTAGGTTAAAGAAGAGAGCAAAAGGAAGAAGGGAGCACTTGCACAACACGCTCCTGAAGTTGACGGTTGTTCTATCGACAGGGTATTTGTGGCGCTTCCTCACTATTGGAGATTTCGATTGTTATAATTGTTTGTTTTATATTTTTTACACGACTGTATGTAAAATCCCCGGCATATGTCTTTGTTTTGTCCCCTTTTCTTGTGCGCCCTTGTGGCAAATAAAGAAATCTATCTATCTATCTATCTATCTATCTATCTATCTATCTATCTATCTATCTATCTATCTATCTATCTATCTATCTGTATTTCAATCTGTCTGCTAGTCTGTATATATGTATGCATCTATGTATGTTCTGGTTTTATAATTTCACAAATTTTTTCCCAATAGAGAGAGAAAGAGTCGGTTTCTAACATAGACACAAGTCTCTCTCATTGGAATTTACACAACATCAACTAGGTAGTTTATGTATGCATGCATGCATGTGTAGATATGGATGTTATTTTATGTGTGGATGTGTTTTGAGTTGTATGTGTGCATGTGTATATTCTTTGCATCTGTACATGTGTATATGCAGTTATTAGATGCAACATTTTTGGAAAGTTTTACATATTTTTACTGTTCCATGGATTGTACTTGTAATTTCCTAACTAGTTGTATTCTTTCTGTTCCTGTGAAGCCTAGCTTCTCAAGATTTGTATTGAGGCAGTTACTAACATACCCCAGTGCCCCAATAATCACAGGCTTAAATCTGAAGGTGTAATCAGGGTGGAGTATCTGCAGATTTCTCATCAGTTCTGCATAAATATTCTCCTTTTCGCTAATTTTGATATTATATTGGCATCTGCTGGGCAGCTAATTTCCACTACTGTGCATGCTTTCTTCTCACTGTCCCATATCATAATATCTGGTCTGTTATGCCTGCATTTTATTGGGGTTTTTACTGGAACATACCACCAGTACTCTTTCATATTATGTACATGGATGTCTTCTACATTGCTGTAGCTTTTAATGTATTTATTATCGGGGCTATCTTTTTTACGGACTGCATTGTAGAGAGTTTTGGCCACTACATCATGCCTCATAGGTAGATAGTACCGCGATGACATCTTTGGACAGCTGCTGTTGACATGGGTGATATCTTCGATGTTAGTTCTGCAGAGTCTGCACTTGTTATCACATCTAGGTGTTTTGCCTGCATCTCTATCTCTTTTGTGAATCAGGTATTTCGTGTTAATTTCCTGTTCTTGGATTGCAAAAGCGTATCCTTCAAAGTGGGAGCCAATATAGCCGTTATGGGTCCAAGATAGACTACTTTCCTCATCTATATTACTCTCACTCTGGAGCTTCCTGGCAACATATCCATGCATGATAAGCATGCAGTTTTTCATCCATGGATTCACTGCGATACTGCTGAGCGACTTGCCTGGGTGTGAGTTTTTGATTATCACACAGGGAATATCTTTCGAGGAGTTCCTTCCCAACTCTCATGATCTTATCTATATGCAGATAGACTTGCTCGAGTGACGGGCTCCTAGGCTTCGAGGTTCGTAGATGTTGTCGGAGAAATATGATGCGACATTCAAATGCTGTCTGGACTGATGTTAGACCTCTGCCTCCCTGCTTACGTTTCAAGTAAAGGCGGTCTATGTCACTGTTGATGTGGAAGTTTCCGGTGTTGTTTAGTATTTTTCGAGTTCCAGCATCAACTGTTCGGATTTCGTCTATCGTTCAAGTGAGTATTCGAAACGTTGGTGTTAGGACAGGCACAGCAAACACGTTGTGAACCACTGTTTTGTTTTGAGCAGAGAGTTCCGATGACCAAATCTTTCTTAATCGGGTGTAGTATTCCCTGGTTACGCGTTCCTTATTACAGATACCATTATAGGATATGTTCTCATCTATCCCCAGGTATCTGTAGCAGTCTTCATCAGATATCGGTGAAACAGTTAGGCCATTGATGACAATGTTGCTAGATTGGGTTGTTGTTTTCCCCCGCTTTACAGTCATATATGAGCATTTATCTTGGTCAAACTCCATTCCTATATTCTTTGAGAACGTTGTAACCAGGTCAAGATTTTTCTTCATCCCATCCATGTTCTTTGCATAGAGTTTCAGATTATCCACAAAGAAATTATGGGTTAGGTTCGTATTTCTGTCCTCCTGTGAGCCAATGATGTATCCTTCACATTTCTTGAGCAGAAAAGACAAGGGGTTTAATGACAAGCTGAATAATATCACAGAGAGACTGTCCCCCTGAAATATACCCATGCGATATTTTATTTTATCAGTGAAAATAGAGTTCTCCTCTCTATCTTTAACCTTAGGATAGTAGCCCAAGAAGAAGACAGCTTCTCTATGGCTCTGATAATTATGTCTGGGACTTTAGCAAGTTGGACGGCCTCTATCACCCAAAAGTGGGGAACAGAATCGAAAGCTGTCCTGTAGTCCAGCCAGACTGTAGCCATATTCCTCCTAAGTTGTCGCACCTTCGACATCGCAGTTTTATATGTATTTATGTATGTATGTATGTATCTATGTGTGTATGTATCTATGTATGTGGCGGAAGAACTCATAAGGGTCAATGGCCATCCAAAAGTGTGTAAATATGTATATACACATGTACATGTATGTGTATATGTGTATATGCATGGGGGCATGTGTATGTATATGCGCGGGGACATAGAAATAGTCGGGCTGGACACCCGATTGCGCGGTTAAACCACTGGGAGTGAAGGACCCCTAGCCTTTGTCAGGGCATTCTTCTAGGAGAAAGCAACTCAGGAAACTGGGATAACTCCGATATAAAACCTGCGGCTCAGTAGTTACCGATGATGTTGATCTTTTCTTCTTTTCGGGTTATAGCTACTGTTGCTCAGAGAGTGGGATTGGCTCAGTGCAGTCTTTCGTCACTTTAAAACATATCTTCACGCACAGGCATTGCTCGATAGAATTAATTAATTATTAATAATAATGGTATATCGTGCAATGGCCATACTCGATAACGAGGGGGCAACCATGATGTATGTATGTATGTATGTATGTATGTATGTATGTATGTATGTATGTATGTATGTATGTATGTATGTATGTATGTATGTGTGTATGCGGAACGTCAATAATGAAAATCAACAGAGAAGAACAATACATTACAATGACGATATATGTTAATTTAAATAATCTCAACGTTTCGGTCGTTAGTCCTTCATTAGAAGATCGAATGAAAGATGAAAGTAGATATAGAAGAATAGGTACGAAAAAAAGAAAGAAAACAGGTATGCATATATATATATATATCTGTGTGTGTGTGTGTGTGTGTGTGTGTGTGTATAGGGTAAACAGAAATAACAAACCAAATGATACACTACAATGAAGAAATATATTAGTTTAATGCTTAAAATAATAAGAAAAGTGTCTTAGCATTTCGGACACTAGCCCTTCATGAAACGATAGAATGAGAAATAAAAGCTGAAATATATATACATTGAGAGAGAGAGAGAGAGAGAGAGTGAGATAGAGAGAGAGAGAGAGAGAGAGAGAGAGAGAGAGAGAGAGCGAGAGAGAGAGAGAGAGAGAGAGAGAGAGAGAGAGAGAGAGAGAGGGGAATATATATATATATATATATATATATATATATTTATTAATTATTTATATCTGGAGTCTAAAAGACAACCACACCCAATATAAGTTACACTGGGAGATCCTAGCTAGGGCTAGATCGTATAACGGAAATAATAGACCATGTGACCTCTGCGCCGCTGAGGCCCTGGAAATACTCTGCGCCAAAGACCACATCTTAAACAAAAAATCTGAGGCAATTTCGGCTTGTAAACATAAATTTCACAAAACTTTCCTGTATTACAGCCCCACATTATATCCTAACGGATAGTACGAACTATACGCGGATATTTTACGTCTTGATGTGGCAGCTAAGTATATGTTATGTATATACCATTACTTATTTGTATAGGTAAGCATATTATACCTGTATGTTTTGTGAAGGTACATATACTTTCTCGTACGTATATTTGCTTGTATATGTTATGGCGGATATAATATATTATATATTCTAGTACATGTGCATTTGGTTATGTGTATACGTGTGTTTTGCGTCTACGTGAGTATACGGGTTCGTAGGGTGTGTGTATTTGTGTACTTTGTGTTTTGGTTGACGTACGTCTGCGAACATACGTGTTTTACATGTAGGTATGTGTGTGCGCGCGTTATATACGTATTTATTTATTTATTTATTTATTTATATACGTTTATTTAATTATATATATACACGCGCACACACACATATATATATATATATATATATTTTGTGTATTTGGTGTATACTTTCGTATGTGTGCGGGTACAGGCGTTGCGTGGGTTCTGTATGGGCGCGGTTTTTTTTTTGTGTACGTGCTTGTATTTGTATACCCATGGCGAGTGTTTTCGCGTATGCTTGTGTATGTACATATATGGATGCGTGTATGTATATATTTAATTTCGATTACCTCTGTATTTTATTTACCTTATTCTTAACTCTGAAGCCGAGAATCATTCGGTTTCCTAGATAGAATATTTGTCAACGACTTCAGTTATACCATTTACGTGGTTTTGTCTTTGCGTGTAATTGTTCCCACCGCTCCACATAATGAGGTATTATCTTCGTTTTTTCCGTTCATTGCCAGAAAATGTCTCCATGAATGTCTCCACCTAATAGAATATTAGTCTATGACTTCATTTATACCTTAAACCTGGTTTTGTCTTTGCGCGTAATTGTTTTCACCGCTCAAAAAAATGACGTATTATCTTCCTTTTTTTCCGTTCTTTGCCAGGGAACGTTTTCACGAACCAAAGTATCGTCTTCCTGTCTTCCTTCGGTTGCAACGTTTTTTGAAATATTCACTTCTGCGTTCACAGATTGACTATTTTAGTTTCAGAAGATCCCGCTAAGGGTGAAAGCAGCGATTCTTTGCTTAAACTTTAATCAGTTATTTTAATAAATATTTGCTCTACGGTTCTTATATATTTGATATATATTTATCCTTATCGAGCCCTCTTTGGATTTTAGTCTTCAAATTTATTATTACTATATATATATATATATATATATATATATATATATATATATATATATATATATATATATATATATATATATATATATATAGTGAGAGAGATGTAAATATGTGTGTGTATGACATGTTTCAGGTATATCGATGATTTTTAGGCCAGTGAACAGCAAAAACTTTATTCTAAATTGTAAAACTAACACGATAAAACGATAAAAAGATCGACAAACAGTAAACCTAAATGTAGAATGGGAAGAAAGAATATCAATAAAATAGGCAATAAAATTTGAAATGGTAGATTATTTTCTGTAATTTACATGCTGATCTTATAGAAATCTCACAATTGCAAAAAATGTGGACATTATGTCAATAATGCATTCATACATATATCATAAATATATGCATATATACAATGACGCCGTCGGGTAAAATTTTCCATAAAGTATAAAAATCGCCAGTGAACTCACTTATAGCCGCTGATTTCTATCATTCAAGGCAAATTTTACCCGACGGCATCATTGACAGCATGTTGCTGTTTTAACTGTTTCCTTCCGTCTTTCCGTTGGGTTTTCTCATTGTCTTTGTCTTCTGCGCTCCCTATTTTGAATATATATATATATGTGTGTATGTGTGTGTGTGTGTGTGTGTGTGTGGGGGGGGGGGGG
Source organism: Eledone cirrhosa (assembly GCA_964016885.1). NCBI lineage: Eukaryota > Metazoa > Mollusca > Cephalopoda > Octopoda > Eledonidae > Eledone > Eledone cirrhosa. Next base: position 41,589,053 of record OZ024745.1, on the reverse strand, counting down.
TTATGCATGCTACCTAAGGTTTCAAAGCCTACTCTAGCATATGTCTTAGAGGCGGTGTATCTGCTAGTGTTGCTTACCTTTTAGGCAATATCAACATGGCTGATGTTATTTCATACATGATATCATTTCATACATAATATCTCTTTCTTTCTCGGTTGTATTTCGACTCAGAGAGGGATGGGCTTTGCCAGGTTTAAAATATCCCAAAGACACTATGTGTTAGGACGGGGCCTGAACGACTCGGCTAGGTGTTGAAGATCTTTAATTTATTTTAAAATGCATACACACATGGATATATCTATAAACTGCTCATATTTTCGTTAATATTCAGTATTTAATGAAGTATTTAAAGTAAGCTCTGAGAATCACGTCACAACATTACAACTAATAAGCTTTAACTTTGCCTTTCATCCTTACTGGGTCGATAAAATAAAGTACCAGTAATACACTGAGATAATTGCTGGCCCTGTGCCAAAAAGTAGAAACAATTACAACTAATAAGCACTTCGTTTAGCTTGTAACAGAAGAAGAATATTTAAAAATAATTTATTCAAATATTCATTGACACCATATTCTAGTTTTCGTATTAATCCATTTGCTATGATTTTCGATGAATTTCCATAAGTTTTCACTTCCTCCGCGACAAAATGCAGGAACAGTTAAAAATAAAGAGATAAAATATGCATATTATGCGAATCTTTTTTCCACACGATACACTGTTTAATTAAGCTATATGATATTAGTTAATTAATTCGCCTGTTTAGAGCCCATAGATACAAAATAATTAAATATACATTTACTTTTTAAATTTCTAGCTGATAAATTTTCATTAACAAAACAACCAGAAGCAAGCAATACCGTATTAAATGAAGTGTATATGTATGCATACATGCTTGTCTGTTTATATGTATGTATGTATGTATGCATGCATGTACACATATATATGCATATGTATTTATATATATATGCACATATATATATATATATATATATACATAGATACACACACACACACACACATGTATGTATGTTCTTCTGGTTTTATAATTTCACACAAGTTTTTCCCAATAGAGAGAGAGTCGGTTTCTAACATAGACACAAGACTCTCTCATTGGAATGTACACACCAACAACTAGGTAGATTATATATGCATGCATGCATGTGTATATGCTTTGTATCTGTGTATGTATGTATGTATATATATCAAATCACTACTTCCAATTTATAGAAAGATACTTTAGATAACGTAGTCAGAGGTATAAAGTGTCTGAAAACGGCGGGATGGGTACAGATGGAACACTTTTGATCATAGGTCTGCTCGGTGAGATTTGTTGAAAGATATTCCAACCCCGAATAGCTATACCAGAGTTTCCAAATAAGTGCATGACACTTTGAAATGTCGCAGAATTAAATAAAATCTTGTAAATTTTTATGTAAATTTTAAAGTATTAAGCAACTCCGTGAGAAACTTTGACTCGTAACACGTGATATGATATTTAATTGATTATTTCTTAATTTATCTTAATGTCGTGCCGCAAACAAAACCAACTTAATGTGCCACGAAAAAAAAAAATTATTTTTATAAAATGTTACACCAGCCAACCTCTAAAAGCCCAAACGGGGAGTACCATAAACAAAACTTCCCCCAAACGGGGAGAAATGAAGCAAAATGGGTAGAGTTTACAGAATGAATGCTATACCCCAAAGTGGGGTAGGAGATCTTCCCGTCTGACGGGGAGATTTGACAGATCTGAAGTGTATAGCTAATATAAAACGTTTGAAAAGCTTTGATTTAAACAGTGTATAACAAATTACATTCCAGTTTAGCATCTGTAAACGTGTTAAGGTTCCTGTTCCAAGAGCTTACTATCGTTTAACGTAGAATGTTGACTAGTTTTTCGATTTAGAATTCTAATATAGTACATATTGTTTAGACCAAAGGTTCTCAACGGGGGGCAATGGCCCCTCGCGGAAAGGGGGGGGGGGCGTTTGGGAGATCCAGGGGTGCGTTTGGGAGCAAGGGGGCGTTAGGGGAGGCGTTTGAAGCTTGGAGGGGCGCTGGAAGCCCCTTTAGTTTGGTAAGTTTTATAAGTCATATTTGTACGTCTCTTAGACAGCCAGTGTGAATGCATTTGAATGAAAAAAAAAACGAAGAAAATAAATAAAAGAAGCTTGTCAACGAATTCCCTAGGGAGATAAAAGAAAAACAAAAGAAATCAAAGAAAATGAACATAAGGACGTCAACTTTGTCAACAGTTACAAGAACAGCTTCAACAGAAATGACAACAAAAAGTAGCAATGGTGATGAAAGGTGTGGGCGTATACATATACATACATACGAACATACACACACATGCATACGTACATACATACATACATACATACATACATACATACATACATACATACACACATACACACACACACACATATACACATACAGGCCAGCGTTAGTGTTTGATGAGGTTGAGAACCTGGTCAGCTTTCAGCCAGAGCTGTGGTATTTAATCTCCCTAAGTAATAAAATCTGGAGACAGTTTTCTCCGTACCAAACAAAAAACAAAAAACATAAATAATCATGTCAACATCCTTACACACTTAAATATAAATGCATGTATATATACAAATGTATAAATGCATAGCTATATACATACGTAAATGTATGTATGTATATATGTATGTATGTATCTATATATGTATGTATGTATGGCGTTGTTACTTGGCGTTGTTGAAAAGTGCAGTGGCCTTTGACCTGGAAATAAAAACTGGAGGCAAACTTTTTTCTGTACCAAAACCAATGCACACACACAGAAGTTTGTGTGTGTATGTATGTGTGTGTGTGTGTGTGCGTGTGTGTGCGTGCGTGTGCGTTTATGTGTGTGTGTGTGTGTGTGTGTGTGTGTGTGTGTGTGTGTGTGTGTGTGTGTGTGTGTGTATCTATCTATGTATATATATAAGGGCTTTCTCACTGTCACCAAGCTTCTCAATTCATTCGTTGCTACTAAGTATTTTATTTTGCTACGAGGTATTTTATTTTGCAAGGTACTATTTTTCCCCTGAGTTTTTGCGATTTCAGAGAAAGGTAAAAATTCTTCATATTTTGCATCTTTTGTATTTTGACTTTACAGTTTGAATTGTAGAATTGTCTATTCACTCAAAATATTACAACAGCTAACAGTGAAATATAGAATTTAAAAAAACAAACTTTTTCTACTGAGATCAAATCTTTTTTTTTTCAAAAATATATAATTTGAAATAGCTGCTTTTGTTTTGGACTGAAACATTTTTGTATTTAATTCGTACGAGTATTTTTTAAAGATTCTAACATAACTTGATTTAGCCCAGTAATCTACTGATTTCAAAATCAGTAGTATATTGAAAAATGGAAAAATAGGGTAGGGGGCGTTTCATGATTTCGAGGGGCAAAAGGGGCGTTTGGCCGAAATGGGTTGAGAACCTTTGGTTTAGACTGACGCCTAGGATGAGTTTACAAGATATATGTGGTATATATACAATATGCCTGTGGTAGATTTACGTATGTGGTATTTAGAGTCTATTGTTGCTGTATTTATAGATACGTGGTATATAAAATGTCAGTGATAGATTTATACACATTCAGCCCCGCCTCTCACCTTACACCTTTCCCCTACCTCTCCACCTCCAACTCCACTACAACTACAACAACAAAAACCAGTAGAAGAACAGCACCAACAATCTCACCTGGACATCAATGATTTCTGAAAGGTGGTCATAGTGAAGCTAAAGAAAATATAAAAAGTAATAAAGAAATGACCCCTCTCTTCTACCATTCTTCAGTGACCCATTAGGTATACTACTCATGTAGACCACTTTGAGATTTTAACTCAGAACGTTAAAAGTCAGAACAAATACTGCAATCTCGTCTGATGTTCTAACGACACTGTTAATTCACTGCTTTGAGATGGAACTTTATATTTCTTAATCCCGAAAGAATGGAGGCAAAATTTATCTCGGCGAAATTTGAAATGAGAATGTAAACAACCCGAACAAGATATTTTGTTCTCGGCTCTAACGACTCTAGCAATTCGTCACCTACTCTCGGGTGTCGAATAATCGCCCCCCAACGATTACTAGTTTTTCAGAAACCCCCACCTCCGATTTTATTCTTCCCCACCCCCTCGCTCGTTAAACTTTGCTAATCTATCTCCGGCAAAATTTTATTTTAAGTCGTAGCATTCCTGCGACAATCAATTTTCATTAAAAAAAATTATTATACGTGGAAAAAAAAAAAAGAGAACATTGCAAAAAATCTGATACATTATAAAATAAATAGGAGAGGTTGGGGTCTCAATACTAAACGACTAATTCTGGTTTAAAAAAAAAATCAACAGAGGCAACCTAGAAAAATTACCGATTTCCGCCCTCCACATAGTCCATCCCCCGCTTATTCCAAATCCCCTGATTATTTAGGACCCGAATGTATATCATAAAATAATGGTAGATCATCCACTAATTTTGACGATGAGCATTCGGTAGTTCGATTCGATCAACTACACGCTAAGCTCCTGCATTAATCCAGAAGTTGGTTGAGTATTCCAAAGACATGTGAACCCTGAACGTAATTCCCAAGCCGAATCAGCGAGCTACAATAAGTAACGAGAATGGACCGTTGAATTACAGAAACAATCAGACGGGCTTCCATATAATTTCCGCCTCCCCAATTCCACTCGCAAGGTTTGGGTCGACCCGAGGTTATAGTAAAGACATTCGTCCAAGATATCAAGCAGTGGATCAAATTCAGGAACTCAATAAATATTTTGAAGCAAACATTTTTACCTCATAGATATGCGTTTGTCCAGATGTTATAGAATATTGGATAAAGAGCAACAGACTTCCAAAATCAATATTGTAAGATCGATAGTCGAAAAGCTGTTTGTTTTTTCTAATAATGTTGTTTGGTTTGTCGTTTTATTTTTGTATTGATAGATATACCGTGTTGTCATAGCACGACTCAATTGTCAGGTTGACACAACATGACCGAATGCTCAGGAAATTCACTTTACAATCACTATGTCTCGGTTAAAATATGATTTACTATATACTCGGGTTAACCTCAGATTTGTGAGTGAAACTGGATAGACAGAAACTATTTGTAAGCCCATCCGAAAGAGTGCCTTTGTCATAGTGTATCAAACCAAATCTCCCTGAGAATTAAGTTGGAGGTAAATATCCCTCTGGAATTCTAGGCTACTTACACATTAATTTCACGTACAGACTGTTCCTTCCGCTGACACACTCGTCGAAACCGAGCGACTGTCATACTGTGATTCCGTTGCGGTTTCGGTTCTCAGTTGTAGACAATTTAATCATTTTATGCTAGTAAACACTTGGGAAAGTAATGAACGGCACCATTTTCGCTTTCCCTTACCTCAAAAATATCGTTGTAAAGAAATTAAATAATGAAAGAAGTATTTTAGAAAAAAAAAACATCCTATAAAACAAGCAAAACAAAAACTGAAAGGAAACACGCACATACACACACAGACACACTCACACAAAATATTCACTTATCACTTATTTGTTTCGAGGTGTAAGCATTTTCATCACATTTCCTGCAACCTGGCCACGGACACAATCCCACTAAAGAAATAAGGAAAACTGTAAACGTTTTACTTTGTTTTCAGAATAACAAAGACCCACCAGAAAACTAGGGCTTATCCACAAGATCTGTTGCAGTATTGAAACGCCAGCCATAGGCCTATTACATATAGGTTTCTCCAAGGGTATAATTAAATTCGGTACTATAACCCAACAAATCCTGATATTGGCGATGGCTATAAAGGTGCTTATACCACACCATGGTACCAATTTAGAGCGAGCCAACGAAGAAAACTCTACGAGGCTGCTTGACTTATTTAGGAATACACATCAAATGATATAGACTTAGATACCATAAAAAAATGGGGATGATCACGCCTGGAGCGCTTTTGATTATAGACTTGCTCTATTAGGGCTGACCAGAAACTTAACAAAACCAGCAACAAGATCCGTTTTAGATTTAAGTGGACCGTTTGGCGTTAAGTTCTTTGGTGATGTTAGTATCGGTGAGACGAACCGACAATCGACCCCTTTATAGACAGTAAATTACCAGATTAAATAAATGTCATGGTGTCCTGTCTTCTGTTATAATTGAATTCACATCTATTAAATTCGGTACTATAACCCATGCAAATAGTCTGCAATACTTTATTTGGTAAGGTAATTTGTACTACGATGCTGGTACGTTGTTTCAGCGAAACCGGAGGGATGAAAGGTAAATTTAATTTCGGTAAGGTTTGAACCCAGAACGTAAACGGGAAAATTCTCTAAATTTGCTTGAGTTACGATACGTCACTGATCCATGCAGCTAATGCAGAAACGCTTAACATTATGCTACCCCATAGGGCCAATTTAGCCTGTCGTATGATATCCCCCAGAATAAAAGGGATAATTCGCTCCAGATGCACTAGATAAGAAGAGATCTTACCTTGAGTATTCTGTAGAAGCCCATTGTTATGTATCGTTTCAGTTTCTAATTATCTTTCGTGGGGTAGGAAAATATAACAACATGGACATCAGTTGGAATAAATAAATAGCATGAGGTACGTGATAAAATAAAGGAGCAGGCATCCTCTGAAACACACATGATTAGTATAGTCCTTAGAATTATTGGGATAATTGTAAGTTGAAAACCAACAGCAGATAAACAAAATCAAGCCCTATAGAATGAATAAACACAGGCAAATAGAAAAATGATATTCAAGCAATTAGACATAATGTTGTACTTAGTTCGAGTGCTAAAGATGAAAGCAAATCAAGTTTAATTAGAAGAAACGTTTTTGAACTGCTACAACTCTTTGCAAAATATGATCACCAAGAAATAATTAGATGTTGTACAATGTACCTCATCTTAAGAAAAACCACAGATGTCAATGTTCTCAAACCGTATTATGAATGACTTATTCATGTCATTGGCTAAGTGTTTAAGAAAATCAATATCAAATGAAATCAAAGTAGCAATAGTATATTCATTTCTTATGTTTAAAGCTACAGATGTTTCCAACATTGAGCAGACTTCTTTGAGCTGAGGTTATGTGTCTGATAATGAAATTAAAGAATGTCTGATCGAAATTCGTGATGTAGAATTTATGACTTTGAAACACTGTGTGGAATGGCCTTTAAAGATAGAAAATACGAGTGATAAGACACATAATGGAATTTCTAACATGAGTGGATCGTAGAAGGAGCTTCAGTGAAGGATTCTTCTCAAGAGTGAAAACGTTTTATATATCCATTGCCACACACGGCTTGAATCCTATATTTGTACAAAATGCAGAGGCAAGTCACTATTTTGCCTCATTCTTTGAGATAGTAAAGCAAAGTCTTTTTATTCTATTTCGCTATCAAGGAAGCAGCATGCTTAATTTATACACATTCTACTGATCTACTCATGGTCGTGTTTTCAATATCTGAAAACAGACGATGAGGCAACAAAGAAGATACTCTGAAAGCCTCAAAGAAGGCGTTATGGCTCCGGTACAGTTTTTTTAAACTAAGATATATTAAAGTACTTTAAGTAGTCCAGCAGATCTTATAAGTGGAGATACAGCAATTATGTTATGAAGCATTAACTTTGAATTTCTTCTTATCAAGAAATTGCAACACCAGTGTTCATAGATACAGACACTGGAACAAAATGTTCATGAACGGCAAACGTTGGAACACTGATTGTACAACAAGTGGTGATATACGGAAGAGACTCAATGACCTGAGAATTGAAACAGAATTGAAGCTAATATATCAGAATGCAACACAGCATGCACAAGATACAGATATGTATGTCCTGGTCAGAACAAACTGGGAAAAATATCCTCGAGATTCGATTTTTTAAAACAGATCAACCATCATAGAATTTGGAAGAGGTCATTCATATGATACTATTTTGCAAGTCTGGATACAGCTTTTAAAAGAACCTAGGTGGAGATTTCAATGCAAGAAATAAGGAAAGATAAGAAGAAGTAACCACATAGCCTAAGTGTGCCACAAAACTGGAAGACATATGACGTTTCCTAACCCAGGATGAGTGTTGGGGTCATCACTTTGAGCCAGAGACAAAGAGACAATCCATGTTATGGAAACACCCTCCTCACCTGCTCCAAAGGGTGATTCAGCTGCTGGGAAGATGAAGGTCTCAGCTTTTGGAGATGTAAAAGGAATTGTGTGTATATATCTTCAAAAGGGTCACGCCATCAATGCCAGCTTCTTCGAAGAAGTGTGTGGACCGCAAAGGAGACCTATTTTGAAAATAAACCTCATTTGGCTACATCCGATGAGAGTATCTTGGTCAGCCTATGAACTTTTCAGCCGACCTCCGTACACATCATGCATTTCCTATCTCAATCATATTTCTATAATAAGTTCAGAATTAAATTCAGTCATGAGTGAAAAAAAAATGCCACTTCGATACAATTATTTCTTTGATGAATAAACTCTGTGTAGAAAAGTATGTATGGTTATTGGTTTGAATATCACCGACACACACACACACGTATATATCTATAAAGATTTCTCTGTTAATGTATTAAATATTATACTCTTGAATTGGCCAGAGATGAACATTTCCAGATATTTTTAGGTATGACTTTCTTTATTTATTCTTTGTATGAAATATTGATTGTTTTTCCGGTATCTTGTCTCTGTTTTTAGCCTGAGAAAATACCTATATGCATGTATAAATAATACATGCATATATTTATTTTTTTTATATCCAATTGAGTTCTTCACGCATCGTTAAAATTCTTGACAGAATTAATTGACCTGCGTGCATATTATTTTATCCTTTTATGTTTTGCGATGACCTCCCCTTCCCGCTTGGTGACGGTGTGAGATTTCTCTTTGTGAGACTGCTGGAATTTCAAATTAGGCGGTCACTCTAACACTGACGGGTACCATGGCTGAATGTTAATATCGGTAGGGTTTTTTTTATATCG
>OZ024745.1:41567545-41575045 GCA_964016885.1 Eledone cirrhosa | reverse complement strand
GACATTTTACTGTCATTGCCAAGGATCAATAGTTTGTGGTTTGTATCCGTTTAGGATCGGTGAACGGGCAAATGAGTACTTGATTACCAAAAAAAGATTACTAGTTTACTAAGGCTGATTCACGGTAGTCGCGCTTTAAACAGGCCTTTTGATTAGGCTTCGTAAACTATTAATTTATACTATGATATTGAGTACTTGATATATAAATACACACACATCGACACACACATACACACACATATACACGGATACACACACACACATACACATATACACGGACACACACACACACGTCACACACGCATACAGTCATACTTCTATATATATAGTTATAGTTGTCAAGCTGATCCATGCTTGAACATATGAACGGGATGATGATGATGATGATCATCATCATAATGATGATATTAATGATCGTTATGATGATGATGGATGTGTATATATGCCTTTCAACCTAACTGGAGTCAAAGTCCCCAATGCTCTCTCTTTCCTCTTCCTACACCATCTGCACACCCTAATATGATATGGCTACTAGAAGAGTTTGAAAACTAATTTGATCATTGAAATTAAATATCAATTTATCACCTGAAACATGTTAAAGGCATTCATCGAGAGAACAAAGGGGAGATAACAAAAGGAAGTGATTTAGATGTGAAGAAAAGGAGGTTAGAGGGTGACGAAAATGATGTACAAGAAATGGATGTAGTGGTGACGTCGGTGATTGGAGGAGGACGGAATTATGGTAGTATCAAGGTTTCTCTATGTAAATTCACAAATAGCTTCTCAATTAATCTTAATTTGTAAAGCCAAGCGAAAGACATCATCCAAGCTGCAAACGTAATGGACTCTCCGTGTATATTCTACATCTCTCTCTCGTTCACTCTCCACACATACAACTCTAACAATACTCACACACATAAACAAACACATATACGCATAAACACATACATAGTATGTAGGAGTTTCTGAACGGCGATTTGTGTGCACATAAGTATGTGTGTGTGTATATATATATATATATATATATATATGTGTGTGTGTGTGTGTGTGTGTGTGTGTGTGTGTGTGTGCATGCGGCTTGTTACCTACATGTAAAGTGCTGTAGGAACAAAATTATTAGATATATTCTCTTGAGAATCAAGGAGAAGTGATAATTCATTCGTGTTTGAAACGCTAAATGAAAACCCCACGCGTGCGTTACCACTCCACCCCTGCCATAAATATTGCTAGATGATACAATATTGACCCCTTTTATCGTATAGAAAGACAATTTGACGTAATTGTCATTAAAGGTGTGTTGTAAGATTTACCATTCCCCGCTAGAGATGTTGAATGCATTGCTTTGCTCAGGGTAGCTGATGCTGTGTTGCTGCAGCAGCTGGAATAGAGTAAGGTATATAGAAGGATACACAACTATTTTGTTCTCATTACGATGCTGATAATACTGCTGCTAATGCTGCTGATGCTGACGATGATGATGATGATGATGATGATGATGGTGATGGTGCTGCTGATGATGATGATGATAGTAGTAAATGATGATGATGGATCTTCCACCAGTTTCGATGATGCGCCTTCAGTTGTTCGGTCAGCTGAATGTCCAACTCATAAATTAACGTTAAAGTGGTTAGCGCAACCCAATGTCACAAAGCTGGACCTTAGGATTACAGGTAGAATCAATTTTCTACTATGGCGTAAGTGGTTGAGTATTCCGGAGACATGTATACCCATAACGTAATTTCCAAGTAAAATCAGTGAGACATGATATAAAACGAAGCTGGACATTTGAAATAGCGGTACATTCGATCCGTTGGTCTGCAGTATAGTTCTCTTCGCACAAGTGTCGACCGATTCAATACAGCCATACACAAATCGGATCTCCGTCCGCCAGAGAGTGTTGCACCGTAACTCCTCTACCGTGAGCTCATTGAAGCGCCTGGTGGACGTCACCTAATTGCAGTGCCATACGCAAGAAGAAGCGGAAGAAGAAGAGGAGGACGGGGAGGGGGCAGAAGAAGAAGAAGAAGAAGAAGAAGAAGAAGAAGAAGACAGTTCCCGTATATCCAATAATCACTCACATAGCTTGGGTCAACTCGAAGCTACCGAAGACGGCACGCAGTCGTATCAGATCTATGACCTCATAATTACAATGCGAAGTTCTTAACTATTTAGCTATGCTATTTATATGCATTATTTCAAATCCCGCCGAGGTTAACTTACGGGGTCGATAAAATAAAGTACCAGTAATACACTGGGTTATTGCTGGCCTTGTGCCAAAAGTAGAAACAATTATTAAAATATATATGGCGGTGTATTGACAGTATCGGTAGAAGGTAGGACACCATGCTTTCCAGCATAGTTACGTCCCTTTACGGTCTGAGTTCAAATCCTGCCGAGGTTAACTTTGCCTCTCATCCTTACGGGGTCGATAAAATAAAGTACCAGTAATACACTGGGATAATTGCTGGCCTTGTGCCAATAGTAGAAATAATTATTTAAATATATAGTAATATAAAATTACTTTGTTAAAAAGAAGTTAGTATGGCCTCGCACAAAACTGGTTCACATGCAATAGACCTGGCAGATTGGGCGTCATTGGTAAGATACTTAATGATAAAGGCACCGCTGAAGACTTCATCTTATACCTAAGACCCTCGGTTTCTCACATTTCTTTAACCTCGTAAACCTAGCTTCCTTTTAGTAACAAATCGACTAAATCAAAACGATACAAAACTATTTATTTTAAAATGTTTTTATCTATCGAAAATCTCCTCTTCCTAATTTTATGTAAGAAACTTTTGTTAAGTTATATTCTTATTAATAAAGAGAAAATTTACTAAATTCCAAAAAATTCTTGGTTGTTTAAAGATTATTTGAAAATTATAGGCAGTATCTTTCATTAGAAATATGGCTTAAGGTACACGGCATTTTTATTGTGCAAATACTGAATAACAATAAACTATAGATGAGAGCTCACAGCATCGCTAGCTTTGCCTATGACATCCCTTCTGAAAGCCGTTGTTTTAAATAAATCACATTGGCAGAGCACACACATCTGTAGGACATGTCCACAAATGAAATTGAATTGTCCACCAGCATTAAAAAGAAACATCGATTTTCCAATGCTGGGATGGTAGAATTCCTTCAAAAGTCGGATAAAATGCATTGCACTAATTTTTGTTTTGAGTTCCAATCTGACTAGCTTTCACTATGTCTTTCACCATTATGGTGGTTGATGAAATAAAATACTAGTGAAGTACTGGTTCAATATGATGGGCTATGCCCTTCCTCAAATTTGCCAGACAACAACTTTACGACACTGCTAGTTGTTCATGTTCCGTCGTGTGTATTTATATGTATAGGCGGCGAGTTTACAGAGTCGTTAGAACGTAAAATGGACCAAAGCTTTGTATTTCTGTCTTACGGCGAAACTCCAGATCAGATGCTACTCTACTCAGATTTCAATCAGTCGACACAGTCGATTTCAATCAGTTGTTATTCGTTATTACATCATAAGTAAAAAAAATATCGTTCATTGCACACACACACACACACACACACACACACACACACACACACACACACACACACACACACACACACACACACACACACACACACACACACACACACACACACCACCACACGCACGCATACATTTTTTTTAGAAGGAACTTAAGGAACCTTAAACAACAATAGGTAACAAAAAGTGACTACGACACGATATGGTAAAATAATCAAAATGTTTTTTTTTCACGTGTACATGCATGGTGGCCGTGTCTTTCGCTGCTGGTGAAACTTCATTCGACATTATAGGTCACAATCGCATATGAATAAATCACACACACACACACACACACACCCACACATATATATATATATATATGTGTGTGTGCGTGTGAAATGCAATCGTCCCACTGCAAATGACTATAATACTTATATTACTATAAATAATATTTGAGAAAATCAGGTAAAGTATTCCCTCGAGAGGTAAAAAGTAGACAGCGATGTCTCAATCACACCTACACATACACACCTAGACATAGAAGCACACACACACTCTCACACACACACATATATATAAATATATATATATATACATAACGAAGAAGAAGAAGAAGAAGAAGAAGAAGAAGAAGAAGAAGAAGAAGAAGAAGAAGAAGAAGAAGAAGAAGAAGAAGAAGAAGAAGAAGAAGGCAGGCGACGACGATATCAAATACCTCAAAATTAGTTACTTATGACACACGAAACGGATAAGGTAAGAAAAAATAACTGTTGAAAGCTGAAAATCATCAAAGAAGCAAGATACCCCCTTTTTGTTAGAAGAATAAATCGATAAAAGCAAGAAAACACAATTATAAAGGGAGATAAAAATAAATTAAGCTCATCTTAATCCATTTTTAAGTTGGAACATGCAGCCAGAATGTAAGAAGTGAATAATGGAAGTTACTAAAGAAAAACACAAAATAACTTTTAGTTTTTGATAAAGTTCAATGAGCCATGTTTTTATTTTATATTTTTGGCACACATCTCACTCACTTAACTTTCCTTCATTTCAGGCTTTGTTTCTTTCTCTCTTTCTCTTCTTCCACACATCGTCAATCTCTTTTTCACACACACATACACACACTCTCTCTTTTAGCCAACCGTCCTTGTTTTTTGAAAAATCATTTTCATATCTAGGCTGGTGGATTGGCCGTATCAGTAGAGCATCGGACAAGATGCTTTGCGATATATATTTACGTCCCTTCACGTTTTGAGTTCAAATTCAACCGAGGTTAGCTTTGTTTTTCATCCTTACAGGGTCAATTAAATAAAGTACCAGTAATGCACTGGGTTCGATTTATTCAACTATTCATTACCATTCTAATTGTTGGCCTTGAGCCAAAAGTAGAAACAATTATTTTCATTTTTGACTTACCTTTTCTCTTTCGCTTTTTTCTCTCTGTTTCTCTCACTTTGTGTCTATCACACATACACACACCTCCTAGACACCCCCTCACATACACCTACTTTGAACCCGCCCCTCTCTCTCACACACACACACCTACACATCTTTCCACACAGTTTTATTTTCATTATTTTTCGATCATTCATTCATTCGTTCATTTTCATTCTTAATTCCTGTTTTTTATTGTTTGTTTCTCTCTCTCTCTCTCTCTCTCTCTTTAATTCTCACCCTCCCTGACACTCTTATTTTCACTCTTTCCTTTTTTTTCGTCTGCCTTCTAATGTTATTGTTTTCTGTTTCACCTGCATTCGTTATAATTGAATCTAAACACGTACACGCACTCATACATATATAGACAGATCTATGTACACACACACACACACACACACACACACACACACACACACACACACACACACACACACACACACACATATATATATATATACATACACACATATGCATATGTATCACACACACACACACACAGACACACACATACATACACACACAGACACACACACATATATATAGATCAAATCAGACATTATAAGAAATAATTTGAGACAGCGAAGACAAAAAGACTCACCGAACGTTGCCGGGTGATATTAATACTCTTTACACAACAGACAACTATTCAATTTCCCTATTTCAAATTAATTACAGATATCTATTTTTCTTTTATTTCATTTAATTTAATTATCGTCTTCAATTTTCAACTGAGTTAGTTTTATCTACGAGAGGATGATTACTAACTCACTTAGTATAGCGGGAATTGTTTATATATATATATATATATATATATATATATATATATATATATATATATATATATATATATATATATATATGCAAAAGTTCTATTTAAATTGTTGGGATACAACAAACAAATATTTTTATAACTGATATAAAGCACTCGACAAGTATTTGGAGTAGATATACGATATTGTCAAATGGAAACTATATTTATAAAACCATATTTATTTCATTATACATATTTCAAGGATACCAAGTTAAATTATGGTATGCCTTCATCAGACAAAATACAATATATACCAGTTTTATAAATAAACATTGACGTACCCTTTCAAAATGCAACCGTTACTTTTGGAAGACATCAGGATAGTCTTCCAAAAGTAACGGTCGCATTTTGAAAGGGTACGTCAATGTTTATTTATAAAACTGGTATATATTGTATTTTGTCTGATGAAGGCATACCATAATTTAACTTGGTATCCTTGAAATATGTATAATGAAATAAATATGGTTTTATAAATATAGTTTCCATTTGTCAATATCGTATATGTATGTATGTATGTATGTATGTATGTATGTATGTATGTATGTATGTATGTATGTATGTATGTATGTATGTATGTATGTATGTATGCGTGTACTTGCATGCGGAGAATGCTTAATCTTGTGTGTTGTGGGCCCGATGGGTGAATGGTGTGAATATCATCGAGTGATGGAAATGTTAGTGCAGATGTGTGGTGTGTGTTGTGGTGTGGGCGTGAGTGTAGGAGTCAGGCACGTATGTTTAATTGATGGAAACTGTGTTGGAAAGTTAAGCCCGTTTGGGATGGTGGTTACATTCGAAATAACAATTCTTGCTCCGTCTCGAAGCAGCTGGCTGCTTGTCTATTGTGTAAGATAAGATCGGCACCTGAGATTTGTTAAAAGGAGTGATCGAAGGAACGTCTGTTTGTTCGATGTAGATGGATCCCCAGAGTGAAGACTGAAGGGCATAGATGATATTCGTGGAGGTATAGGTAAAAAGAGTGAGGGATGTGGAATGAATGATGGTTCTGATTGTTGAGGAAGTTGAGATTGGCAATGATTGGACAGTAGAAGCAGTAATAGGGAAGAGTCAGGGCGACTCTTAAGTGAGAAGGGAGAAGAACTATGGACAAGAATGTCACGGAAATTACAGGTGCGCTAAACGGCGGAAATGAGAGTGTTGGGAAAGAAACATGAAGTGATAGAATTAGAGAGGAACGTGCAGAAACATTGAAGGATACGGCGCTATCGTAGATTGTAGCCACGTGACCATTCACGGTAACTATACTAACACTAATCCTAATCCTAATTATAACTCTAACCCTAATCCTAACACTAATTCTAACCCTAATCCTAATTCTAATTCTAACCCTAACCCTAATCTTAATTCTAACCCTAACCCTAATCTTAATTTTAATTCTAACCCTAACCTTAATCCTAACACTAATTCTAACTCTAACCCTAATTCTAACACTAATTCTAACTCTAACTCTAATTCTAACACTAATTCTAACTCTAACCCTAATCCTAATTCTAATTCTAACCCTAACCTTAATCCTAATTCTAACCCTAATCCTAATTCTAATTCTAACCCTAATCCTAATTCTAATTCTAACCCTAATCCTAATTATAATTATAACTCTAACCTTAATCTTAATTTTAATTCTAACCCTAACCTTAATCCTAACACTAATTCTAACTCTAACCCTAATTCTAACACTAATTCTAACTCTAACCCTAATTCTAACACTAATTCTAACTCTAACCCT
>OZ024745.1:41557545-41565045 GCA_964016885.1 Eledone cirrhosa | reverse complement strand
CTTCCCCTTCTTTTGCACTTCTCCTCCTTACATTTCCGAGTCTTTTCGCATATGTCTATCCAATGTGCAATACGTATTTTCCTATCTAATTACAAAAGCCAGTTTCCTTCTTACAGCGTTTGTCTGTGTCTTGTCTTTGTGTCGTTTGGTTTAACGACCTAGTCTGCTTCGATTAGTTAATCTAACAATTCTTATATCTTTTTGTGTTTTTATTTGCAATCCTGTTATCTATCGATAATTCATCAGTGGTTGGTCTATATCTATTTTATCTTGTTCGTATTCTCACTTTTTAAGCAGGGACCAGTCCATTTTGCCTAGTCGCTGCCAGCTCGTAATGTCTCTTATTTTTCTACATCGAATGATCACTGCAGTAGATTTCTGCATATCATGCCAGTTATAAGCATTACTGTCGAACGTTGACCCAGAATGGATGGCTGAATATCGAAATTATGTTTTTCCCGTCGGAATTGTTTATTTGTTCTACCCCGTTCTTCACTTGACTTACAAATACACTCTCTTATATATACGCAGACACAGACACACACACACACACATATATATATATATGTATACTTTTATGCATACACATACGCACACAAACATATAATGTTTTTTCTTTATTTTAGATTTCCAAGTCAGTTTCGCTTTAAGCAGTTAGGATATCAGGAAGTCGCTTAACGTCTTAACGAATAAAATATTAAAAAAACAAACAAACCAAAAAGCCTCCAAAAATAAATAAACGAAGCACATAACAAAGAAAGGAGTGGAAGAAAAAAACAGGAACAATTTAATAGAAAAGACGTAAAAGAAAAAAAAACCGTTGCAAAGAAGTTGTGAAGTGGTATTGTTAAGATGTGAATAAGAAGTGACTTGATCTCGTCAATAACATTTAGTTGTTTGTAAGAATCTTTGTAATGATAAAGACATGTGACATTTAATCATATGTGACATGGGGGCCGTATGATTCAACTCACACTCATAAAGAAAGGAATTTATGAAATATACATATGACAGGACACTGAAGTGAATTTGTGACACATACATATTGCAGGACGGTGAATCAAATTTATGACACACATATTGCAGGTCTGCGAATGGGATTTGCTATACATACATGTTGCGGGGATTTGAATCGAATTTATTGCGCACACATATTGCAGGGCTCGGAATGAAGTTGATAAGACATTCAAAATGCAGGACTACGGATGGAATATATAACACATTCTTATTGCAGGACTGTGAATAGAATTCATAACACATTACGGACCGTGTAAATCAATTTACGGAGTCTGGAATTCATGACACATACATATTACAGGTTTGTGACACATATTGCAGAGCTACATAATTTCAGTTACAGATATATAGCAGAGCTGTATAATTTCAGTCACAAAGAAACGAATTTCTGTTACAAGTATTTCGAAGCTGTGAATCGAGTTTGTGTCTCATATTGTGGGTTGAAAATCAAATTCGGCTCTAATGGGATTTCAACTTAGAAGGTAAAGTGAAATATATTCCGGCATATTGCATCTTTTTGGTTTCAAATCACACCGCCACCTTTATTTTGATAATGACATTGAGAAAAGTATTCATCATTGACATCTCTAATGCTTCATATTTATGTAAAGAATTCTCCACCTAAAAGCTATTAATGGCGATAATAGAGTTTTCAGTTCGTAAACTGATAATTCTAAGGGTTTGATATTATCCACAAATACATAATGGACTAAAATAGTTTATAAAGTATTTCTCATTATATCTCTACTTCTTTTGACAATGTGTTTTATCGAATTAGAATGAACCAGTCAAATTTAGAAGTGAATCCTATTGATATATCACAATTTTAAAATGAGGTGACTTAAGTGTAATACTGCCTTCTATTTTCTCAACAAGGCTGACAGAAATTCATCAACTCATTATCTCTATTCAGTATGGAAGCCTGTCAAAAATTAAAATCTATTTAAGCTACGAGAGCTATAAACAATTTGTTTCGTTTTTCAATGCGTAGATTCTTCTAGATTAAATCTTAATCCTCTTGACCTAATGTTCTTTGTTCAACGTCTTTTACTGATTAATTTACCCCATTCAGTTCAGTTTCTTAATGTTTTCTTTTCATATACGTCTTATAAGTAATTAAGAACAAATCTAAAAGAAATAGTATATACAAACTACAGTTTAAATAAGCTATTTGTCATTTACTTTCAGTAGATTTTCATTCTATTATCTCTAAACATATAATTTGTCTACATTTTGTCTGTGTTTTCTCCATATCTTCTAATTCAATAGTTTTCAACATTCGTTTGTTGATTTGGCATAACTATAGTTCACATGAATTTTGTTTTTGTGTGAAATTCAGATTTTCTAGTATTCTATTTTCTCATTAGTGTTACGAAACATTATAATTTTGTATTTCAATTACTACAGATACCTTTCATCCCCTTGTATATTTATATTCGTACCCTATTCTTCCATTGAAACTATGCTGTTTATCTTCATCTTCGTTCGCATATTACATTAGTTTACAAATATTTTAATTTTTTTTATTTTCTGCTGCTGTATAAATTACATAGTTCAGAGATGTTTGTAATATTCCAGTTATGTCTGAATATCACCTTTGCAGATATACTTTTCTTCATCAGTAACATTTCAACGTATCATTGTCTCTTTTTCATTAAAAAATACCAAATTTGATTGTCTATTCCGTGTATTCATGCATTATTAAATATTTCAATTTGCTTTTGATATTTTGATATTTTGTAGAGTTTAAAAAGAAGCTATTGTTGTTTGTCTACGGTTTGTTATCAATCATTTATAATTATACTTCTCTCTCTCTGCTATTTTAAATCTGTTTCATTAAACAGATATTTGTAAGCTGTTTTAATGTTTCATGTAATTACGAGTTGATTCAGTTTATTTATTGCTGTATAGTTCGAGTAACTTGTAATTACTGTGATAACGTTTGTCTCTCTTATGTAATCGCTGTGGTAACTGTTGTAATTATTGTTCATGTATTATTGAGGTAACGTTTGTTACTGTTATGTTATTATCATGGTAATGTTTGTTGTATTACTGAGGTAACTTTTGTTGTTGTAAAGCAAGTTAGAAGGCCTATCTTGGCATGTTGCCATATGACGCCACGCTTTCGTTGATGTTATCTATCCCCGTTTTTCTCGGTCGGTCTCTATCCTTGTAGCCATACATTATAATGTTATATGCCCGAGGAGCTGGTTGATAGATTGGCTTCTCTTGTGTCTGAACCAATAAATAGCGTTATAAAATCAACTATTCCTGTTACAAACGACAACATAAAACAAACACTAATGAACTGATGTTGGAACCTTGCTATGCTAGCTTAGCCTACAGTACGTAGCAGCCAAATTTCCCCTCAAATCACACCAAACTGTCATAATAAAAGGAAGGTAACATTGTGTTTTGTAGATAACATCAAAATCAAGCTACTTACAATTATTAACGCAACTATCTACTTTAATAAGATATTGTTGTTGTTGTTGTTGTTGTCGTTGTTGTTGTCGTTCTTCTTCTTCTTCTTCTTCTTCTTCTTCTTCTTCTTCTTCTTCTTCTTCTTCTTCTTCTTCTTCTTCTCCTCCACTCCCTCCTCCTCCTCCTTTTGTTGACTGCAATTGTTCTTTTTCCAACAAGAATAAACGATGTTAGAGATCACAAAATGTCTCAGACAATAATTGAAACCAGGGTCATAGGATTTAAATTAACCTGAAATGAAGTACATTGTGAAATGTTTATTCACCTGGAAATATGAAGTAATGACACTCACACTCATATGGTGACACTTAAGTGTAACGAGTCAAATAACATTACCATCATCATACCAACCACAAAAAAAAAAACAACACTTAATAATATAACAGAATTTCCATCAAAGATCACATCAGCATCCAAGAATAACATTTCGTATATTTCCTAATGAATATCTTTCATATTCATGAGAAAATAAACGTAATAATTTCTATATGTCTATTGCTGTAACGACGTTTCAAGATCTGTTGACCTCTTTTTCAGACAGGAGCCTCTTGTAATTCAATGTTCAAAGTAATATTAACGTGATAACGTTCCAACTAAACTAATTGTCTTTCTGTGGTTTTATTGATGATAACTTTGTAACGACAGAACTAGTTTTAGGTCTGAAGAGTTAGTTATTAGGGATATTGCAATGTTTATAATACACATTAATAACAATGATTACAACAATAATACAATAACAATGTTTCTAATTTCGGCACAATGCTAACACTTTTGTAGGAGGGAAACAGTCGGTTAAATCGAATCCATTACTTGATTGGTACTTTATTCTAACGACCTCAGAAGGATTAAATGCAAAGTTGACTTCTGCGAGATGTGCTAGAAGAACTACCACAGACCATCTTGTTCAACAATTTAACGATTCTGCCAACATACTAATATGAGTGAATAAATAAATAAATAAATAAGGTATATAAAAATACACAATAGAAATCGATGTTCTCATGATTTTTCCAAAACGCTGTTTTATTATCTTGAAAATCCGAAGACATACAAGTATACATGTGTGTGTGCGCGTGTGAGTATATATATATATATATATATATATATATATATGTATGTATGTATGTATGTTTGTATGTATGTATGTATGTATGTATGTATGTTTGTATGTATGTATGTATGTATGTATGTATGTATGTATGTTTGTCGGGTCACTTTTGAGTGATACTGGTAACATGTAACCCAGTAAAACCTGTCGCATGGTCGGGTCGTCGACGACTAAACCGGCAACCCCACCAAGTTTACTTGGTGATTTTGTACACCCTGCAGGATAAAAAACAAAACCTGACAAAGGACGGAAGAACTCATAAGAGTCAATGGTCATCCAAAAGTGTGTAAATATGTATATACACAGGTACATATGTATGTATATGTGTATATACATGGGTGCATATGTATGTATATGCGCGGGGACATAGAAATAGTCGGGCTAGACACCCGATCGCGCGGTTAAACCACTGGGAGTGAAGGACCCCTAGCCTTTGTCAAGGCATTCTTCTAGGAGAGGGCAACTCAGGAAACTGGGATAACTCCGATATAAAACCTGCGGCTCAGTAGTTACCGATGATATTGATCTTTTCTTCTTTTCGGGTTATAGCTACTGTCGCTCAGAGAGTGGGTTTGGCTCAGTGCACAGTTTTTCCTCACTTTAAAAAATATCTTCACGCACATGCATTGCACGATAGAATTAATTGATAATTATTAATAATGGTATATCGTGCAATAGCCATACTCGATAACGAGGAGGCAGCCATCATCATGTATGTATGTATGTATGTATGTATGTATGTATGTATGTATGTATGTATGTATGTATGTATGTATGTATGTATGTATGTATGTATGTATGTATGTATCTCAGTACAACCTGTCTCATGGTCGGGTCGTTGGCGACTAAACTGGCAACCCCACCAAGGTTTCTTGGTGAGGAGCCCTCCTCACCAAGAAACCTTTCGACATCCTGCAGGACTAAAACAAAACCTGTCAAAGGGCAAAGGACTTCTTAAGAGTCAATGGCCATCCAAAATCACCGGGAGAGATGACCCCTTAGCCTTTGTCAAGGCAGTATTCTAGGAGAAGGAAAACTCTGATATAACACCTGCAACCCTGATGGTATCCAATGATGTTGACTTGTTCTTCTTTTTGGTAAATATTATCTTGGTCAAGAGAGTGGGACTGGCTTTGTGCAGTGCCTTTGCTCACTATAAAAGCTTCACGGCACAGGCATTGCTTTATATCTGGAGATCTCTCTGCACTTGTCGTCACATGGTACCACTATGTGTCAATAATTGTCACAAGTGTAGTGTTTGTACCAGAGTTTTCAAGTCGCTGGCTGGACTAAAAAGTCACACTCGCTCAGCGCATCAGTAGGGGTTCTCCTACATGGATATAAAGTAGTGGCCGTACTCGAAAACGAATTGGCAGCCACCATGTATGTATTTATGTATGTATGTATTATGTATGTATGTATGTGTGTGTGTGTGTGTGTGTGTGTGTGTGTGTGTGCGTGTGCGTGTGCGTGTGCGTGCGTGTGTGGGTGTGTGTGTATGATGGACCTCATTGGTTTCAGTGGTTCGAACAATAGAAGTGCCAGCTCATGAAATTAACGTACAAGTGGCTGAGTATTTTACTGATGCATTCCCGGTCCAATGACCCCCAAGGGTCATACTGACATACAGCGTTTCCTATGGCATTTCTAAATCGGGGGTAGTCACAGAGGCACCGTATTGACATACGGCGTTTCTAGGGCGTCTTTAAGCCTACTTTCTCTACCCGTCTGAATACAGCAGATTTCTTCCAGAGAAAGATAGAGGGGCAGAGAATGGAAATGAGAATGAATCGCAGTACTTCACTGGTACTTTTTCATCGACCCTATATGGAGGAAATGCAAAGTTGATCTTTGCGGGATTTCAACTCAGAGAGCTGAGAGCTGAAATATATACCGCAAAGGATTCTATTAGATACGTGTAACCACAGCGTGTCACAGTGTGTGATCTCGAAAGGATGAGAGGCTAACTTGATATCGACGAGTTTGGAACCCACTGAACACACAAAAAAAAGGGAGTTGGAACAAACGTCACAAAACATTCCATTAAATGTTCTAATGAATACGTCGTGTCTTTCAACAGGGACATACAAGACCGTAATATAACACTGTGCCGTGTACTCACAGCGCATGGAACTGAGCTCCGCTGTACAATGAAAGTTTACAATAGAAATAAAACTTTCTAAAATTCACTACATAACTGTTGTTTGATATCTAAACACAAAACTATAATAGTCTTGAAACTTATCCTAGCACTAATCTATCAAAATACATTGATGTTGTGCTCCACACACACATATACACTAACCCATACACACGCTATACCACACACATACAGATACAACTTATTACGTATATATGTGTGCCTATATTTATAGCTTTTCCTATCCACATATATACATAGGTATGCTATGTTGATTACTTACTCACACATACACACTCACTCATATACTGAAATACGCATATACATAACAAAGGTATGTATAGATATATATATATATTTGTGTGTATGTGTGCATCTGTATAGATGTACTATTCTTAAATATATAGATACACGGATATTAAATATATAGATATACCGATATTAAAGTGTGAAGTAAAATATGAGTGATGATGATGACTAGAAGACAATGACCAAAATCGATTATTACCTTACGTATATAAAGTACGATGTCAGCCAAACAAGGTGAGATAGCTCAAGACATAGCTGTAATTATGTAATTATCTGGTTATGCTTGATCGATAACAATCGACAGTCGCTTGTCAGTGAAGTGGAAAATCACAGACTGTCTCTCTTCATTGGACACAACAATATCTGTCATCTTTTACATTCCAATACCTTGCTACAATTAATTATCTTCAGAGGTTTACTTACATCTAGGCTTCAGAATCAC
>OZ024745.1:41485045-41550045 GCA_964016885.1 Eledone cirrhosa | reverse complement strand
AGCTTCAACCGTTAAGGTTGTCTTTTTTCCGGGTATGTCAATATTTATTTATAAAACAAATCTGTATTTTATCTGATGAAAGCGCACCATAATTTGCCTTGGTTGTCCTTGAAATAGATATAATAAAATAATTATGGTTTTATAAATATAGTTTCCATTTATTAATATATTGTATATATATATATATATATATATCGTTTGCGTTACACACGAACAATCCCGTCGAGGTTAACTTTGCCTTTCATCCTTACTGGGTCGATAAAATAAAGTACCAGTAATGCACTGGGATAATTGCTGGCCTTGTTCCAAAAGTAGAAACAACTATATATAATAAACGGTACGTGTAGACCACAAAATACTGACCGACGATAAAATTAAAAGCTACAATGAGATAGTTAGTTATGACTGAGTGGTTACCGTCGAAATCATTGAGTTTCTATTCGATGTCACTGCGTGGCAATTTGGTCAAGTGTCTTATACCAGATCAGCGTTCAGAGTGTAGACCTAAAACCTTTGAAACAAATTGATTAGATGAAAACCTCATAGAAGACCAGTTGGAAGAACTCTGTTCTTGAGCTCTAAACCTGAACCGTTCTGTTGTTTTACACCAGCACCAGTTCAGTTCTGGAGTCAATATAATCGCCTTACCCCTTCCGTTCAAATTGCTGGCCTCGTTCCAAATGTCGAAACAAATATCTGCAGCAGCAGCAAAAGTAGTAATAGTAGTAGCAGCAACGGGGTTTGTTGTATTTGTAGCTGTTATAGACGAAATCTTTTAAGAAAACAGTTGCAATTTCCTGTTTTTGACGAAATTGTCAAATTCGTTCAAGTTTTGTTAAAGGTTGATAATAAGCTAGAAATGAAAGTCGTTGCTGTAGATATTGATAATACTGTAAAGTTGCTGTTGTAGTTGTAGTTATTGTTGCTGTTGTTGGTATTGGTGTTGCTGTCCAGATCGATAATGCTATATTGTTGTAATCGCTTAGTGGCTCTTGTTGTTGTTGTATTGTTAGTACTTGTTTATAAACACAAATGCTGCTGCAGTCAATCTATTTGATGTCTGTCTCAGTCGGAAGATTCATTTAAAAATGCCACGTCTATGATATTTATATTTTATTTATACAAGAGAAATAATAATGGTTTCTTATATAGGCACAAGGCCAGCAATTTTTGGGGCGGGGAAAGTCGATTAAATCGACTCCAGTGTATTATTGGTGCTTTATTTTATCGACCCCGCAAGGATGAAAGACAAAGCTAATCGCGGTGGGATTTGCACTAAGAATGTAAAGGGCCATAACTCTACGCCACGAAGCAGGATGTCCGACGTTCAATCGATTCTGTCAGTAGTAGAAGTGACGGTGATGGTAGTGGTGGGTGCTTTTGTTCTGTTTCGATCAGCGTATGGCCAGATCGATTATACTGGTTGATTTAATTCATTGTCCTGTTTAAGAACCCTACCTGGCCCTTGGGTGTTTATAGCAGAACCCACTCTTTTACAAGAAATCAGGCTTGGCATTCGGTTTGACGATATCTGCCCTCTCATTCCCTAAAGCCTTGTAAGCCCTTGGGAAAGATCGTAAACACTTTTCTACATGACTAAGCGATTACAAATAAGTGAACAAATGCTAGGCTGTTTGTATCTGTGAATTTGAGTTTTACAGAGTCGTGCTGGGAGGCCTCATTCCACATAGTTGTAAGGAGATACCACATTGTGGGATGATTCACCAGTATCCGCAGCAGATGCTAGTCAAATTACTGATGATGGAACGAAAGTTTTGGAGGGTAGTTGTAAAGAGAGAAATGGGTGACTTGGTAGTTGGCATATATATATATATAAGAAACAGGTTTTTTTAAATAAAAAAACGAGATGTCCTACACGGTTTAAAGTATAAGGAAAAGAAATCGAAAGTGCTGCTGGAGTCTTTTTAAGAATATTTATTTATTTCCTTTAACGGTTTCACAGTTCTTATGCTTTTCAAAAGTATAATTGTGATGGAGGGTTTGTGGTTTGTCTCGCATGTGACAAACCAGAAACCCTCCATTTCAATTATACTCCATCTTGTCTTTCTGTGGTACCTTTTTCTCGCCTCCTCATGCGTTTGCGCCTGTGCCCGTGTGTGTGTCTATGCGTTTGGCATGTGTATGTGCATCTTGTGTGCGTGTGTGCAGGTTTGTATGTGTGTCTTCCTTTTTTTAACATTTGCATAAACTTATATATATATATAAATGTAATCTGACTTTTTCGAATATTAATAATAATATTCGATTCTTTTACAATTATGCAAACAGCCTCTTTTAAGCCATGTCAATAGAATGAGCCCCCCCATTCTTGCTTTTGTGTTGGTATGCCAACAGAACTGCATACACTAATGTTTCTGGGTGATTACCCTTCATCAGTGCAGTTTACTGCTCACCTGCCAACTGGCAGAGCCAGTGAAAATATATGATATTTTCTGAAATATACAGTGACTGATTGACCTGATTTGCATATTAGCAGACTGGCTGATCAGTCAGATCTGCATAACACACATACACACGCATATATATATATATATTTATATATATATATATTATATACATATATATTTGATATTTGTCATATAGAAGTTTAATATATTTGCTCATTTTATCGAGTATTACGTTTTAAATATATATGCTTTTTCATTATGACATTATAACAAACATTACAGATTTCAACATCTTTAAGGCTGAAATCTGTTGAAGTGGCTTTCAATTAAATATTTGCTTTAGATCTTCTATGTTCTGAAAGCAATTCTTCTATCTTTGGGTAATCGTTGAAAGCATAGAAGCATTCGTAATAAGAAGAAATGAAGGTGATACATTAAATCAAAGTGGATATTTTACATTGTTCGATACAACAAAAATTATTTGATTTGTCTCAGTGCTATTGAAGTTAGTAGACATTGGTAGGGGCTGTAACAGATATAGCTAACAGATTCCACCTTTCTCAATATATACATCAATTCTAAAATTAAATGATCAATCATCAATTTTCAAAAAAAAACAAAACAAAAAAAACTCTGTTATGTTATAATCAAATATTTATGTATCAATACTTCCACAAACAATGAAATCTGCTTGCCTGTCCGTCTGTCTATTTGTGTGTGTATCTGACTGCCCACCTGCCTGCCTGTCTATCTATCTATCTATCCATCAACTGATTCTTTTTTTCAAATACTACTTTGGAACAAGAATCAGGATGGAGAGAGAGGTGCTGTACCCCAGCAAGTTTTATGAAAGGTGGGCAAAAGTGGTGTAGGTTGAGCCTGTAGGTTGAGAGGAAAGGGGTACAAACTCTTCGTACGCCTGGAGATGAGGGTTGAACATTTTTTCGGGGGTATGTGTTACCCATATGAAATGTCTCCCCCTATTGGGGAAAATCGATTAACTTTTCAATTGCATTTGTGATAATATTTTACACGTTTTTATTGTATGTAAACTTCCCCCTTTGTATTTGTCCCCTTCTTTTGTGCCCCTGTGGCTAATAAAGAAACATATCTTTCTATCTATCTATCTATCACCGGATGGTATAGACGTGCTTCACATCGGCTCCTCGATTATTGGATAAATTACAGGTTAACAGTAAGTGTTTGTCTGTATTCTTGCGTTATTGTGTTAATTAACCCCCTTGACTGGGTTTTCGGACATTAGGGTTAATTTATTTCACCCCTTATGGGGTGAAATTTTTCACCCTAAAAATCTTTTGATTGTCTCTACGCTAGTGGTAATGGAAGCCATTACCACAGGTAACGATGACACGCCCACTAAACAAACTGAAGGAGAGCGGGTAGCGGAGGCAACAAGCCTCCCTACTGAAAGAATAACGATTATTAGAAACATTGAAAAAAATGGAGCCTAACCCGAATGAAAAAAATGTTTCAAAATTTGCCAACATTAATGGATGCCGTTTCGACTTTTCACGGTGCCATGCCCACCAGCAAAAGTGAAAGAGAGGTAGTAGCTGTGACTACAAGTCTCTCGGATACTGAAAATATAAGTGAACTTTTTGAAGAAATGGAGTCTAACCCCAACGGCAAAAAAAATGTGAACGCATACACCAACATAAATAACACAAACACAACAAAAAATGATAATTGTAACAACAAAAAACAAGAAAACAACCTCATTTCGACAAATGTAAACAAAGAGGGGGCGAACAAAATGACATTCGCGCAAACTACCAAAAAACCCATTGTGTATGAACCTACTGACATTTCAAACATGGCCCAGCAAATGGAAAATGCACGGAAGTATATAACTTTGGAGGAGAATGGTCTATTTTCTTTAAATTCTCCCCCAGAGCTAAAAAAGGAAAATAGCTTAAAAACTATTATTTATAGGACAATACCCAACAAAACCCGTAAGCCAGTACAACTCACACAGACAGAGATTGAACTGGCTTTAAAAGATCATCTGAAAAACATTGTATTCATTCGGAAGGATAGATTCTACGGTAGTCTATCCATCCGAATGAAGATAAATTGACGGCCGAAAAACATTCCCTGGCCACAATTGTGTCCCCCTTATTTACCTTCTTCCCCACTTATTTGGGAAGAAGAACACAAAGATTGACCATACACAGTATCGATCCAGATATTGATTTCTGGGTGGTACTGTGTGGCCTCTTCGACTTGAAAGAGGATGCAGTAATTTCGGTAGGTAAGTCTTCCAGCAACGTGTTCAGTGGAACTAGCCTGCAAATTCAGCCAGAACGAATTGCTAGGATCCCTGACCGCATATTGCTGGATGGGCTTGTCTACTTACACATCACAGTGGAGGGTAGACGACCCGCTTGTTACCTCTGTGGTGGCAGAGGTCACCTGAGGGCTGCCTGTTCCCAAGCAATAAAAAAACAAAACACCGATTTTGCCCACACCAACAACTACCAACACAACAACAACTAACACCACAAGTTAAAACACAACTGAAAACAATCCCACCCATGCCCCCACACAGAAAAAAAATACAATAACACCCACACCACAAACACGAGCCGAAAATGAACCCCTCCCCTCGAATACGGAAGACGACGCCCTTTCGTCGTCAGACGAGGAGGGGGGTGGAACACTTTCATAAAGTTAAAAGAAAAAAAAGAAAACACACCACAGGAACACAAATACAAACAACCCCTCCCAATACATAACACAGACATCAACACAAAAAAACAAACACACAACAACAGCAAACAAAAAACATCACTCAAAAAGAAAAATTTGCATATACTTACATAAATACAATAACCAAAAAACTGTTAAACGTTATTTATAATAACAACTTAATAAAAATCAAAGGTTCGAATTTCGCACAAGCTTCCCCATCTAAAAATGATAAAAGCCCCAATGGACATTTACAAAACGTTAAAAGACACTTTTAAAGAGGATGTGGGGCCTCCCTGCGTCAGACCCATTAACCGTGTCCTCCTAAAAAATGTCACCCCCAGACACCCACACAACTCCAAACACCCCAACCCCACCACACACTGATGCCCCTACACTTCCACAAACCACCACCTCACCCAACAACCCATCCCCCACCCCCATGGAAATTATGCGGCCCGGTCCCCGGGACGCAGAGAGGTAAGTGCCTTTTCTCTTTACCACCAACATTGCTGTGTTGAGAATAGGTTGTCTAAATGCGCGTGGCCTGGGCTCACCTTGGAAGCAAGCAATGCTTCTAAATGACCTCAGGTCACGATGTATAAATGTGACGGTTATTTGCGACAGCTGGCCCCCACCTTTGATGACTTTGAGATGCACGCATCTCTCTGTCAGCCCGGTGGTGGGGGTGGGGTTGTCGTTCTGCTGCAAAAACATCTGGGTCTCGCTACACAGACGGTACACTTGGACCCGGAGGGTCGACTAGTGGTTCTGGACCTTGGCAGTGGTGAAGGCGGAGCTTTTAGGCTGGTCGCCGTCTACGGCCCTTTTGGGTCAACGCGGCCGGACTTCTTCCATCGTCTGGAGACATTTCTAGTGACGTCCTGCTCCTTGCTTTTAGTGGGGGACTGGAATGGTATCCTAGATGCCCGTTGGGACTATGTAGGGGCATGTCTTGATAGAGGGGGTTGTAACAGCCTCAAGGGGTTAATCGGCCGATTCGACCTGGCCGATAGATATCGACTAGATTTTCCGACTGTGCCAACCTGGACTTGGAGAAACCACGGCGGTCAATCTAGATCGTACCTAGATAGGTTCTTAGTTAGAAATAAGGATAGGGACTTTTTAAGTTGTCCAAAAATGCTCATGGTTGGCTATTCAGACCACAAGTTAGTGACCTCCATAGTCAACCTTGATATAACGCATAGACAGGGACCCGGTTACTGGAAGCTCAACTTGTCCTTACCGGCAAGTAAAGCTTACAGGAAACGGATTAGTACTTTAGTTAAGGAGCGGTTGACGGGCGCCATCGTCAACAGCAGGTGGTGGGGCTCTCTCAAAAGAGAGATTAGAGTAGCTTCAATAGGAGTTAGTAAGGAATTAGCCTCAGATAGAACTAGGAAGGAAAGGGAGTTGGTAGATAGTGTAGAAGAGGCAATTAGAAGCGGCGACGTAGCCAGAGTGCTAGCGTCGAGAACGGCCCTGGGCCAGTTCTCCGACACGAAACACGAAGGCTGCGTTGTCCGAAGCAAAATACGTGCTCTGGGAAACGAGGGGACCAAAACTGTTAGCTGGGCCCGCGTGACAGAAGCCAAAAGTGGGATTAGATCCACTCTCCGGTCTTTGCGAGACCAGGATGGGCGGGTGATCCTTGAATCTAAGCAGATGTGCGAGGCCTTTCAAAGGCACTTTTCCCGATTGTTCGGAAGGGACGAGGGGCCGGATGGGGATGTGGACCTCGGTCCATACCTCGACGGCCTGCCGCGTCTTTCGGACGAGGAGGCGAAGTCCTGCGAGAGGCCGATCTCAGCTGCTGAGATAGTGAGATAGGGGACGTGCTGAGCCAATGCGGCAGATGTAAATCTCCGGGTCTCGATGGTTTTCCATACGAACTGTATTTAAGTATGCCGGACTTGTTCTCCGATCTCCTCGAAGCGGTCTACTGCAACTGGCAACAGAAGGGGAGAATTCCCTGTTCTGTGACCAAGGGCGTAGTCTCGCTAGTGAGGAAGGACGAGAACAAGGGGGATGAAGTAAGTAATTTCAGGCCCATAAAACTACTAAATGCAGAGTTAAAGATTTTGGCCAAGGTGTTAGCAAAGAGGGTGGCGCTTGTCGTGGGCAACCTGGTGGGAGATGCGCAGACATGCACCATCCCTTCCAGATCCATTCACGACAACCTCCATCTCATGCGATACATCATAGAGAGGGTTGGGAACGAACCCGGCTTTGGTGGGGCCCTGATCAACTTGGATCAATCTAAGGAGTTCGATAGGGTCGACCATCGTTACCTGGATGCGGTGCTAGTGGCGGCAGGTTTCGGACCCGTTTTCAGGGGCTGGATCACTGCCATGCACAGCGGCCGCATCTGCTCTAGGGTCAAAGTGAACGGCTACCTCTCGGTCCATCCGACAATGATGCCCTCCATCACGCGGTCCATCCGACAGGGATGCCCTCTCTCTTCCCTTCTGTATGTATTGGCCCTAGAGTCACTGCTGCGGAAGTTGGAGTTGTTACTAGGCATGTTTGGAACCGGGATTGCGGAAAGCGGTGTCGGCCTACGCCGATGACGTGACACTAATGGTGTCAACCGCCTCGGAAATCGGGGTCATCGGTATCTTACTGGAGGAATACGAAACGTTTACAGGGGCTAAGCTGAACCGGGACAAGTCAGTCGGTTTGCAACTCGGCAAGTGGAGGGGTAAACCGATGGCCTCCAACGGAGTCGTCAGACGTTGAACGGAGGGCCCGGTTAAGTTTCTCGAGGTCCGGTTCGAGCCAGACCTCCAGGTGGAGAAGAACTGGGGTGAGGTATCGAACAGGGTGTTTGCGCTGACGCGGAAGTGGGTTGAGTGCAAACTATCCCTGAAAGGTCGGGCGGAGGTGGCGAACGCTTATATAGCGTCATCTATTACCGCCTGACCGTCGTGCCTTGCCCAAGGGAAACGCTCACCAAAATGGAGCGCGCACTCTTCCAATTCCTTTGGAAGAAGCGGGCTCCTATGGTGAGGAGATCCATCTGCTGTCAACACCCTTCGAAAGGAGGGCTGGGGATGCCGTGGCTGCTGATGCGTAAACAAGCATTAAGGCTACGGCACCCCCAGGTATTCCTCACCGGTCAACCGGTGTGGGCCCCGTTTGTGAGGCGAGCCTTTCCGCGACTCGTCTCGCTCACCGAGCTGCAGTCCTGGGTCAAGCAAAGACCAACTTCTACGTAGGTAGCACCATCAGACCACTCCACATAAGAATAAAAGAACACCTCAATACTAACGCTTCCTCATTTAAGAAACACCTAGTTAAATGCAAAAACACTGATAAAAACATAACAGTTAGGATAGAAACTAAAGAAAGAAACCTCGGTAATCTTAGAATCAAGGAAGCACTCATTATAGATAGAACACATCCACCAATCAATAATAGACTAGAGCTCAACACCCAATTTATAACCTGATAGGGCCTCTAGCCCCACTTTACACACCCCACACACACGCACGCACACACCTCCACTTATTCTCTCTCACACATACACACACAAAACCAGTTCTAACACCAGATAACACCTACCCCCCACTTTTACGATTAGACCTATCTTCCCACACTCACACACACACATACCTACACCTTCATGCTTTCTCCCACACACATATACAGGCACGCATATAAAATTTAAAAAACACAACAAAAACATAAACAAACCCCTCTTAAAGGGAGACTACTCTTTACCCACCTAATTTTAATTCTTTGATATTAAAGTTAGAACTCTATACTATTTCCGGTCAGCATGGCTTCATTGGAAATTTAAGACGCTGGTCTGAGACTTTTACTTCCCTCCGAAGAAGAGATATTATCTCGAAAATTAAGGACATTTAAATAAATTCAAGGTGAAAGACGAATTCTCATCAATATCTCTCACTATTGCATTCTTTTTTCTATGTCCATATCTACATTGTCTTGGCCTTATTACACATATTCTAACGTTTATACCTCATTACACAATGCTTCAAGTGAACTATAACCTCCTCCTATATATATATATATATGTATGTGTGTGTGTGTAAATGTATATATTAGAAACAAAACTCCGAGGGCTATGACTAAAACACCTCACTCCGTATGAAGGACCTTGACTCTTTCTAATATAGCCATAATCTACTATCTTAATTATCGAGTAGTAGTCTGTTGAGTAATGGTCTAACTAGTTTAAAACCGGGTCTATTCTGACCCCCCCCCCCCCCCCCACACACATATATATATATATTATGAGGATGTAATGGTTTGCTGACCAGTAATAATATATCGCATTTTTACAATTAATAAGATACATTATTCGCTTGTCACGCTCTCTCTCTCATTCTATACCTCTCTTCACCATGCCCCTATATTACTTTCTCTTATGTTGATTGAATCATAGGGGTGCCATCGTGACATTCGGTGTACCTTTGAATTTTTTAAACCTGGTGGATCCCATCCCACTACAAATCTGAGCACACCTGATTTCCGAGAGGGAGAGAAAGAAAGAAAGAAAGAAAGAAAGAAAGAAAGAGAGAGAGAATCGATCCAAAGTAGCACTTTATTTATCTAATGGATAAATGGTAAAGTTGACCATGTCGAGATTTGAACTCAGAACGCCTGAAACACACACACACACACACACACACACACACACACACACACACACACACACACACACACACACACACACACACACACACACACACACACACACACACACACACACAATACCTCATGTGTGCTTAGAAGTTTACATGTTTAAATATACATACACACACACGGACTCACACATACACATATATCTATATGAGGGCAGGGTCTTTTAATTTATTTTAATACCATTCTTAATTTTCTGTTGGTTGCAATTGGCTACTGATTTTCAAAGGATTCCTTTGACTACGACCATTTATTTCAATAGACAGAAACATTAAAAATAAAATTCAGAAAAGGCAATAAAAACAAAAGTACTATAAATATTATTGACAAAACCTTAATTTAGAAACTTCTATAAAGCTATTAAATTCCCTGGAAAACGTTACAGGAAAAAATAAATGTACTTTTTTTTCAATAATCGAATATGTGATGTATGAGCAAAATTAGTTTTTTTTTGTATAAAGGTTGTTTTTATATAGTTGTTGCTGTTGTTGTTGGAGCTCCGACGAATGTTTCAGTTATTTGATCAAAGGAACAACCTGCAAGTGAGAATAGTGTGCAAGTCGCTGAGCATTTCATAGACACGTGTACCCTTAACGTAGTCCTCAAAGACAATGAGAAAGTGTCTTGCTCACTGACACAACACACCACCGAGAATCGAACTAAGGATTTTGTTATCACGAGGCGAACTACTTAGCCACTAATCCACACAGTCAACATCTACAAACAGTGACTGCCCAGTAACCATCAACGAACTGTGACCACCCAGTCAACATCTAGAGACAGAGAGACCACACAGTCAACATCTACAGACAGTGATCACACAATCAGCATCTACAGACACTGACCACCCAGTCAACATCTAGAGACAGAGAGACCACACAGTCAACATCTACAGGTAGTCACCGCTCAGTCAACATCTACAGACAGTGGACACACAATCAGCATCTACAGACACTGACCACCCAGTCAACATCTACAGACACTGACCACCCAGTCAACATCTACAAACAGTGACCAACTAGTCAACATCTACAGTCAGTCACCATCTACAGACATTGATCACACATTCGGTATCTACAGACAGTGTAATACTCAAACACTTACACGGTAATTCCCAAGTCGAACGTTTAGTTGGTGCAGGACTGAATGTGCATCGTCGAAACCGACAGAAGATCCATCATAACTTATTCCTTAGATCAATTTATATCTTTCTAAGCAGAGAATCTAATTTGCTGCCTCTATGCCACCAAAATTATAAAACGTCATATTTCGTATTCGATGCTCGTCCTTCTTATACCAGTTATCTATTTAGTCGTCAGTTTAATAAAATGCAGTTTGATTTACAGTCTAAAGAAATATATATTTATTTGATTAATCGATTCTGTACACTGTTGAATTCAACAAACTATGACTATAAATACCTCATTCATCTTTCTACGTATACAGCAACCATTTTGAAAACAGAATCGTAATCTCATTTTTCGGTTCGTTTTTACGATCGCCGGAATCTTTCTCTGCCGTGGTATATTTGTTTAAGTTTTCCAGACAATGCTTAATTTGACATGTAAAGATTGAGGATCCATTGTTGCTTTTCATTCAAAAGAATCTTCTCAAACTTGCCTAAACTCATTTCCGATTTTGTATTGACTATCCACTTAAAGAAACGCCTACAATTCTCAACATTCATTCTTCATTCGTCGATAATGAAGCTTATAGTCTAGCAAAGAATGTTCTAGACATAATCAAGTTGAACGGACTATGTAAACTATTGCTGCAGGTAATCAGGTTCAATGGTTTTATAGGTCGAAGGAAATTGTTGAAGCAGATAAACTAGAAAAGACAATCCAATTAAATAGATAAAGGAAGGCAGCGTATCTTTTTCAAATATTTCATACTTTGAAGTGACTGACCATTCCGGAATAGAAAATCCAGTGTTTATATAAACGTCACAGACCAGCTTAACATTGACTCCATGCTAGATTCTATACGGTGAATGATAAAATAAAAACTATTCACCTGAATAAACAAATTGAATAGGATTCATCTACATATTTTTATGAGAAATACCATTTCTAGGCTTTAAATATTGTTGTAGCATGTGTTGCATTGTACTACACTGTAATATATTATACTATTATTTGGTTGTATCACGTTGAACTGCATTTTAATATAATGTTTTACCCATTTCGATTCACTGATATCGATTTCGACCCACATTATAATAATGTATTAAATTAAAAAAAAGCCTACTTCTGCACATGTGAAGGTGCATGGTTTAGTGGTTTAGGTGTTGGTCTAACAAACGTAATGCTGAGGATTCATGTACCAAGAAGCGCATTTTGTTCTTTAGCCAAACACTTCATTTCACGTTGTTACAGTTAACTCAGCTGAAAATGAATACCAACAGCAACTGAGGCTTAACTCTACGATGCTAAGCTAGTCTGTCTTTCATAACGTTGCTAAGCTAGTCTGTCTTTCATAACGTTGCTAAGCTAGTCTGTCATATAAAGAACAGTAATTAAGGGCGCGTTCGTCTCGTGTTCCATTTTGTTACTTATATCCTTGATGAATTTTAGACCATTCAGGCCGCATGTTCTCGCTGTTTAAATGTAAATGCGGATTTCTCATATTAGACGCAGACATGAATATGTGGTTAAAATTTTCATTTCCTAACTATAAGATCCCGAGATCAATCTCACAGCACGGCATCTTATTAAAATGACTTTCCCATTGCCTAATGCCAACTCAAGCCTTGTAAATGATATGGAATAGACGGAACCTGTACGGAAACACGTCGGGTGGATTGTAATTCAAAAGTCCAGTTTGGTCACTGATTCAGCTTGGGAATTAAAGGATCTCCACCCCAAATTTGTCTATTAACAAATTTCGTCACCTTTCAACTACAATCGTCAACTATAGTTTCGTCATCATCAACTCGTCACCATCAACTCGTAAAGAACTCTGTGAGGCGGATTGGCTGTTGTAGCGGGTGTCGCTGGCCACTCTCAGCGGCAATGCTTTCGCCATCTTGTCCGCAGGACGCAGCTAGAAGATACTCTCAGACGGGTGTGTAGAGTCTGCCGCTCCATCTCCTTCTCCCTTTCTTTTCGTTGTTTGATATCTTCTTTCATTTTATTTCTTTTATTTTTCTTCTAATCTTCATTTCCTTATTGCTTTGTATAAATATTTCTGTAAATAAAGGTGTCTTGGAAATTGTGAGTACTTGAGTTAAAACATAGGACCGAGTGACAACAGCAGTAGCAACAACAGGAACAACAGCAACAGCATAAACAATAACAACTACAACAGCAACAACAAAGGCACCAAAATAACACCAGAGATAACAGTAGCGTCAACAGTAACAGCAATAGCAACATCATTAACAACAATAACAGTAAAGACAACAACAGCTCCAACAGTATCAGCAATAGCAACATCAACAAGATCATTACAATTAGAACAGCTGTTTTTGATATTACCACACCAGCGCCATCTACCGCAGAAATATAAATCTTATACTAGAAATAAAAATAAACAAAAACAACAAATAAATCATTATTTTAATTAATTTAAATGTTTTTTTAAAATTTCTTATTTATTGTTAAGTTTACTGCTGAATTATTTTCTATAAATTTTCCCTGCAGAGCGATAAAATTCAACATCAACCTCCATAGCTCAGTAGTGAGAACATTCATTATGTAAGTAAGTTGTGCTGAGGTCAATACTCACTGATAGCTCCTGTTTGGTAGCTTGACTTTGTAGAAATAATAGCCTAATCTCAACTTACATCCTACTATTTTTAAAAGGGACAATGCTGCACCTGGGCTAAAAGAACAACTACAACAACAATAAAAATAACGAGAGCAACAATTACTTCATATAATCTTGATAAAAATGGACTCACTACAGACCTTTCAACATCTAAAAACCCAAATGGGGAGTACCACGCAAAAGAGCGCCTCAAAGCGGGGAGAAATGAGGCAAAAATGTGGAGATTTTACATAATGAAGACATCTCCAACCCACCCCACGGTGGGTGGAAGATCTCCTCGTTTGAGTGGGAGAGTTGACAGGTCAGACACTATATCTGATATCAAGAGAGTGAAAGAGTCATAGTTGGAATATAGTTGAACATAGGTTCATTCTATCAGGGATTGCATGGGGCTGAGAATAGCACCAATATTTCAAATATAGGATATGTTGTGACTAGAAAGTTGTAAAAGATTTAATTCATCGTTTATCAATAGATGAGAGTTTAGAACAATCGGATAAGATCTACATTAGTGTACTCCTTGCATATCTGATAGAGTGGGGCTACTATCGTAGAACAGAAGTTGAATCCCTGAATACTAAGCTAACACCACATAATGTAAAATACTCAGATAGAACCAGCATTGAAGTACACCACACGTATGGATTAAACCTCGGCCAGTCATAACGAGGAATGTTCCACTTGTTTGATCAAGGGAACTATTCGTGAATTTAACATGTAATTGATCGAGCATTTCACATGCTCTTTTACGTTTGACGTAATCCTTAGGGAGATTCAGCGTGGCAGTATGTGACAAAGCGTTCTCTTTAAATTACAAGAACAGTCTATTCGAAGGGCTACTAAACAGTTATTGTCCACTCAATTTCCCTTTCAGGGCTTGAGTCGATCCGAGGTTATGGCAAATTACACCCGTGCAAGATGCCACGCAATATGACGAACCCAAAACCTTTTTAAAATTCGGCCATGCTGCGTCCACCCTTAGGTATCCGACACGGTTGTATTACTGTTGTTGAAGAGTTACACTTTGGAATTGTCAGATAAAGTCTATAGGAGAGTGTCAATTACATATTTGAATCAACGCTGCCACTATCTTTGGTCATTAGCTGAGACTCTAGAATAATCATGGCACTCCTCATATATTTGAGGCAGGAGTGCTACCACACACTTTCTATATCCTGCTAATTCACCGCCCTTACATCATTAGCAGCACCCGAAGTCATAAAAAAATCCGAAAACAAAAAAAAAATTTGATATTTAAAATGTAATATTTAAAATAAACTAAAGTAAACTAAAATAAAATAAAACGTAACAAGTGAGAGAGGCGGTCGACAGACTTATCAAGATTTTTGAAACGTTAATAATAACGATGGAAGAAAAATATGAAAGAATATATTAAAATGTCAAACGACTTGTATTTAAAATATAAAATCGATAATAATGGGGGAAAAAAAAGAAAAAACAACAAAAACTTCGAAACATTTTGTTTTAGCTTTCAGCTCGTGAATACTTTTTAAATAGTTTTGATTTGGCTCTTGTCTTTGTCGAATACATGTTCTCATAGAATTTCTGTTGTTTTTTTTCTTTTGAAAAATTCGTGTATGAATTGCAGTGCAAAGTTACAGAGGTAAAAATCATGGAGTGGTGTATTTGTGAGCTTTTTATTTTTCCTTCGTGGGTCATAAAAACGGGTGAACGATGAATACAGTTATTAAATTGTAATTTATAGTTAGACAGAAGTCGGACAGACAGCTTAAGCTTGATCAACTTACAGACAGATTGATATATAGTACGATAGACAGAAGAAGAAATAAACCACGAAATGATAAATAGTTCTATAGAATGATAGATAGACTGGAAAATTCAGACACGTGTACACACACTCACACACAGACATATATATATATAAATATACTTGCACATAAATCCCAAATACTGCCATTATTGTTAGAGACAACCAATGTACAACATACCCTACCAATCACTGACCACTTCGGAAGGACCGGGTGTAAGTTAGCAAATCGTTCCACCCTACATCTACACGACACCTACTTAAATAACACTACATCACCTATTCACATTATTTTCTACCTCTCACCTACATCGCCTATTCACATTATTTTCTACCGAGGGCGGTGGATTGGCAGTATCGGTAGAGCGTCGGACGCCAAGCTTTGACGTATAGAGTTACGGCCCTTGCCATTCTGAGTTCAAATCCCGCCGAGGTTAACTTTGCCTTTCATCCTTACGGGGTCGATAAAATAAAGTACCAGTAATGCACTGGGTAATTGCTGGCCTTGTGCCAAAAGTAGAAACAATTATTTTCTACCTCTCAGTCTGTGGGGTTATTTTACAACACCACTTCATACTTCTCGCTATCGCATGGAACAACATTTTGTTTCTCACCTTAGTTGTTCTATTCCCTTTAGTATGAGCTGTTGAGGGACGTTTACTTAATTGCATCTCGACGTCATTTCATTTTGCTCCTCCATCACCACACAACATTCCATTTAGCACACTACCACATCACATTCTCCTATTGCATGTTCCCACGGGACATCTTTTCATTCGCATTCTACAAACACCACAGTACACATACACATCTCCCAGACAACATACACCACGGTACACATACACATCTCCCAGACAACATACCACGGTACACATACACATCTCCCAGACAACATACACCACGGTACACACACATCTCCCAGACAACATACACCTCAGTACACATAAACATCTCACAGACAACATACACCACGGTACACATACACATCTCCCAGACAACATACACCACGGTACACATACACATCTCACAGACAGCATACACCACGGTACACATACACATCTCACAGACAACATACACCACGGTACACATACACATCTCACAGACAACATACACCACGGTACACATACGCATCTCACAGACAACATATACCACGGTACACATACACATCTCCCAGACAACATACACCACGGTACACATGCACATCTCCCAGACAGCATACACCACGGTACACATACACATCTCCCAGACAACATACACCACTGTACACATACACATCTCCCAGACAACATACATCACGGTACACATACACATCTCCCAGACAACATACACCACGGTACACATACACATCTCACAGACAACATATACGACGGTACACATACACATCTCCCAGACAACATACACCACGGTACACATACACATCTCCCAGACAACATACACCCCTGTACACATACACATCTCCCAGACAACATACACCACGGTACACATACACATCTCCCAGACAACATACACCACGGTACACATACACATCTCCCAGACAACATACATCACGGTACACATACACATCTCCCAGACAACATACACCACGGTACACATACACATCTCACAGACAACATACACCACGGTACACATACACATCTCCCAGACAACATACACCACGGTACACATACACATCTCCCAGACAACATACATCACGGTACACATACACATCTTACAGACAACATACACCACGGTACACATACACATCTCCCAGACAACATATACCACGGTACACATACACATCTCACAGACAACATACACCACGGTACACATACACATCTCCCAGACAACATACACCACGGTACACATACACATCTCCCAGACAACATACATCACGGTACACATACACATCTTACAGACAACATACACCACGGTACACATACACATCTCACAAACAACATATACCACGGTACACATACACATCTCCCAGACAACATACACCACGGTACACATACACATCTCCCAGACACATACACCACGGTACACATACACATCTCCCAGACAACATACATCACGGTACACATACACATCTTACAGACAACATACACCACGGTACACATACACATGTCCCAGACAACATACACCACGGTACACATACACATCTCCCAGACAACATACACCACGGTACACATACACATCTCCCAGACAACATACACCACGGTACACATACACATCTCCCAGACAGCATACACCACGGCACACATACACATCTCCCAGACAACATACACCACGGTACACATACACATCTCCCAGACAACATACACCACGGTACACATACACATCTCATAGATAACATACACCACGGTACACATACACATCTCCCAGACAACATACACCACGGTACACATACACATCTCCCAGACAACATACACCACAGTACACATACACATCTCACAGACAACATACACCACGGTACACATACACATCTCACAGACAACATATACCACGGTACACATACACATCTCCCAGACAACATACACCACGGTACACATACACATCTCACAGACAACATATACCACGGTACACATACACATCTCAGATAACATACACACCTGTACACATACACATCTCCCAGACAACATACACCACGGTACACATACACATCTCATAGATAACATACACCACGGTACACATACACATCTCCCAGACAACATACACCACGGTACACATACACATCTCCCAGACAACATACACCACAGTACACATACACATCTCACAGACAACATACACCACGGTACACATACACATCTCACAGACAACATATACCACGGTACACATACACATCTCCCAGACAACATACACCACGGTACACATACACATCTCCCAGACAACATACACCACGGTACACATACACATCTCACAGACAACATACACCACGGTACACATACACATCTCCCAGACAACATACACCACGGTACACATACACATCTCCTAGACAACATACACCACGGTACACATACACATCTCCCAGACAACATATACCCCTGTACACATACACATCTCCCAGACAACATACACCACGGTACACATCTCACAGACAGCATATACCACGGTACACATACACATCTCACAGACAACATACACCAATTTTCGACACCCAAATTTCGACACCATATTACACAAACATTTACCCCAGCACACCTATAACCCCAAATCCACACATATCTGCACACAACATTCTATTTGTAAATTATATAGACCTTCTTGTGCACCTCTTCACACACAGATAATCTCCCCTTTGAAACTTTCTCTTTTCCTACTCTCTCTCCTCATTCCCATCTCTCCCAACCCGTTCCTATTAATATTTAGTTAATCACACCCGTCCCCTCTTTAAAGATATGTAAGCCATTGTATAATTCAATAAATATATCACCTGCTATCACTTCCTTCTTCATTTCT
Organism: Eledone cirrhosa; assembly: GCA_964016885.1. Lineage (NCBI taxonomy): Eukaryota > Metazoa > Mollusca > Cephalopoda > Octopoda > Eledonidae > Eledone > Eledone cirrhosa. The sequence goes on along the minus strand of OZ024745.1, from coordinate 41,531,265 downwards.
TTCACATACCCACCTCTTTTCCCACCCTTCTCTTACCATTAGTCTATATTCCTACTACCCAGTTAGCAATTCTCACTCCCCCTCCACCCCCTCTTACCACCACCCTGTTCACCTGCCGACTTCCTGTCCTAATCTTCGAAACTTTCCCTTGTATCTCGTCGTTCAATGGAAATCACATCGTTTCACATATCGACCAGGGTTCTTTATAATTGTAAATGTTGAGCCATATAAAAGGCTGCTTTATTTTAGGTAAGACAACGGTGGTACATACCTTCTTCATCGTTTCTGAAAGCATTCTTCAACCAAGAAAGAACTGCCTCATGTAACTTATTTATCCTATGTTATTATTTATTCAGGAAACCGATCTTTGTCTCGTGATTATTTCTGGCTAGCCACGTTTTGAAATCTACTGTGAACAGTTTCATATATTTATATATATATATGAAGAGCGCGCGCTCATACACACAGACACACACATGCAATTGACTTATGTTTCGTCACTATATATATATATATATATATATATATATATATATATATATATATATATATATATACGACGACTTTCCACACATTTCCATCAACCAAATTTCACTCAAAAGGCATTAATTAATTTCTAATAAAAGATACTTAACTAAAGCCTGCGCATTGAATTCAAGCTCAGAGTCACTTGGCTTCGACGGAAACATCGTTAAGGGAAACTGTACGTCTGTGATCTAGTGGTTATTTTATATAGATGAGTAAGTTTTTATGACTATTGTTTGAATGTTGCCGCAGATATTTGTAATTATATGTGAGTAGAACTACAATGTGCACCCATTGTAGAGGATTACCAATTGATGGGGTCGCGAGTATTTTCTGTTTAAGCATTGTGGGTTTGGTAGGCACGACCAAGGTGGGTGGGGTTTGTGTGGTGGCACCAGAAATTCTGCTGTTTATAGGTAATTGTTTCTACTTTTGACACAAGGCCAGCAATTATCTCAGAGCATTACTGGTGCTTTATTTTATCGACCCCGTAAGGATGAAAGGCAAAGTTAACCTCGGTGGGATTTGAACTCCTGCTGTTCATAGATAATGCCGTTAATGAGAACCAAACGGTAACCTGCTACAAAGGTTAGGGTATTATGTGTCATTAGACACTGGCCGAAAACCAGCGTAGTGTGACGGTGAAGAAAATTAAATGTGTGCTATGAAAGTCATATAAGGTTATAAACAACTATATTTTATTCCCATTACCATAGACATTTCTTATTGTTTTATAATTATACTAACCAGTATCTTTGTGAGCTAATTAGTTTTTCTCTACCTGTAGCACAATTTGTTTTGAAAAATAAGACGGCGGACAACAGATTTTCTTCCACAAGATGGAATAGCCAAAGTTTAGAAAATAATGACAGCAATAGTGGCAGCAACAAGTGCTAAAAGAGAGTCTCAAAAGAAAAGAGATAAAAACTGCTGGCCCAGGAGACATGTATCTTAATCGGCATTGTTGCATGCAAAATAACTATTTTACGTGTTGCTCTTGTGATATTAAAACGGCGAATTGTCAGTGGTGTTAGTGCGTCAGATTAAAAATGACTTATTTGTTTCGGTTTATTGTGATCTGAGTTCTATTTTTGCCGACGTCAACTTTGCTTTTCATCTTTCCTAGTTCCATAAATAAATGACCAATCCACTACTGGGGTCGATTCTTTCTCTGGAAGAAATCGTCTGTGTCCCCTCCTCTCAGTAGTTAGTAGCCTTTTACCTTATCTCATATGATATGAAACGTATACAGCTTCTATTATTGTCGAACTGTTGTACTAAATTAAAAAAATATTTTCTGTCTAACCATTTTCTTTCTTTTGTTTTAATTTTTAAACTGATATTTTTCGTTTTCTTCTGTTTATATGTTGTTAAATTTAATGTCAGTTTTATGTAAACGCCACTATTGTTGCCGAAGATGTTATTTCTGTTTATAATACTTTTGGTTGTTGTTGTTGGTGATTAATGAGGGTTATACAGACAAGAGACTAACGTTTTACATAAGTTTTAAAGAAAGTCTAGTGAACCAGAGAAAAATAACTTAGCAAAACCATATGATCTTTGTGTGCCTTTAACTGAGTCGATTATGTTGCAAGCATTCCTGTCAAATCTATCTGAGAATGCCATCGTTACTCTCTCCAACCGACCTTGGAGACCTTAAAAAAGGCCTACTGAATAAATTGTAATCGCAATCTTCATTTTCCTTATCTTCTTCCCCCTAATCAACAACACCTTTAGAATCATGATAATGATCATCATCAACATCAATAATACCTCAGCATAAATAACTCTATATATGGTCTCCTAGGTTGAGAACTACGAAGCAGACGTGACTGGCATGAATACAATACTATGATTTCGAAAATACACCAATCCTTTTTTTAAAACATAGTAAAGCCATGTGGTGTACTACTTAAGGTGTTGTGTTTACAATCGTGATATCATGGATTCGTTTCTTGGACTGTGCGGTGTGTTGTGTTCTTGGACAAAATACTTCATTAAACGAGCCTCAAGTACGTAGCTAAAAATGAATACTAGTAGCAGCAGTAGTTGGTATTTAACCAGGCGATGGACTGACGCCTCGTTTAGTGGAGGTCTTGCCCTCTCAGAGGCTTAACACCAATTAAAAATGATAGAATTTTAGACCTGAAACAAACTTTAACTGATGTAACTAAATAATTATGATACGTTTCAAACAGCACATGCACCTATTGATAAAAAGAACATATATTAAATAAGAAACCATAGCCATAATTTATTCCTATGTAACAGCATTAATAACACATACGCAAAGACTAATATCACGGCATACAATGAAATAAATATAGATGTACTTTGTTAAACATAGAAGTATGCATGATTTGCCTGACGTTACGTTACTCTTAAGGACTACAAATCTAATTTTCTTCTCAACTAAATAGTTAGGACTAGCAGAATGGCCCGGCGTTTCTCGGGATTTGCTCTAGGGTCCTTATATATTTGATATATATTTATCCTTATCGAGCCTCGTGAAATAAATACGTTTATTTATATTTTGTTATTGTGTATTCAAAAATATCTGTACACGAATATATAATTATATATATGTATATATATATATATATATATATATATATTAAAATAACAGATTAAAGTTTAAGCAAAGAACCGCTGCTTTCACCCTTAACGGGATCTTCTGAAACTAAAAAAATCAATCTGTGGACGCAGAAGTAAATATTTCGAAAAACATTACACACTATATATATACATACCTTGGTTATCCACCGTAAACGATGATGACATCTTTTGTTTTGTTGTTCCCGTCTGCCGTGGGCACGAAGGTGGCTGTGGAGGCCGATCCTTGATTTGCAGGTCTGGGGGCAGGGAAAGAGACCGGAGTCAGACTGGCAACTCCCAGAGGTTAGCTCCACCTGTTACCTCCATCTCTCGCCCATCGCCGCAGGGCTTTGGGTGTGCACGCTTAAGAAGAAACCTGTGCGGGAAAGGTTTATATAGTCAGTGCACAGTGACGGTCCAACTCACTCGGCCGCAGAAGCCAGAATCCGGTGGTACGGAGGACCGTCACCACCAAGGACTTCCTTGGCTACAGTGGATGGCCACAACGTCTGTAGTGCTTCGCCGTGCCCTAGTGCTCCACACCACTTGCTGTCGCCGCCTTCAGGTGGGACCCAATGCAGGACGAGCTGTCCTGAAAAGATCATGGCTAGCCCTCCCTACAGAGGTACATGCCCCTCCCTGACACCCCAGGCATATACACACGCATATACATACACATACATATGTACATGTGTATATACATATTTACACATTTTTGGATGGCCGTTGACTCTTATGAGTTCTTCCGCCCTTTGTCAGGTTTTGTTTTTTGTCCTGCAGGGTGTCCAAAATCACCCTCCTCACCAAGTAAACTTGGTGGGGTTGCCAGTTTAGTCGCCGACGATCCGACCATGCGACAGGTTGTACTGGTTTACATGTTGCCCCTAGCACTCAAGAGTGACCTGACATAAATATATACACACATATATATATACACACACACTATATATATACATATATACACACACACATATAGCGTCATAATGTCGTAATGTAGACAGCCAGACATACAGGCAGATATTATAAGGGCGCAATGTTATATCTATGTATCTATCAAAAAAGAAAGACTAAGAATTATAGAGAGAGATCGCTAAATAGCCTAATACGGTCCCTAGGTCATTAAAAATTTGAAATATGTTTTGCTCAAAACACTCACAGGACCATAAGTATTACATGTGTAAAGTTTGAAAACAATCGGTTGAGTGGTTCTCGAGTTTTATGGAGTCAGACAGACAAACATTCTCTGTTTTAGATATATAGACTAGCAGTGGTACCCGGCGTTGCACGAAATAAGGTATTTAAGGTATTTTGGAACGCGGGCCACCAACAGACCTAATCGTGTAAAAACTGCATGCCTGGACAATATGTAAAGAAAATAAACCGAATACTCTGATGGCTGGATAATCTTTAAGATTTTCCTCGATGAAGCAGGAAAAATGCAGGTTTTCACCTAGGGGATCAAGAAAATAATATTTTTTTATGTGCATAATATGCCTTGAAATTTCGGGAAAATCAGCTAGACGTAACGCCTCCAAAAAGCCCTAAAAAACTGAAAAAAATGAAGCTTTTCACCTAATGCGGGCCCTAGGCCATAAAAAAGTTGGATTTTCTTTGCTCACGGTATGAAGAAGAGACTGACTAATACATAGTTACAATTTCAAGGAAATCGGTCTGACATAACGCCTCAAAAAACCCCTAAAAAGCTTAAAAACGAAGTTTTTCACCTAATGCGGGCGCTAGGAGATCAAAAAGTTGAATTTTTTATGTGCATAACACTTCCTGAAATATAAGTAATACACATGTAAAATTTGAAAAAAATCGGCTGGCTACTTCTAGGTTTTAGGGATTCAAACTCTCTCTCTCTCTCTCTCTCTCTCTCTCTCTCTCTCTCTCTCTCTCTCTCTCTCTCTCTCTCTCTCTCTCTCTCTCTCACACACACACACACATCCTCAGGGAAGTGACGTAATGCAGACATACAGACATATATTATAAGAGCGCGACATTATTTGTATGTATCTATCTAAAAAGAGAAAGACTAAGAATTATAGAGAGATATCACTAAATCGCCTAATGCGGTCCCTAGGACATTGAAAATTTGAAATAATTTTTGCTCAGAACACTCCCTGAAACATAAGTATTACATGTGTAAAGTTTGAAAACAGTCGGTTGGGTGCTTCTCTAGTTTTAGGGATTCAAACTCACACAGACACAGACAGACATCCTCAGTTTTATATATATAGACTAGCAGGAAACCACCAGCGGGCGGTTTTCTGCTAGCAAATCTAGTGTATATACTGATATTGTTGAGATTCGGATGAGAAATGTTTTCGGCATCACATGTTCACCGTTTCTCGGTGTGTCTTTTATGCATGTATAAATATATATGTTATCTATACGGTGAAATCTTTGAAATAAATATATGTTAAAACGAAAAAGGAGAAAAAGAGATTAGTGACGGAAATATAAACGTTATGATACATAAACGTTATGATACATAAACGTTATGATATAACGATGTAAATATATAAACGTTTACGATAAAACGATGGAAATAGAAACGTTTATATATAATGATTAGCCGAAACACTCGTAAGCCGAAACACTCGTAAGTCGAAACACTCGTAAAGCGAAACGTATAAATAAAGATTAATGTAATGAATTTGAAAAGCATAGAGATTTGAAACCGCGTCTATTTGTTTCCTTGGCATTTTTTACAGACGGACAGACAGACAAACAAACAGAGAAATGCCCATTATATATTATAAGTAGACTTGGCATGGTGTCAAGTCAGAACCGCCTCGAACTGGTTACTTCTGGCTTGTGCAAGGTGTCTCTATAGCAACCAGCGATTCCCTCGGCCTCAGTGACCAAAGTCAGTGGAGAGGGGAAGGTAATGTTTCTATAGCGACAGTGTTTCTCTTGGTAGTACCAAAGTGGAGAAAGGAAGGGGAAGGTAATATTTCTGTAGCACGTGTTTTAGCGTCTATTCACTCTCTCTCCCTCCCGCTATCCCCCTCTCGTAGTCTGTCTCTTTATTTCACTCTCACTCTCTCTCTACGCACGTGTTTCCACTGTCGGACAGACAGACAGAGAAATTGCTGGTTATATATATAAGTAGATGATATATATACTTTTATAAAACGGAGATTGTATAGTGAGTAATAACGTACACAACGCCGTCAATTTTGGGATTAGTCGAATGGAACCGTAGTGTCTCCGTTTTCAACAAGGTTCGCAGTATCAATAATAAAGCAGCCTATAGATCTACCCAGCTTAATATCGTAGACTTCTGTTCTTTCATATCACCCCCTCCCGCTCCGCTGTCCCTAAAAAAGGGCCACTGGTATATCATGACGATTACAGCTAGGTTGTAAATGTAAGTACCCGTTATACGATATTTCCATTGGGAGTTATGATGGCTCTGAAGTTGCAGACCTTGTTGTATTGTACATCCTGGATGTCTCATGGAGTGTACACTCTCCCATTGTCCAGGCTTGCGCAGAATCGTCATTCTGACGATTTCAAGTAACACTAACTGTCACTCTATGGATTATGATGATGAAAATTTGATGATAATTGTGATGATGAAGATTATAAGAAAGATTATGATCATGATAGTGACAATGATGATGAAGATTATGATAGTGATTTCAAGGAAAATTATGATGATATAAATTATACTGATGAAAACGAAGATGTTGGTTATGCTGATGTGAATGATGATGGTGATGAAGATTATAAGATGAGGATAATGAAGATTATGATGATGAGAAAGATGGTAAAAGCTGTAAAAAGCTAAAACCTTTTACGCTAAAAGAACAAATATAATAGCAAAAGCTTACTGGCGAGGAGGATGGAAAATTAATTTTACTGTTACTGTATTGTCTAAAACAGACAGCAAAATCTAATTCACAGGAGATTTTGCTATTAATATTGAGATTCTGTCACTAGTATCGAATCCCGAGAAGGTAAAAAAATTGAACACCTAGTAAAGTGACAATAATATCATGCCGAGGGAGGTATTGCTTCTCTATGCAGACGATATTACACTACTCTATATTACGCTACATTAAACTGCACTAAGTTGCACTAGACTACTCGAAACTATATTAAACTACAATAAATTACAGCACACTACATTATATCACAATTGAAAATACTGTTTTTCTGTGCAGACGATATTAACTACACTATATTACACTACACTACAGTGCACTACATAACACTATACTTACGCTACACTACGTTGCATTACACTAAACTACAATAAATTACAGCACACTACATTATACTACAATTGAAGATACTGTTTTTCTGTGCAGACGATACTACTCGATACTACGTTACACTATAATACACTACATTACATACATAAATACTGTTTTAGGCTGAGAGAAACCGTATCTGCAAACGACACAACACTAGATAAAAATATATTACATAGCTTAAAATTGCATAGCACTACACCACCCTGGAATATACTGCTTTTTACCGATAGAAATTTTCAATGCAGACATTATTCTTTTTAATAATATTGCGGATTGGCAGTATCGGTAGAGGGTCGGACGCCATGCTTTCCAGCATAGTTACGTCCCTTTATGATCTGAGTTCAAATCCCGCCGAGGTTAACTTTGCCTTTCATCCTTACGGGGTCGATAAAATAAAGTACCAGTAATGCACTGGGATAATTGCTGGCCTTGTGCCTAAAGTAGAAATAATTATTCTTTTTAATAATGCACTACACTATACTGCACAATACTATACTACACTACACTACATTATACTGCACAATACTATACTACACTACACTACATTATACTACACAACTATGCTTATTTTCTCATTCATAATTAACGAATTCGTCAGTCTCAGCTGGCGAACTTGTTGTTCAAGATTTTCCTTTCGAGGATAATTTGAAATCAAATTACAAATTAGGGACGCTAGTTGGAACAAAGCAACAACAATCCCAAACGTGATATCCAGGTGGTAGTGGCGGAGAGAATGCTGGTGACTGTGGTGTTGATGATGGGAGCCATGGTGCTGGTGTTGCCAGTGATGGTGACGGTGATAGCATGATGTTGGTGTTGGTGGTGACAGTAGTGTTAAAGTGGTGGTGGTGGTGGTGGTGGTGGTGGTGGTGGTGACATGGTGGTAGGAATGGTTGTGATGATGGTAACATTGTGGCGGTACTGGTAGTGATAGTGGTGGTGCTGGTGTTGCCAGTGATGGTGACGGTGATAGCATGATGTTGGTGTTGGTGGTGACAGTAGTGTTAAAGTGGTGGTGGTGGTGGTGGTGACATGGTGGTAGGAATGGTTGTGACGATGGTAACATTGTGGCGGTACTGGTAGTGATAGTGGTGGTGCTGGTGGTGACAATGGTGGCGACGGTGGTAGCATGATTTTGGTGCTGGTGGTGACGATAATGCTGGTTACAGTAGTAGTGCTGGTGTGACGATGGTAGCATGGTGATGGTAATTTTGGAAACAGTGGTGGTGATAGTAGTGGTGAGGATTATAGCATGGTGGCAGCATTGGTGGTGAATGTTGTATGGTGGATGGTATTGGTGGTGATAGTGGTGGCGGTATTGATGGTTTTGGTGGTGACAATGGTAGCATGGTGGTGACAGTGGTAGTGGTGATGGTAAAATGGTGGTGACAGTGGTAGTGGTGATGGTAGCAGGGTGGTGGTAATGGTGGTGACGATGGTACTATGGTGGTGGTAATGGAGGTGACAATGGTGGCGGTATTGATGGTATTGGTGGTGACAATGGTAACATGGTGGTGACAGAGGTGGTGGCGATGGTAACATGCTGGTGACAGTGGTAGTGGTGATGGTAGCATGGTGGTGACAGTGGTGGTGGTGATGGTAGCATGGTGGTGACAGTGGTAGTGGTGATGGTAGCATGGTGGTGACAGAGGTGGTGGCGATGGTAACATGCTGGTGACAGTGGTAGTGGTGATGGTAGCATGGTGGTGACAGTGGTAGTGGTGATGGTAGCATGGTGGTGACAGTGGTAGTGGTGATGGTAGCATGGTGGTGACAGTGGTGGTGGTGATGGTAGCATGGTGGTGACAGTGGTAGTGGTGATGGTAGCATGGTGGTGACAGTGGTGGTGGTGATGGTAGCATGGTGGTGACAGTGGTAGTGGTGATGGTAGCATGGTGGTGACAGTGGTAGTGGTGATGGTAGCATGGTGGTGACAGTAGTAGTGGTGATGGTAGCACGGTGGTGACAGTGGTAGTGGTGATGGTAGCATGGTGGTGACAGTGGTGGTGGTGATGGTAGCATGGTGGTGACAGTGGTAGGGGTGATGGTAGCATGGTGGTGGTAGTGGTAGTGGTGATGGTAGCATGGTGGTGGTAGTGGTAGTGGTGATGGTAGCAAGGTGGTGACAGTGGTAGTGGTGATGGTAGCATGGTGGTGACAGTGGTAGTGGTGATGGTAGCATGGTGGTGGTAGTGGTAGTGGTGATGGTAGCATGGTGGTGACAGTGGTAGTGGTGATGGTAGCATGGTGGTGACAGTGGTAGTGGTGATGGTAGCATGGTGGTGGTAGTGGTAGTGGTGATGGTAGCACGGTGGTGACAGTGGTAGTGGTGATGGTAGCATGGTGGTGACAGTGGTGGTGGTGATGGTAGCATGGTGGTGGTAGTGGTAGTGGTGATGGTAGCATGGTGGTGACAGTGGTAGTGGTGATGGTAGCAAGGTGGTGACAGTGGTAGTGGTGATGGTAGCATGGTGGTGACAGTGGTAGTGGTGATGGTAGCATGGTGGTGACAGTGGTAGTGGTGATGGTAGCATGGTGGTGACAGTGGTGGTGGTGATGGTAGCATGGTGGTGACAGTGGTAGTGGTGATGGTAGCATGGTGGTGACAGTGGTGGTGGTGATGGTAGCATGGTGGTGACAGTGGTAGTGGTGATGGTAGCATGGTGGTGACAGTGGTGGTGGTGATGGTAGCATGGTGGTGACAGTGGTAGTGGTGATGGTAGCATGGTGGTGACAGTGGTGATGGTAGCATGGTGGTGACAGTGGTAGTGGTGATGGTAGCACGGTGGTGACAGTGGTAGTGGTGATGGTAGCATGGTGGTGACAGTGGTCGTGGTGATGGTAGCATGGTGGTGACAGTGGTAGTGGTGATGGTAGCATGGTGGTGACAGTGGTCGTGGTGATGGTAGCATGGTGGTGACAGTGGTGATGGTAGCATGGTGGTGACAGTGGTGATGGTAGCATGGTGGTGACAGTGGTAGTGGTGATGGTAGCATGGTGGTGACAGTGGTGATGGTAGCATGGTGGTGACAGTGGTAGTGGTGATGGTAGCACGGTGGTGACAGTGGTAGTGGTGATGGTAGCACGGTGGTGACAGTGGTAGTGGTGATGGTAGCATGGTGGTGACAGTGGTCGTGGTGATGGTAGCATGGTGGTGACAGTGGTGATGGTAGCATGGTGGTGACAGTGGTGATGGTAGCATGGTGGTGACAGTGGTAGTGGTGATGGTAGCATGGTGGTGACAGTGGTCGTGGTGATGGTAGCATGGTGGTGACAGTGGTGATGGTAGCATGGTGGTGACAGTGGTGATGGTAGCATGGTGGTGACAGTGGTAGTGGTGATGGTAGCATGGTGGTGACAGTGGTAGTGGTGATGGTAGCATGGTGGTGACAGTGGTAGTGGTGATGGTAGCATGGTGGTGACAGTGGTGATGGTAGCATGGTGGTGACAGTGGTAGTGGTGATGGTAGCATGGTGGTGACAGTGGTAGTGGTGATGGTAGCATGGTGGTGACAGTGGTAGTGGTGATGGTAGCATGGTGGTGACAGTGGTAGTGGTGATGGTAGCATGGTGGTGACAGTGGTAGTGGTGATGGTAGCATGGTGGTGACAGTGGTGATGGTAGCATGGTGGTGACAGTGGTAGTGGTGATGGTAGCATGGTGGTGACAGTGGTGATGGTAGCATGGTGGTGACAGTGGTAGTGGTGATGGTAGCATGGTGGTGACAGTGGTAGTGGTGATGGTAGCATGGTGGTGACAGTGGTGATGGTAGCATGGTGGTGACAGTGGTAGTGGTGATGGTAGCATGGTGGTGACAGTGGTGATGGTAGCATGGTGGTGACAGTGGTAGTGGTGATGGTAGCATGGTGGTGACAGTGGTAGTGGTGATGGTAGCATGGTGGTGACAGTGGTGATGGTAGCATGGTGGTGACAGTGGTAGTGGTGATGGTAGCACGGTGGTGACAGTGGTAGTGGTGATGGTAGCACGGTGGTGACAGTGGTAGTGGTGATGGTAGCATGGTGGTGACAGTGGTCGTGGTGATGGTAGCATGGTGGTGACAGTGGTGATGGTAGCATGGTGGTGACAGTGGTGATGGTAGCATGGTGGTGACAGTGGTAGTGGTGATGGTAGCATGGTGGTGACAGTGGTCGTGGTGATGGTAGCATGGTGGTGACAGTGGTGATGGTAGCATGGTGGTGACAGTGGTAGTGGTGATGGTAGCATGGTGGTGACAGTGGTCGTGGTGATGGTAGCATGGTGGTGACAGTGGTGATGGTAGCATGGTGGTGACAGTGGTAGTGGTGATGGTAGCATGGTGGTGACAGTGGTGATGGTAGCATGGTGGTGACAGTGGTAGTGGTGATGGTAGCACGGTGGTGACAGTGGTAGTGGTGATGGTAGCACGGTGGTGACAGTGGTAGTGGTGATGGTAGCATGGTGGTGACAGTGGTCGTGGTGATGGTAGCATGGTGGTGACAGTGGTAGTGGTGATGGTAGCATGGTGGTGACAGTGGTAGTGGTGATGGTAGCATGGTGGTGACAGTGGTGGTGGTGATGGTAGCATGGTGGTGACAGTGGTGATGGTAGCATGGTGGTGACAGTGGTCGTGGTGATGGTAGCATGGTGGTGACAGTGGTAGTGGTGATGGTAGCATGGTGGTGACAGTGGTAGTGGTGATGGTAGCATGGTGGTGACAGTGGTAGTGGTGATGGTAGCACGGTGGTGACAGTGGTAGTGGTGATGGTAGCATGGTGGTGACAGTGGTAGTGGTGATGGTAGCATGGTGGTGACAGTGGTGATGGTAGCATGGTGGTGACAGTGGTGATGGTAGCATGGTGGTGACAGTGGTAGTGGTGATGGTAGCATGGTGGTGGTAGTGGTGATGGTAGCATGGTGGTGACAGTGGTAGTGGTGATGGTAGCATGGTGGTGACAGTGGTGATGGTAGCATGGTGGTGACAGTGGTGATGGTAGCATGGTGGTGACAGTGGTAGTGGTGATGGTAGCATGGTGGTGACAGTGGTGGTGGTGATGGTAGCATGGTGGTGGTAGTGGTAGTGGTGATGGTAGCATGGTGGTGACAGTGGTGGTGGTGATGGTAGCATGGTGGTGACAGTGGTAGGGGTGATGGTAGCATGGTGGTGGTAGTGGTAGTGGTGATGGTAGCATGGTGGTGGTAGTGGTAGTGGTGATGGTAGCAAGGTTGTGACAGTGGTAGTGGTGATGGTAGCATGGTGGTGACAGTGGTAGTGGTGATGGTAGCATGGTGGTGACAGTGGTGGTGGTGATGGTAGCATGGTGGTGGTAGTGGTAGTGGTGATGGTAGCATGGTGGTGACAGTGGTAGTGGTGATGGTAGCATGGTGGTGACAGTGGTAGTGGTGATGGTAGCATGGTGGTGACAGTGGTAGTGGTGATGGTAGCATGGTGGTGACAGTGGTGGTGGTGATGGTAGCATGGTGGTGACAGTGGTGGTGGTGATGGTAGCACGGTGGTGACAGTGGTGGTGGTGATGGTAGCATGGTGGTGACAGTGGTAGTGGTGAATGTAGCATGGTGGTGGTAGTGGTAGTGGTGATGGTAGCACGGTGGTGGTAATGGTAGTGGTGATGGTAGCACGGTGGTGGTAGTGGTAGTGGTGATGGTAGCACGGTGGTGGTAATGGTAGTGGTGATGGTAGCACGGTGGTGACAGTGGTAGTGGTGATGGTAGCATGGTGGTGACAGTGGTAGTGGTGATGGTAGCATGGTGGTGACAGTGGTAGTGGTGATGGTAGCATGGTGGTGACAGTGGTAGTGGTGATGGTAGCATGGTGGTGACAGTGGTAGTGGTGATGGTAGCATGGTGGTGGTAGTGGTAGTGGTGATGTTAGCACGGTGGTGACAGTGGTGGTGGTGATGGTAGCATGGTGGTGACAGTCGTAGTGGTGATGGTAGCATGGTGGTGACAGTGGTGATGGTAGCATGGTGGTGACAGTGGTAGTGGTGATGGTAGCACGGTGGTGACAGTGGTAGTGGTGATGGTAGCATGGTGGTGACAGTGGTCGTGGTGATGGTAGCATGGTGGTGACAGTGGTGATGGTAGCATGGTGGTGGTAGTGGTAGTGGTGATGGTAGCACGGTGGTGACAGTGGTGGTGGTGATGGTAGCATGGTGGTGACAGTGGTAGTGGTGATGGTAGCACGGTGGTGACAGTGGTAGTGGTGGTGGTAGTGGTAGTGGTGATGGTAACATGGTGGTGACAGTGGTGGTGGTGATGGTAGCATGGTGGTGGCAGTGGTAGTGGTGATGGTAGCACGGTGGTGACAGTGGTGGTGGTGATGGTAGCATGGTGGTGACAGTGGTAGTGGTGATGGTAGCCCGGTGGTGACAGTGGTAGTGGTGGTGGTAGTGGTAGTGGTGATGGTAACATGGTGGTGACAGTGGTGGTGGTGATGGTAGCATGGTGGTGGTAGTGGTAGTGGTGATGGTAGCACGGTGGTGACAGTGGTGGTGGTGATGGTAGCATGGTGGTGACAGTGGTAGTGGTGATGGTAGCACGGTGGTGACAGTGGTAGTGGTGATGGTAGCACGGTGGTGACAGTGGTGGTGGTGATGGTAGCACGGTGGTGACAGTGGTGGTGGTGGTGATGGTAGCATGGTGGTGACAGTGGTAGTGGTGATGGTAGCACGGTGGTGACAGTGGTAGGGGTGATGGTAGCATGGTGGTGGTAGTGGTAGTGGTGATGGTAGCATGGTGGTGGTAGTGGTAGTGGTGATGGTAGCATGGTGGTGACAGTGGTAGTGGTGATGGTAACATGGTGGTGACAGTGGTGGTGGTGATGTTATCATGGTGGTGGTAATGGAGGTGACGATGGTACTATGGTGGTGGTAATGGAGGTGACAGTGGTGGTGATAATACTTGTGATAATGGTTGATTGGTGGAGGAGCAGCTTATATCATTAATAACTTCATGATAATGATGACGTTGTTATTGGCGATGATGATGATGTTGTTATTAATGACGATATTGCTACTGTTGCTGATGGTGATGTTGCTGCTGTTGCTGATGGTGATGTTGCTGCTGCTGTTGTAGATGATGATCATGATAATGATGGTGGTAATAATGGGAGTGTTCTAATCGATCTTAAACCGTCCATCATTTTCACTTAATTGTAGAGTCTCCAAAATTACTACCACTACTATCACTACTACTACTACTACTACTACTACTATCACTTCCACTACTACTACTACTACTACTACTAATGCTACTACTACTACCACTACTATCACTCCCAATTCCACTACTACTACTATCACTTCTACTACTACTACTACTACTACTACTACTACTACTACTACTACTACTACTACTATCACTCCCAATTCCACTACTACTACTACTACTACTACTACTACTACTACTACTACTACTATCACTCCCAATTCCACTACTACTACTACTACTACTACTACTACTACTACTACTACTACTACTACTACTACTACTACTACTACTACTACTACTACCACAAGAAGAAGAAGAACAACAACAACTACTACTACTACTACTACTACTACTACTGCTACTACTACTACTACTACTACTACTACTACTACTACTACTACTACTACTACTACTACTTCTACTACAACCATTGCCACTACCACTACCACCACCCTAAATTTTATTCACCAAACTCCAAGAAAAAACAGAAAAAGGAAAAAAAGAACCATGACACTTCTGTAAATCATTTAATTATTTCGAAGAAATAATAATGAAATAATTATTTGTGTAGAAAGTGATTTAATCTGAGACTGCGTGTTTAAATTTAAGCTTGGCAAAGGCATTTTAGCAAATTAAAAACAGGCAATAACTGTTAATTTTATATATATCATTTATTTCTTGGTGTCAACATTTTCGTCGTACTATTTGTGATATGGCCACTGACTCAGTTCCTCAGTAGTGTACCATGTCGCTGGGAGCAGGACAAGATGCTTGACTCAAACCATTATTTCATGCTGTAAATAATTTCAATATTTTCTCCCTTCAGGGCCGTGGATTGGCAGTATCTTTAGAGTGTCAGACGCCATGCTTTGTAGCATAGAGTTATGGCCCTTCATGATCTGAGTTCAAATCTCGCCAAAGTTAACTTTGGCTTTCATCCTTACGGGGTCGTAAAATAAAGCACCAGTAATGCACTGGGGGTCGATTTAATCAACTTTCCTCACCCCAAAATTGTTGGCCTTGTGCCTATACTAGAAATCATTATTTTCCTCCATCAGGCGGTGGATTGGCAGTATCGGTAGAGGGTCGGACGCCATGCTTTGAAGCATTGAGTTACGGCCCTTTATGATCTGAGTTCAAATCCCGCTGAGGTTAACTTTTCCTTTTATCCTTACGGGGTCGATAAAATAAAGTACCAGTCACGCACTAGGGTCGATATAATCGACTTTCCCCTCCCCCAAAATTGATGGCCTTGTGCCTGTATATGAAACCATTATGTTCTCTCTTCAATTCGGTTTTCATGTCAACCCTTACTTATGGTACCTTGGGTAATGACCGAAAAAATAAAAGCGGTCGAAATGGGGTTGCTCCGATGGCTCTTTGGAGTAACGTTACTCGATAGAGTGCGTAGCTAGGAGATCAGAGAGTTACTCCAGGTACAGCCGCTACTTCTCTGAATTGAGAGGTGACAGCCCCGAAACTATGGGCATGTGGTTAGAATGTTTCAGGATAGAATCGTTGGACAGATTTTGCGGGCAAAACCTAATGGCAGGAGACCCGGGAGTAGACCTCGAAGAAGATGATTGGATACCATCCATGATCTTGGCTGGTCTCGCTTGGGGATCGAGCCAGTTCATTTGGAAATAGTTGCTTCTGACATGACTCGCTGGAAGGATAGCTTGAGGATTCTTCCCCCACGATCTTCTCAAGAATATGTGGGGGTGGGGGAAGAAGAAGAAGAAAAGTGTCTAAAGGGCCGTAACTAAATGCCTAGGACAACATGCTTTGAGGCATCTAGTTACAGCCCTTTACGTTCTGAGTTCAAACCTGCAGAGATCAACTTTAAAAATTACATCCTTCCGTGGTTGATAACATAAAGTACCAGTTAAGTACTGGGTCTATATAATCGAATTTCTTTTCCCCATAAATTCTAGGCTTTCTGCTTAAATTAGAAATCACTATTTTCTTCCTTGTTTACATCTATCTCTACTTTTATGATCCTTAGATATTGCGATCGGCACATAGTCTCAGCAATGGAATCATGAATAGAAGAATCGTTTTCCTGGTTCGATCTGATGACCAGCTTGATACTTTTACTTTTTTTTCTTTGTTATATGCTCTTCTTTTTGACCGTCTTTGTTATTCTTCTTATTCATGCTGTTGTTGCTGATGTTATCGCTAAGATTGTTGTTATTGTTGTAATGGTGGTTTCTGATTTAGGCAAAAGACCAACAATTTTGGGGAGGGGGATGTCAATTAAATCGACCCTAGTGCGTTGTTGGTATTTTATTTTATTGACTCCGTAATGATGAAAGCCAAAGCTAACCCTGGTTGAATTTGAACTCAGAACGTAAAGGGACGTAACGATATGCCGCGAAGCATGTTGTCCGACGTTCTACCAATTGTGCCATTCCACCTTCCTTGTTACTGTTGTTATAATGGTTGTTTTTGCTGCAGATGTTGCTTTTGTTACAGACAGAGATTTTGCTGCTGTTGTTGCTTTTGTTTCTGACAGAGTTTCTGCTGCTGCTGTGAGATTTGTTGTTGTTTTTGCTGCTGCTCCTGTTGCTGTTGCTGTTGTTGATGCCGCTGCTACTGTTGTTACTATTGTTGGTTTTGTTGCTTGCTGTTGTGTTGCTGCTGACTCTGTTGATCTTGATGTTGTTGCTGTTGCTTCTGCAGATATTCTTGTGTTGTTATTAGTAAATGCTCGCGTAGTTATTTTTGTTGTTGTTATTGTGCTCTTGTTGCCATTTAGAAAGTATTTCATGACAAGGCACTAAGGCATTTGCTTTGAACATGCGTTTGCTATTCTGATGATAATTCTGGTATTAATTCCGAATATAAAACTTCAAATAACTATATATAACCAACAGATATAGTATTTGAAAATATTTCGCTGTAATAAATGGATTACTTACAATCTGTCTGTACGTCTCTATACAAATACATACACAGTTATATAAATTTATCTATTCGTATACATATGTATGTATAAAGTTTCACATATAGACAGACGTTGATAGTCATATAGATAGGGCGACATAAAGACAGATAAAAGGAAAGGGCGGAAAAGAGGAAAATAAATATATTCTCGGACTTAGGAGGAAAAGAGCCAAAATAGAGAGACAGAATAAAAGAAAGAGGGAGGGAGAGAAAAAGTGAAAGAATGAGAGAGGGGATAAGAGTGAGAGAAAGAGACATAAACAAATAAAGAAACGAGTTTATGTATCAAATGAAACTGCAATGAATTAACTTCATTTATATAGATATCTTTATAGATACAGACCAGATTTGTACTCAATAACATCAACTTAGCTTTAACTAGAGCACTTTACTGCAATAATGAAAATTGACCTTTATTAGCTGGAGGATAAGAGACATTGGAAGAAAGAAATATATATATATATATATATATATATATATATATATATATATATATATATATATATATTTCGTTTCTGAATTTGTTTAGCAAGATTCTTTATCTGAAATCGTGTGTTGAAACCGATATTGTTATACTTTGGGAGGGTCATGTTGCCAATAAGAAACACACGCACCAGTTGTTTTCACTTCAATTTATTATATATTTATAAATTTATAAATTTACAAATCTACAAACCTATAAATTTCTGGTTGGTTGGTTGGTTCCACAACCAGATAGTTGTTTATATATATATAGTCATAGTCCTTTCGTCACACACTCTGTGACCTCTTCAGTGACTGGGGATTCCTTTCTTCTCTTCGTTTCTGCGCCTTTTCTTTCTTCTATCCTACGCCATTTTGTTTCTGTGTGTGTGTTGTGTGCTCAGTTTGCGCATGTGCCACATCCGGGTGTCTGTGTGTGTTTGTGTTCATTTTTCTATTTGTTTATTTATTTATTTATTTATTGTTGGTTGGTTGTTTGTTCTATGTGTGTGTGTGTTTTCATTTTCTCCTGTGTGTGTTTTCATTCTGTGTGTGTTTTCAATTGTAAGTTGTTTGTTCTATGTGTGTGTGTGTTTTCATTTTGTCCTTAATTGTAAGTTGTGATGTTGCTGTTCCACTCGTATTTTCTATTTAATTTTGGTTTTAATTCTTTTATGCTTACTGCCTCTGTAATTTGCCTAAACATTGCGTCTTTTCTGTGCGTGGATTCTATTTTTATTTCTATGCTCTCTAATCTACCCCTGTGTTCTATCTTAGCATGTTGGTAGAGCACAGATGATTCTTTATTATCTTGGAGGTCTCGCCAGTGTTCATTTATTCGTTCCCCTATACTACGAGCTGTCTCACCTATGTACACTATATTTTTGTTTCTACATTGTCCTTCAGTACATCTTATGCTATACACTACATTTCTAGTTTTACAGTTAATATGGGGGCTTATTTTACAGGTTATACATTTCTTATCTATACATGAGGGTCTTTGGAACGGGTATGTCTTGCTAATAAGTGTTTTTACGGAGGTACCAGGTCTTTCTACTATCTTAATATTGAGATTATGTTTATTTAGGGCCCTTCTAAATTTGTAGGCTAGTTCGCCTCTAGGGGTTGTATTGATGAACATTACACTCTGGTATTTATTGCTATCATACCATAAGTTTATTCTATTGGCCTTGTTCCTAGTTCTTTCTATTCTATTCCAAAATTTGCTCCTATACAAGGGGCAGGTCCCATTTATGTCATTATTTACCATTTTTTCCCATTTGGTTCTGGCTTCTTTATACACTCTGATTCTATCTCTCTGATTGTAGCCAGAGAACTGCATACGGTGGATGAAGTGTTGTATGTGTCTCTCTAGTTCTTCGGGGTTGCACATGCGGGACACATTTCTCATCACCCGTACCAAATCCGCAATCAGTATGTTGATTTTGGTATGGTCCGAAATGGCCGAGTTTCGGTGGATCAGATGTTTGGAAGTCATGGGTTTGGCATAATGGGAATGGAGGATTTGTTTTTGGTTGTTAATGGTATCTAACCAGAGCTCTGTGTCTAGTACAGGTAATCGATGGTTGGGGTGTCTACTTGGGTAGTCTATAGTAACTCTAATGCTCTGGTGGATGGAGTTTGCTATTTGCTGGATGCTTTCCATTGTGTTTTTCTCTAGTTCCTGACTGTTCTTTAGTGGGGGTGTCTTAACTACGATGTTTATATCATCTACGTAGCGGGAGTACATTATCAGGGTTAAGCTGTCTTCTAATTGTTCATTAAGTTTTTGTTTAAGTCTACTGTCCCACCATACCATGGATAAGTTAGCTATGTCGCCTGCAATGCTAACACCAATGGCTGCTCCTTCCTCTTGGGCATATGTTTTACCATTAAATTTGAACATATGTTCCTTAAGGGTTAATTTTATGCTGGCCCCTACCGCATGTGCAATCATTTTCTTCAGTTCATCGTGGTTTTCGGGTGTCCGTATGGCTCTGGTCCACCCGTTCCATCTATCTGTGTGGGTTTTCTTGGCCATTGAGGTAATGGTAGGTGGTCTGCCTCTTGCTGGTCTTGTAGGGCACAGGTTGCTAAGGTCATAAGTGTCTAGGTAACTATTACTATGGGTAAGCTTAAGTAGAAGTCCCAGCTCACTGGTATCAATCCCACGGAACTCAACCTTGCTCTCGCTGATCATTTCTACGCATTTCTCCACAGCAAAATCCACGCCAATAGATGGATACAGGGACACAACATCCATACTGCCTATTATGCAGTTTGTTAGGTCTCCAGATCCCCAGATCGGTTACCCGCGCCGATTCTGCTGAGGAGGTCCTCCGTGCTGTGACACACATCTGGGGACATCTCAATGATGGGGCGTATGATCAGGGAGAGGAAGTAGGACAGTCTGTAGTTACTAGCAATGTTAGCCCCACAGACTGGTCGTGTTGGTGGTCCCGTGACAGGGTCCCAGCCCGTTTTATGGTCTTTTCGAAGCCCATACAACGCCGGCACGTCATTGTTCCAGGCCTGGAAGTTGTTGGCAGTCCTTTTGTTGGGCTCCATTATATTCGTCCACATCACCATATGGGCATTGAGGGCTTTTTCTCTATCCTCATGCTCCTGTGGTGTTACCTCTCTTGTGTTAGTGATGTGGGGTTGCATTGCCTGGATGTAGTTTGGCAGGCTGTCAACCGACATTCTGCCAGACTTGTCTGTTGGAAAACATGCTATTTCTCCATTACGCGAGCGCTGCATGAGCTTACGCAAGCCATTTGCAGATTCTTCTCCCAGTTGCTGGGCCTCTATTCTATTATGCTTCTTGCTATACTGTTCTATAATATTTCTAAGTTCGGATTTAGCTATACTAAATTGTGCTTCTGTTTGTTCATCGACCTGCGACGGCAACTGCGTGCGTTTGTTAAATGGCAAAGTCGTGGCGTGGACTCGTCGTAGGTCGAATGATTTATCGGAGGGGTTATAAAACGGAGAGTTCCAGGCTGCTGCTTTATGTGTACTAGTGCTATTATTATTGTTAGTTGTGTTATTTCTATTTCTATTTCCACCAGCAGCCTCAGCTTCATGGTTGTTTCTATGTCTCTCATAATTACTCCTGTCTCTTTCCACTGGCTCAATGTTGTTATCTACCCTATTTTGTGTGTCTGTGTGTTCGTCTTGGTTATTCTCTTTGTCCTTAGTCTCCCATCTCTTATTCTTTTTAATCCTATTACTTTCTCTTATTTCTCTGATTTCTGTGCTACTGTCATTACTTGTTTTCTGTGTCTGTGTGTTTGTTAAGATTGTGGTGGTGGTGAGAGGCATTGAATGCGTGTGTGTTGTTGTTGTTGATGTGTGTTGTTGTTGATGTGTTTTGTTGTTGTCTCCGTGTGTGTGTGTGTTATCGTTGTTGTGTGTGTTGTTATTGTTGTTTGTGTCTGCGTGTCTGTTGTTGTTGTATCTGGGTATGTTGCTATTGTTGTTGATGTGTGTGTTGTTGTTATTGTTGTCTCCGTGTGTGTTATCGTTGCTGTGTGTGTTGTTATTGTTGTTTGTGTCTGCGTGTCTGTTGTTGTTGTATCTGGGTATGTTGCTATTGTTGTTGTTGTATCTGGGTATGTTGCTATTGTTGTTGTTGTTGTTATTGTTGTTTTTGTCTGTGTGTCTGTCGTTGTTGGGATGTGTGTTGTATATGTGTGTGCGTATATTGTTGCTTTTGTTTTTGATGCTCCAGCGTAGTTTTGTAAATGATTTTTCTATTTCTGACAGACAACTAATCATATTTACCCTCCTGAATGTCGCATATTTGGGTGGCAGACGTAATACAGACATTTCATTATTATCTATTTCCGTGTTTCCATAAATGTTGGTATTTTCGTTGTTGAACTCTTCAGATAATGAGGTGTCGGCCATGTTGATACCGTCAATTTTGTCGGGATATCTATTGGTATACTCTATAGTATCCCGATTTAGCTTTGCCTGTTTAAGCCACTTTAATTTTCTGTTAAAGTGGTTATCACATTCTTGAGTAATGTACTGTTCTTCGGGGCGTATAAGGCTTATAGATGTTAGTTTTTCTGCTGGTGTGGTGATTTTAGATATTTCTTGTATTAAGTTACGCTTTAGTTTTTCTTGATGACTTAATTCTCTATAGATCTTCTTTTTTATGTTTAGAATTAAAGTTCGTTTTAGCCTATCTGCTTGTTTTTTGGTGAGTTGTAATCTTCTAACGTCGGTATTGATGGTGTTGGTGTAGATTCTAGAAGTGGTGCACAGTTTTATGAAGTGTAGTTGTCGAGATGTTATGGTTTTTCGTAGACAACAGAACATGGTGGTTTTCAGTATCTTGTTAGCCTGGCTAAGGCTTACGATATTTCGTTTCTGAATTTGTTTAGCAAGATTCTTTATCTGAAATCGTGTGTTGAAACCGATATTGTTATACTTTGGGAGGGTCATGTTGCCAATAAGAAACACACGCACCAGTTGCTTTCACTTCAATTTATTATATATTTATAAATTTATAAATTTACAAATCTACAAACCTATAAATTTCTGTTTGGTTGGTTGGTTCCACAACCAGATAGTTGTTTATATATATAGTCATAGTCCTTTCGTCACACACTCTGTGACCTCTTCAGTGACTGGGGATTCCTTTCTTCTCTTCGTTTCTGTGCCTTTTCTTTCTTCTATCCTACGCCATTTTGTTTCTGTGTGTGTGTTGTGTGCTCAGTTTGCGCATGTGCCACATCCGGGTGTCTGTATGTGTTTGTGTTCATTTTTCTATTTGTTTATTTATTTATTTATTTATTGTTGGTTGGTTGTTTGTTCTATGTGTGTGTGTGTTTTCATTTTCTCCTGTGTGTGTTTTCATTTTGTGTGTGTTTTCAATTGTAAGTTGTTTGTTCTATGTGTGTGTGTGTTTTCATTTTGTCCTTAATTGTAAGTTGTGATGTTGCTGTTCCACTCGAATTTTCTATTTAATTTTGGTTTTAATTATTTTATGCTTACTGCCTCTGTAATTTGCCTAAACATTGCGTCTTTTCTGTGCGTGGATTCTATTTTTATTTCTATGCTCTCTAATCTACCCCTGTGTTCTATCTTAGCATGTTGGTAGAGCACAGATGATTCTTTATTATCTTGGAGGTCTCGCCAGTGTTCATTTATTCGTTCCCCTATACTACGAGCTGTCTCACCTATGTACAAATATAGTCCTAAAAAATATAGTTCTAAAAAATATAGTTCGAAAAATGTCCTACTTTGATAAAAATGGCTGAAGCATCTTCACCAACATTCAAAGAAAGAAAAGGGAAGCTAAACTCATAGCTTCCCCCTTCCACTGGCACAGCAGCAGATCCCAAAGGCAGAGGTCAGCCACCTGCTGACCGACAACTTGATGTAGCCACAACTATACAAGAAACTGAAAACAACAACAACAACGACAACAACAGCAACAATAAAGACAACAAAAACAACAACAACACCAACAACAATGATAACAACAACACCACCAACAACAACAGCAACACGAACAAGGAAAAAGTCTCCTTCGCCCAGACTGCAAGGAAAACCCTCGACTATCTGCCAGTAGGTATAAGCAAAGCTAAAGAGCTACTGGCAGATGCCAAAAAATACGTAGTGTACGGGGAAAATGGATCATTTTCGATCCACTCCCCCCCCCCCTGGAACTAAAAAGCCAGAGGCTCCTAAACACTGTCATGTTTAGGACAGTGTTAAACAAAACAAAAAAAAAGCTCAACCATCACAGAGTGAGATAGAGCTGGTTTTAAAAGATGTCATGAAAGACATCATATTCATTCAGAAGGATAGACTCTACGGGAGTCTATCCATTCTCACGAAGGACAGGGACACGGCAGTGAAACTGTCAATAAAACCAATCACACCCACCGCATACACCTTCTACCCTACGTACATGGGTAGAAGGACACAAAAATAAAAATTCACACCATCCTTCCGATTATGGACATATGGTGGGTATTGACAGGTTTCCTGGACCTAGATGATGACACATTAATATCCATGGGAAAAGCATCGGGTGACGCGTTCAGTGGAACGGGCCTCGAACTTGTAGTTCAAATGAGACCCGAAAGGATCGCCCAGATCCCTGAACGCGTCATACTGGATGATTAAACTTTTATTAACATTACCGTTGAGGGTAGGCGGCCCTCGTGTTACCTCTGTGGAGCCAGAGGTCACCTGAGGGCTGTCTGTCCTCAACTTAAAAAGAAAACCCAAATCCTGCCTACACCATCAACAACTGCACAACCAACACAATCACCACAGCCACCACTACAAAAACAACAACCACAGCTCAAACTAAAACAAAACACTGTCCAACCCATCCCCCCCACTCAAGAAAAAACAATTTCCAAAACACCCGCACCGCAAACACAACCCGAAAATCTACCCCTCCCCTCTAACATGGAAGATGACCCTCGTTCGTCGTCAGAAGAAGTGGAGCACTTCCACACAATCAAAAGAAAAACACACAAATGAAAACAACCCCTCCCCAAAACATAACACAGACACCAACACAAAAGAGCACACAACAACAGCAAACAAAAAACACCACACAAAAACAAAAACATGCATACACATACATAAACACAAGAAATAAAAAACTGCTAAACATTGTATACAGCAACAATTTAGTGAAAACCCAAGGGCCTAACTTCACCCAGGCAGGGGATTTCCCCACCTCAAAATGAGTAAGGTCCCAGAGGAAACATACAAAACGCTAAAAGACAACTTTAAAGAGTACGCCCCCCCCCCTGCGTCGGGCCCATTAACCGCGTCCTCCTAAAAAATTTCCCCACCCCTCCCCAAACACCCCAACCACACAACACACTGATGCCCCTACACTTCCACAAACCACCACCCCACCCAACAAACCATCCCCACCCCCATGGAAATTGTGCAGCCCGATACCCGGGACGCAGAGAGGTAAGTGCCTTTTCTCTTCACCACCAACATGGTTATGCTAAGAGTAGGCTGTCTAAATGCGCGTGGCCTGGGCTCAACTTGGAAGCAAGCAATGCTTCTAAATGACCTCAGGTCACAACGTATAGATGTGATGGTTATTTGCGAGGCCCGGATCAGCAACGTGCGACAGCTGGCCCCCACCTTTGATGACTTTGAGATGCACGCATCTCTCTGTCAGCCCGGAGGTGGGGTTGGGTTGTCGTTCTGCTGCAAAAACATCTGGGTCTCGCATCACAGACGGTACATTTGGACCCGGAGGGTCGACTAGTGGTTCCGAACCTTGGCAGTGGTAAAGGCGGAGCGTTTAGGCTGGTAGCTGGTAGGCTGGTAGCCCTTTTGGGTCAACGCGGCCGGACTTCTTCCATCGTCTGGAGACTTTTCTAGGGACGTCCCGCTCCTTGCTATTAGTGGAGGACTGGAATGGTATCTTAGATGCACGTTGGGACTACGTAGGGGTCTGTCCCGATAGAGGGGGGTGTAACAGCCTCAAAGGGTTACTCGGCCGATTTGACCTGACCGATAGATATCGACTAGATTTTCCGACTGCGCCAACCTGGACTTGGGCAAACCCCAGCGGATCATCTAGATCGTACCTAGATAGGTTCTTAGTTAGAAATGAGGATAAGGACTTTTTAAGTTGTCCAAAAATGCTCATAGTTGGCTATTCAGACCACAAGTTAGTGACTTGCATGGTCAACCTTGACAGAACGCATAGACAGGGACCCGGTTACTGGAAGCTCAACTTGTCCTTACCGGCAAGTAAAGCTTACAGGGACCGGATTAGCATTTTAGTTAAGGCGCGGTTGACGGGCGCCATCGTCAACAGCAGGTGGTGGGGCTCTCTCAAAAGAGAGATTAGAGTAGTCGCTATAGAATTTAGTAAGGAGTTAGCCTCAAATAGAAATAGGAAGGAAAGGGAGTTGGTAGCTAGTGTAGAAGAGGCAATTAGAAGCGGCGACGTGGCCAGAGTGCTACCGTCTAGAACGGCCCTGGGCCAGTTCTTCGACGCGAAGCACGAAGGCTACATCGTCCGAAGCAAAATACGTGCTCTGGGAAACGAGGGGACCAAAGCTGTTAGCTGGGCCCGCGTGACAGAGGCTAAAAGAGAGACTAGATCCACTATCCGGTCTTTGCGAGACCAGGATGGATGGGTGATCCTTGAACCTAAGCAGATTTGCGAGGCTTTTCAAAAGCACTTTGCCAGATTGTTCGGAAGGGGCGGGGAGCCGGTTGGGGAAGTGGACTTCGGTCCATACCTCGACGGCCTGCCGCGTCTCTCGGACAGGGAGGCGAAGTCCTGCGAGGAGCCGATTTCAGGTGCTGAGCTAGAGGACGTGCTGAGCCAATGCGGCAAACGCACATCCCCAGGTCTCGATGGTTTTCCATACGAACTATATCTAGCTATGCTGGACTTGTTCCCCGATCTCCTCGAGGCGGTCTACTGCAACGGGCAACAGAACGGGAGAATTCCCTGTGCTGTGACCAAGGGCGTAGTCACGCTAGTGAGGAAGGACGAGAACAAGGGGGACGATATAAATAATTTCAGGCCCATAACTCTGCTAAATACAGAGTTACAGATTTTGGCCAAGATGCTAGCAAAGAGGTTGGCGCTTGTCGTGGGCAACCTGGTGGGAGATGCGCAGACATGTGCTATCCCATCCAGGTCCATCCACGACAACCTCCATCTCATGCGTTACACGATAGAGAGGGTTGGGAACGAACCCGGCTTTGGTGGGGCCCTGATCAACTTGGATCAATCTAAGGCGTTCGATAGGGTCGACCATGGTTACCTGGATATGGTGCTAGCGGCGGCAGGCTTCGGACCCGTTTTCAGGGGCTGGATCACTGCCATGCACAGCAGCCGCATCTGCTCTAGGGTCAAAGTGAACGGCTACCTCTCGGAGCCGTTCGAAATGGCGCGGTCCATCCGACAAGGGTGCCCTCTCTCCTCCCTTCTGTATGTAATGACTCTAGAGCCACTACTGCGGAAGTTGGAGGTGTTGCGGGGCATCCCGTTAGAACCGGGATTGCGGAAAGCGGTGTCGGCCTACGCCGATGACGTAACAGTAATGGTGTCGACGGCCTCGGAATTCGGGGCGATCGGCACCTTACTGGAGGAGTACGAAAGGTTTACAGGGGCTAAGCTGAACCGGGACAAGTCGATCGGTCTGCAACTCGGCACGTGGAGGGGCAAATCGATGCCCTACGATGGCGTCGGCGGGCGCTTGACGGAGGGCCCAGTGAAGTTGCTCGGAGTCTGGTTCGGACCAGACCTCCAGGCGGAGAAGAACTGGGGTGAGGTAACAAACAGGGTGTTTGCACTGACCCAGAAGTGGGCCGAGTGCAAACTGTCCCTGAAAGGTCGGGCGGAGGTGGCGAACACTTATATAGCATCCGTCATCTACTACCGCCTGACCGTCGTGCCTTGTCCAAGGGAAACGCTCGCCAAAATGGAGCGCGCACTCTTCCAATTCCTTTGGAAGAAGCGGGCTCCTATGGTGAGGAGATCTATCTGCTGTCAACACCCTTCGAAAGGAGGGCCTGGGCATGCCGTGGCTGATGATGCGTAAACACGCATTAAGGCTACGGCATCTCCAGGTATTCCTCACCGGTCAACCGGTGTGGGCCCCGTTAGTGAGGCGAGCCTTTCCCAGATTCGTTTCGCTCACCGAGCTGCAATCCTGAGTCAAGCAAAGACCGAGAAAACTGGGCGCCTGGCACACCGAGTGTGCCCAGGCGCTCACGGCTCTATGGCAGGCGGACCCGGCTGTCAGTGGAGAATACACCTCGTCATTCTATAGAGGGCTGGTGGTTAGCAGGTGCGACGACGCCCTCGGAGAAGCCCTAGGCATAGAGGAAAACGAACTGGCCAACCTGTTCGTTAGGACATTCAGCCCGGGACCTATGGATAATTTCCAGAGCTCTCTGGTCTGGAAGTGCTACCGAGGGGCTCTGCCCATTCGAGAAAGGCTCTACAGACACGGGCGCCCGGGTAGGGACCCCTCGATAAAGATCTTTCCCAGATGCCGGTGCGACGAGGAAACCGTTGCACACGCATTGGTACACTGCTCGGGCATTGCCGATCTGTGGGGCTATGTCGAACGACTGCTGTCACGGGTGGGACCGATCCGGTTGATCACCAAGTCTATTGTAACGATCAAGCCGCCTCCCCTCTTCAGAAACGAAGGAGAGGCGGTGTTTCTGTGCGTAATAGCCATGGCGAAAGAGGTTGTATGGTGGACGCGTCTGAAAGGACTGAGGTCAGACACCTTTCTCTCTGGCCAACAACTGCTCCGTTTCTTCCGATATTATTTCGGAAGAAGGATCAGGATGGAGAGAGAGGTGCTGCACCCCAGTCGTTTTTATGAAAGATGGGTGAAAGTGACGAGAATGGCCCGTGTGAATGGGCCTTCACTCTACATCAGACTGTAGGTGAGAAAGATGAAAGATCAAGGGAGCTCTGTGCTCCTGAGGAGAAGGGTTGCACACTTTTTCGGGGGTGTGTGCGACCCCCCAAAGCGCCTCCTCCCTATTGAGGATTTTGTTATTCAATTTATTTTTGTTATATTTTATATCTTATATTTTTATATTTTGTTATTGCCTCCTCCTTATTGAGGACGCCTTTTTATGTAAACTCCCCCATTGTACTTGTCCCACTCTTTGACGCCCTGGTGGCAAATAAAAAGAAAGTTATCTATCTATCTATTTATATACATATATTTTGTTATATACTTAATGCTTTCTCCTACAATTTTCTTCATTCAACATCACTCATCATTTCTCTGTCTTTTTATGTCTCTCCTGTCAATAGAAGAGGGTGTTAACCCTTAGTTCAAACCTCCTCCAGAAAGAAACTACTATATTTGACAATATACTTCGCATGACCAGTATCAAATTTTCTAGTCATAAATATATAAATTAGCCCTAGTCAAGCAGACTTTTGATGATCAAATGTATCCCGGCCGTAACTCTCCATGCTTTTCTATTCAGATATAGCGTACTTTGAACTACGTTATCCAATATAACACATTTGTTTTAAGATGGTAGAGTATGCTTTAAAGGGTGGGATTTATTGGATATTTATGGCTCACAGTGCTGAGTATTATTAACAAGCGATTTCACAGTAGCAACTTTATGACACTTAACCAATGAAACTAAGGACTTACTGAATAAAGTATGAGCATATTTGAACGCTTGAATATGTTTAACACATTCGAAAATTGGTATTGTATAATTAAAGAGGAGTAGGACATTTACAAGCTTGTAAGGAAGTTGAGATTTAGGGTGCTAAAACACCTGAGATAAAGGTAAGGTGTTAAGAACTTATTATTGACAAATCCTTCTGCGATGAAGCAGTGACCGAATTCTCTAGCTACTGCTAATACAATTCTGCTATGTAATAGTTAGCAAGAATATAGGGTTCCACCAAATGTACCTTGTCATTACAAAGGACCTTACGTACCACTAAATACCTACATATGTTGATCTAAAATATTTGTTCGTGTAACTACAAAATGTATACTATTTGTTTACATCATAAGTTGTATATAACCAGGGATGACCAATGGAAAAAGTCATTTTCTATATTACTGAAAGATGTCTTCAATCTACTCTAAATTACCAATCCACATCACTTTCACCATCCCAAGTAAGGTTGAAATGGGGTAAAATAAGCAGACCTGCCAATCTCTGAAAACGTAAACGGTGAGTACTATGAAAAAAGGTGCCCCAAAACGCGAAGAAATGAGGCAACGTGGGGAGATTTTACATAATGTAAGCTATACCCATTTTCACAAGAGAGGACATCTCTCACCCAACCCAAAGTGGGTGGGAGATCTCCCCGTCCGACGGGTAGAATTGGTAGGTCGGCATAAGCGACAACAGAAACATTGAAAAACGACGGTGTCCAACAATGTATGCATGTATCTATCTATCTATCTATCTATCTATCTATCTATCTATCAAAATAAAGAAACATATCTATCTATCTATCTATCTATCTATCTAATTGAAACAGTTCTGCACGCAATTGTACACTGCTCGGGCGTAAGCGACCTGTGGAACTATGCAGAACAACTGCTGTCGCGTATGGGACAAATACAGTTGACTGCCAAGTCCATAGTAAGGATCAAACCGCCAGACTCTTTCAAAAACGAAAGAGAAGCGGTTTTCCTCTGTACGGTGGCTATGGTGAAAGAAGTTATATGGTGGACGAGGTTGAGAGGACTGAGGACAGATGCCTTTCTCTCCGGACAACAATTGATTCCATTCTTTAAGTATCACTTTAGAAGGAGAATCAGGGTGGAGAGAGAGGCACTGCACCCCAGTAAATTTACTGAAAGGTGGGTGAATGAAGCGAAAATGGCCCGAGTGATTGGGCCTTCTCTGTTTATAAGCCTGTAGGTTGAGGAAGAGAGCAAAAGGAAGAAAGGAGCACTTGCACAACACGCTCCTCGAGTTGAGGGTTGTTCTATCGACGGGGTATTAAACAACCCATTTGTGGCGTCTCCCCCCTATTGGGGATTTCGATTGTTGAAATTGTTTGTTTTTATATTTTTTTACACGACTGTATGTAAAATCCCCGGCATGTCTTTGTATTGTCCCCTTTCTTGTTGCGCCCTTGTGGCTAATAAAGAAATCTATCTATCTATCTATCTATCTATCTATCTATCTATAGAGGGTTGGTCCGCAGCAAATGCGACGACACGCTCGGAGAAACTCTAGGCGTAGAGGAGGACGAACTGGCCAGTCTGTTCGGTAGGACCTTCCGCCCGGGACCAATGGTCAACTACCAAAAGTCCCTGGCTTGGCAGTGCTACCGAGGAGCTCTATCAGTTCGAGACAAGCTCTACAGACACGGGCGCCCGGATAAGGACCCTTCGAAAAAGATCTGTCCGAGATGCGTGCGCGACGAGGAAACCGTCACACACGCATTTGTACACTGCCCGGGCGTTACTGACCTGTGGGGCTATGTAGAACGACTATTGTCACGAGTGGGACCAATCCAGTTGACCACCGAGTCCATTGTCAAGATCAAACCGCCACCCTCCTTCAAAAACGAGGGAGAGGCTGTTTTCCTATGTGTTATGGCTATGGTGAAAGAGGTTATATGGTGGACGAGGTTAAAAGAGCTGATGTCAGACACCGTCCTCTCCGGCGAGCAACTGATTCGTTTTTTCAAATATCATTTTAGAAGAAGAATCAGATAATTTTATAAAAGGTGGGTGAATGTGGCAAAGATGGCGCGAGTGGTTGGGCCTTCTCTCTATATAAGCCTGTAGGTTGAGGAAAAAGAGGAAGAGAGGAAGGGAGTACTCACTCTTGATGCTCCTGGAGATGTGGGTTGTACATTTTTTCGGGGTGTGTACAACCCCCGTGTAACACCTCCCCCCTATTGGGGATTTCAATTGTTATTTGTTATTGTATTAATAGTTTTATTTTCATATACCTGTATGTAAACTCCCCATTTGTATTTGTCCCCTTCTTTTGTGCCCTTGTGGCTAATAAAGAAATTTATCTATCTATCTATCTATCTATCTATCTATCTATCTATCTATCTATCTATCTATCTATCTGTCTGTCTATTTGTAATTATGACTGTCTGTCTGTATGTATGTCTATCTATTATCTATCGAACATGGTTTGACCAGTATTTGACCTTAATGATTTCATTAATAGATATTTAAACCGTTAGATATTTAAACCAGTATTCCCACGATCCTTTGCGACAAATACAAAACACGCGAACAGCACACCTTTGCTATCCACCTTTTATTTCTGAAGATAAGGATGTGAAATGTTTAACTTTCAGAAGACATATAGATTTAGGATCGCTATAGTTCCAAGCTAAACACAATGAGGTATTAAGGAAATGTGAAAAACCCGTAATACAATACAACATACTACAAAATAGTTATGTCTTAAATATGAAACACACACACACACACACACACAGACACACACAGCGATCTGTTCAATTACCTGATCACACACAAGCGTGAAATCATGTTACAGCAGATAATATGTATGTATGTAAGCATATATGTATTTTTATGCATATATATAATGGGGTAGGGGATCTATGTTCCAGTGTTTATGTTATTTAAAGAATACAAATATGGACATACTGTTCAATAAACCTAGTTGATATATGCATCATGTTGCCAAAAACGTAGGGTAAGTCTACAAACTTCCATTCGATACAAATGTTCACATACTACGGTTTAAATATATACACTTCCTTGGCATATACTACATTATTTAATGTTCATGCTATGTATCAGCTACACACACATACACACACACACTCGCGCAAACACACACACGCACGCACACAACCCCCCCCCCCCCCCCAACACATATTCAAATATGAATTGGCTCATATTTCTGTGAGATAATAATCGTATTTTATATGGCTGCAATGTTAAAAAAACTTTGGCAAGTGCATTAAGTTGCTTAAGACAATGCTACGTTTATGCTGCCTGTCTTACTGTCCATCTAGCTCTTCTTCTTTGTCTCTGCTACCTACTTCCCTCTCTCTATTTACGCAGACGCACACACACACCTTCACACATATATATATATATATATATATTGGTAAACGGAATAGAAAATGCTAACAAATTGTTCACAGTTGAAAAATGGTTTAATTAGGAATAAAAGAGTATTAGTGATTGTATGGGTTAGTATTCAGTTGTGGTTTTAAGTTTTTAAGTTTTTACCGGTTGCGCATTTCTAAATGCTTTTCAAAAATAATTTTGAGATAGAGTGTCCGTGCTGTTTGCTCAGATCAGAGCAAACAGCACGGACACTCTATCTCAAAATTATTTTTGAAAAGCATTTAGAAATGCGCAACCGGTAAAAACTTAAAAACTTAAAACCACAACTGAATACTAACCCATACAATCACTAATACTCTTTTATTCCTAATTAAACCATTTTTCAACTGTGAACAATTTGTCAGCATTTTCTATTCCGTTTACCAATATATAATAACTTGTGTGTTACACCTCTATTCTTTTAACTATATATATATATATATATATATATATATATATATATATATATATATATATTCAATCCAGGGCCTTTTCACTCCTACCGGAAGAACCCCTCCCTGATTGACATTCACCGTTTTATGTTTCTGGCTTCGGTCAGGCTATTTAACCCATAGCTGGGTAAAATCATTTCTACAGCTGAGTGAACTGTATATATATATATGTATATATATATATATATATATATATATATATATATATATATATAAAAAGATGAAATCGAAAATGCAACTGGAGTCTTATTTTTAAAAAAATATATATATTTATTTGGTTCCTTTACCGGTTTCGCAGTTCTTCTGCTTTTCAAAAGTAGAGTTGAGATGGAGGGTTTGTGGTTTTTTTCACATCTGGTTGGTCTCTGAATGTTACTTGTTTTATATGGAAAAAGTGGCTCGAAATGCCAGGTTTTTCGAGAAGTAATTTGATTGGTTGGTCAATAATTATAATAAATTTCGCGCCAGTTCGCGTTACAAAGTTCTTCAAACAAGGGGGAGGGGGTATCAGGTTGTTTTTTCATATATGAGTGTTTCAATTTATTTTTACTTAAAAAAAGGGGGCTCACGAAGGCTTTTTTTTTAATAAGCATAATTTGATTGGTTATAAATGAAATTATGGTTGTCACGTGAACAAGTTTTCATTAAATTTTCGCGCCCTTATTTGGAAATCCATTCTGTAGCCTTTTTAGAGAATTTTATGACAAGTAAAAGATAATGGTCAAGAGAAATTGGATGGGAGAATTGTTCTGGTTCAGTGAATATGGTTAGTTCGCTGGGGTGTCAGAATTCAGATTTTCTATTGAATAAAGAAAGTAAAGATATGTATGTTTATTTGTGTGCTTGTGTGTGTGTGTGTGTTTGAATTTCTTTTTACTTAAAAAAAGGGGCTCACGAAGGCTTTTTTTAAATAAACGTAATTTGATTGGTTTTATAAAAAAAAAGCCTTCGTGAGCCCCTTTTTTAAGTAAAAAGAAATTCACACACACACACACACACACACACACACAAGCACACAAATAAACATACATATCTTTACTTTCTTTATTCAATAGAAAATCTGAATTCTGACACCCCAGCGAACTAACCATATTCACTGAACCAGAACAATTCTCCCATCCAATTTCTCTTGACCATTATCTTTTACTTGTCATAAACTTCTCTAAAAATGCTACAGAATGGATTTCCAAATAAGGGCGCGAAAATTTAATGAAAACTTGTTCACGTGACAACCATAATTTCATTTATAACCAATCAAATTACGTTTATTAAAAAAAAAGCCTTCGTGAGCCCCCTTTTTTTTAAGTAAAAATAAATTGAAACACTCATATATGAAAAAACAACCTATGACACCCCCCCCCTTTGATTGAAGAACTTTGTAACGCGAACTGGCGCGAAATTTATTATAATTATTGACCAACCAATCAAATTACTTCTCGAAAAACCTGGCATTTCGAGCCACTTTTTCCATATAAAACAAGTAACATTCAGAGACCAACCAGATGTGAAAAAAACCACAGACCCTCCATCTCAACTCTACTTTTGAAAAGCAGAACTGCGAAACCGGTAAAGGAACGAAATAAATATATATATTTTTTTAAAATAAGACTCCAGTTGCATTTTCGATTTCATCTTTTTTTCTTTATACTTTCACTCGTGTAGGACACCTCGGTTATTTTTCATTTTGTAAAAAAACCTCACTTTCTAATATATATATATATATATAGTATGTAGATAAATCTACCAAAAGTTTACGGTAGTGTCCAATCCGTATGAAGAACTCAATGTAATCCGGATATCATGAAAAGAGAAGATGCATTCAAAAACTACTTTCGGTGAAAAATAAACGGAAAACAGAGTCAAGATAAATTAATAAAATAATGAATAAACAAAGAAACAGTTCCTTATATTAAAAAAATTCATCATTTTACGATCGTTTCTAGGATATATATGTGTTAGAGTTGGTATGCATATTCTATAGATCTATGTACAATATTTATACAAACTATCAGAGGGAATATACATACCTACACATATATATGCTGTCTTCAGAAATAATGATATTTGTTTATTGAAAAAAACAAAGATTCAATACAATAGGTCTGTTTGGGAACAGGTTTTGAATTGACCAATAGAGAGATAGTGAGGGTCAGGATAGTAATATAGTAGTAGAAGAACCTTAAATTATGGGTAGAGGAAGGTAGATTTCAGTTTTGGATGGAAAAGAATATTATGAATGAAGGATTATTTTAGGGAAGAAATAGGTCTCATGCTGACCTCAGAAATAATTTTATTTTTTCATTGAATAAAACCAACAAAGATCTAATATATTCTGTCTGTTTGGTAAGAGGTTTAGAATTAACCAATAGAAAGTTAATAATTGGCCAAATGGTAAAGTAGTAGTAATTGAAGCTTATTTTAGGGGTGAAAATAGGTCAGATGGTCAGTAAAAGGTATACAAGCAGTTGCTGTTATAAAGTAGTAATGCCAATACAAATATCTAAGGTGACTAAAGTTTTAAGATAAGAATGTTAGTGAAAAAAATACATCTATGAAAAGAATATAAATTAATTTAATTGATGGGTATATTTATATTGATAAAATTATACTAATACATATAGATATGATAAATAAGAGTTAGATGCAGTTGAAAAGTGCTGTTAAAGATGAGGGGAAATTAAAAGAATATAAAAATAATATATATATATATATATATATATTTATACATATATATATATACATATATATACACATACACACACATATATATATATATATATATATATATATACACTTATATATATACATATATATACATATATATACACATACACACACACACATATACACATATATATATATACATATACATATATATACACATATATATATATATATATATATATATATATATATATATATATATATATATATATATATAGATATATACATGCTCATATACATACACATACATATACACACACATATACACTTATATATATATATATATATATAAAGAAAAAGGGATGAAATCGAAAATGCAACTGAAGTCTTATTTTTAAAAAAAATATATATATTTATTTGGTTCCTTTACCGGTTTCGCAGTTCTTCTGCTTTTCAAAGGGTGAGTTGAGATGGAGGGTCTGTGGTTTTTAAACCACAGACCCTCCATCTCAACTCACCTTTTGAAAAGCAGAAGAACTGCGAAACCGGTAAAGGAACCAAATAAATATATATATTTAAAAAAAAAATAAGACTTCAGTTGCATTTTCGATTTCATCCCTTTTTCTTTATATTTCCACTCGTGTAGGACACCTCGGTTATTTTTCATTTTGTAAAAAAAACCTCACTTTCTAATATATATATATATATATATATATATATATATATATATATATATGAATGTATATATAGTGTATTTTGTAATACACTGTATGCTTAATTAAAAGCATTTCGAAGACCTTATGCTATTCTTTTAGAGTAGTGACAGACTCACTTACTTTAATTTGCAACAAAAAGGGGAGATAAAGCTTTGATAAGCATCAATAAATGCGAAACAGGGCCTTGTCAGCTTTATCTCCCCTGTTTGGTGAACATTAAAGTAAGTGAGCCTGTCACTACTCTAAAATAATAGCATACGGTCTTCGAAATGGTTTTAATGAAGCATACAGTGTATTGCAAAATACACTATATATACATTCATATATATATAGCTATTTCAGAGCACCAATTCTAATTTTATTTATATATATATAGTATGAAAGAGAAAACACAGGTAAGCATTAAGAGGAGGATTTTATCCAGGTATTTACGACCGTTTCATTGGTAAGTGCAATCTTATATTGCTATACTGCAAATAGCAGCCACTCAATTAAAATTGTTGTTCACAGTCCAAATTTTCAAATTTTTTAAATTTTTTTAATGAAAATTTTGACTGTGAACAACAATTATAATTGAGTGGCTCCTATTTGCAGTATAGCAATATAAGGTTGCACTTACCAATGAAACGGTCGTACATACCTGGATAAAATCCTTCTCTTAATGCTTACCTGTGTTTTCTCTTTTATACTTTATACTCCAAGATTAAAGGGAATTCTTACAAACTTGTGGAGTCACCCCTAACCGTACGTTGAAACCATCCATGAAACTGGCTTTCTTAACCAAGAACTGGATCACAATAAGCAATTTTCTACTTCCCTAATTATATATATATATATATATAAATAAAAAAGGCGAGCTGTGTTGTTGCAGTTAACTATAATAAATGGAGAATTAGAAATAGAAGTTAGGAATATCCATCATCAGTTGTCTACTAGCCATCATAGGTATTTCTTCGCATTACAGACAATATACTTCCAGCTAGGGCGATACAATAACTAAAATAAGTTATTGGGATAAAAAGATTGGGTGGAGAAAGAGAGACATGCAAACAAACACGAATGGTGAGGCAACGTAAAGAGAGGAAAAAATGAAAAATCAAGTCAATAATTCATTTCGAACATAAGAACGAGCGAGGAAAAGGATCACGTAGGGTGTGGGACGATGGAGGAAGTGAGAGAGAGGATGAGTAGCAGAGAGTGAATGAGTGAAAGTGCGAGGAAGGGGCTAGCCGAGAGAGGTTGACTAGCAGAGGGGGTGAGTGAAAGTAAGAGAGAGAAGGGGGAGAGAGAAAGAGGATAGCAGTAAGGGAAGATATATATAAACGTGAGATAATTAACAGAGGACAAGTTTTTATGGGGAATTATAAAGATTCAGAACCCGACGGCTGAGCTCTTGTCGTTTCAATAGCTAATTCCGGACTGACTGTTGAAACAACCAGCATTGAGTGAGATAGTGTGTGGCACGGTGTTACAATGCCATGGATCTGCAAAGCTCCTCGTGGCAATATGATTTCCTAAATTTATGAATATAGTTTACTCCAAGTAGTAATTTTACTATGAGTAAAATTTCTGAAAACGCGAATTAATTTTTTCCATTAATTCCTGCCTCTTTTGGACAACACAGCATAGATACATCTACTTGTTTTCAAGGTTAGTGGCATGCACACAAAAGCAGAGCTGGTGAATGTCACTATGGCAAATGCCTAATAAAATGTCTTATTTTTTCCCTGTGTTAGGTACAGGATAATGCCCACCGACGATCCTTATGCCGATTCCGGGTTGTGATGCCACTGAGTGTTTGAATATACACTTATTTACGTAACTGATACTTGTAGTTCGTCATTTAGTGAAACTGGTACTGGTTTGGATATATATCAATATCTTTTTATATTTTTATTAATTGATTCGATTATCGATTGTTTGTTGTTAGTTGTATTAATTTTATTGGCGGCCTTAATTTACTTGTTGGATATATCAATAATTTGGATATTTTTCATTAATTGATTTGATGGTCGATTTGTTGCTAGTCATATTAATTCTATTGATAACCTTAATTAATTTGTTCAATATTGCCACTACATCACTGAGTCTGTGAGTGGTGTACTCTGTTGCTGAATTCATTTCAGTTAGCTTTGAGCAAAATGGTGTGTGGCACAATGTTACAATGCTATGAATGCGCAACGCACCTCGTGGTAATGTGATTTCGTAGATTTATATATATATATATATATATATATGAATATATATATGTACTAGCCGAATTACCCGCGTCTTGCTGCACACATTTTTTTTTGTAAGAAAATGATGATTGATTTTAAATCAGTGATATAATTTATGGAGAAAAACCCTGCATTTCAATATTACTCAATGTAAAATGTAATGCATGAAAAATTGGAAAACATTATTTTTTGTAATATATTAAATCAAATGAATCGTATTCTTATTTTGTTTCTTGTAAATAATTTTTTTCAAAATATAAATTCAAAACTTTTGTGAATAGGCATCATATCTTGTCATTTACCTATGGTTTAAATTTCATATAAATCGAAAGGAAAAACTTTCAGCGGGTGTTTGTGCCTCCGGGGAACCCTAATATGGGGGTTTAACCCCCATTAGGGTGTCTTAATATTATTGAAATTTGCTGAAATTCTGTGAATAGGAATCATATCTTGTCTTTTATCTATGGTTTAAATTTCATACAAATCGAAGGGAAAAAATTTCAGCGGGGTTTTGTGCCCCCGGGAAACCCTTTGATTAAAATGAAATATACCTATCCAAGTACTCTGGGCAATGTAGTTTCAGAATATATATGGTTATGGGGGGTCTATCTCCAAACCATAGAAGTAGTTCGTGAACAAACAAACAAACAAAGAGACAGGAATACAACTTTATATATATATATATAACGAAGGAGTTGTGGTAAGGAACCAGATGGACCATAACGTACCAGAGTACTCAATACTTATGGTAGTAGAGTGGGTAATAGGAAAATGTAAGACCCCGACGGCAGAGCTCAAGCCGTTTCGACGGCTATTTCTGGACTCAGAGATAGCCGTCGAAAGGGCTTGAGCTCTGCCGTTGGGGTCTTACATTTTCCTATATATATATATATATATATTTATTAAAATAACAGATTAAAGTTTAAGCAAAGAATCGCTGCTTTCACCCTTAACGGGTGAAAGCAGCGATTCTTTGCTTAAACTTTAATCTGTTATTTTAATAAATATTTGCTCTACGGTTCTTATATATCTAATATATATTTATCCTTATCGAGCCGTCTTTGGATTTTAGTCTTCAAATTTATTATTATTACTATATATATATATATATATATATAAATATAAATAACCGAGAATCGTATTTCCGCTTTGGAAATTAGCGAAAAATAACTTCCGAGATGTGTGGCAAGCGCTCAATAGATTCTAACGAACCAGAGCTACAACATACGTTAAAAGGCCAAACACACCAAGACGATGGTTCAACCATTATCCGCACAGCCATAGAAACGACCAAGAAATTCGGGTCAAACAAATAAAAAAATGATTGAAAAATTTACCCGGACCCCTGGATGGTTGGTAGAAATCCAGCATTTGGGTTTCTGCGACTCCTAAATCAAGTACTGTCCGCTTAGACAAATAATGTTAGGCTTCTGGTAAGATGATTGAACAAGGAAGTCACTTTCTCACAAGCTTTTAGTTCAAGTGCCAGGCCAAGGATTGACCGTTACCAATACCCACGTGGGACTCGACAAGGGAGGCAACCCTTATTTTTGGCGGATGAATTCAGTATGTGTATATTATTGCAAAATTGCAAAATATAACAAAACGAATTAAGTTCTCAACAGAATGGTTTTAAAGTTAACAAAAGCTATTCATCAGTCAATAGAATTTAAAAAAAAAAAAAAAAAAAAATATATATATATATAGTATTAAGGATACTATTTATGGTTATGTATATACTAAAACTTTTTATAGTTATATATATTTTAAACCCTAAACAGTGAAAGACAGTAATTTATTACTACCTTATTACCAGTAAGATAAATAGCTCAATGTAATAACATCAGTTGTTCTACAAAGCAGTTATATAGAAATCACATAAATCAAAGTTCTGCTTAAAGTGCTTGTATTGCATATAACACCTTGCCGCACAATAATCTTATATAAATAAGACACACGTGCATGCCCCACGTGTAACTATTGCATACACTAACTACTTCAAACTATCCTCTTGCATTATCTTCGTAAACTGCAGATGTACTTTAACTTTAATTTTGTTTTAATTTTCTTTTAATATGATTTTAATTTTTGAATGTAAATTGCCATGCTAAAATATTATAATGGATGTCACCCCACTGTGCATCGATATATACATATGTTTCTGTATGTCTCTTGTGTTGGAAAGGAGGTCATGTATGTAAACAATCATTGAAAAATTGCTCCGAAGGCCCCAACCCTCGGTTTGGACGAAACAATTGTAAGCTAATAAATGGTTTGAACAGAACTTTGATTCATGTGATTTATATATATATATATATATATATATATATATATATATATATATATATATGTATGTGTGTGTGTGTGTAATAGAAGAGGGGGGGAAAGCAAAGGTGGGGAAAGCAAAGGGGAAAAATACTCAATAATGTTAAAAAAGTTGAATATTATTTATTCAAAGGTATATCCGTGGGAGTAATATGTTGGAGTTTCTCGTTCCCGATTCGCAGGCAATTGATGATTCCATACGTAATATTTCTTTATATACGCATTGGGTCAGTTTACACGGATACTGCAAGAATCCTGTAAGTATGGGATCGAGATATGGACATATATCAATGTATGAATACATTTTAGAAATCTTCGAAATCTTCAGATGTACACATGAATGTATGCATACACGTATAAACATATATAAAAACATGGCTCTAGGCATATATATATATATATACACATAAACTTTAAACATATATACATATACTTGTATATACTTCTATATACTTGTATTTACACATATACCGTTATTGTATATACACACATACCCTTATTGTATATACACATATGTCCTTATTGTATTCACACATATACCCTTATTTACAAATACGTGCACACATACATACAAACATGTATCGATGTGTATACAAGCTTTGATGTACATACCCAAACATATACATATATAGTTCTTATGTTCAGTGTATATATGCATTTACATTTGCAATTTATACATTCATAACTATATTATTTTATAGTTGATGCACATACACTATGAAGGAATAAATTGTGAAGAGGTAAATGCATGAATAGACTGAACACATAAATCTATGAATATAAACCGAACCGAATGTTTAATTACAATATAAATATGTAAACATATGAGAAAATATAAAACATCTTTAAAATATAAAGAAATATAAAAAAAAAGTGGTTAAAATTTGATTAAAGATTATATAAAAATTAGAATAGATCTAAAAATGTGTAAATATATAAATATTAAAAGTATATGTTTTATATAATTATTGTTGTGTAATAGCTGTAATGATTGTGATACGACAAATAACGATTAAAGGATCTGGAATTATGAGAGTATGTGAACATGGGAACGTGGAAAACATAATAAAAATATGGAGACATAAAAGCATGAATGTACACATGGTTCCCCTCTCTTGTATGTCAAACTATACATACACATGCTGATATTCATATGCATATATGCAAGTAACACACACACACACACATTCATATATATTTATGTGCACATGTGTGCATATGCATTTGCACAAACATAAACGTATTCAAGTATATATATATATATATATACATACTCATAAACACAAGTGCATGTATGTATATATAAATATACACATTCACAGTTAATACACATATATACACGTAGAAGCTAACGTGTACACTCACATAAAAGGATTAAAGTGCCGAACGTATTGCATTACATTATTTATTCCAACTCGGTGGATTGGCAGTATCGGTAGAGGGTCGGACGCCATGCTTTCCAGCATAGTTACGTCCCTTTACGATCTGAGTTCAAATCCCGCCGAGGTTGACTTTGCCTTTCATCCTTACGGGGTCGATAAAATAAAGTACCAGTAATGCACTGGGTAATTGCTGGTCTTGTGCCTAAAGTAGAAACAATTATTTATTCCAATTTCTTTGCGTTCTGAGTTCAAATGGTGTCAAAGTCAACTTCACCTTTTATCCACACATGGTCGATAAACAAAGTACAAATCTAGGGTGGTGGAACAGTGCTGTACTTAGAGCATGTGGTATTTCTGAACAAGTATTTGAGGAATCTTTCTTGAAGTCCTTACACAATTTGACAACGTCTGATGTCACAATCAGGGTTTTGTAATATCATTATCTTATCTGTTACCCTTGCTCGGATTTGTATTGACACATATGGTGGCCAGGCCTATAGTTGACACATGAATACGCTTGAGGAACTTTGTGAATCTGACCATTGAACTCAGAGATTCTCTTCTGCCCAGCATCACAAGACTGTCATTGTCGGTCACAGATTACTATTTTGTCGAGATTGCATAATTACCACCTTTCTTCTGGGTTCAACTGTAATCCAAGGCTATATAGTTCAGGAATTAATTATTTTTGATTTGGCACTAAACCCAACATCTTATAACCGTTCCTCAGCCCGCTCCCTGGTACCTGCTTTATTGCATGGTATTTTTATGTAATATTTTTTATAGTTTTGAGTATATAGTCTGCTTTATTGTATAGTATTTTTATGTAATTGAGTAGAAGTATATATGAGTTTTCAAAGGCAGCTGCATAAAATTGTACCCCCCTCCACAAAAAAACAAAGAAACAAAAACAACAAAGAAACTATCCCACAAAAACAAAACGAAAAACAACAGCAACAAAAAAAACAAAGAAAAATAGAAACAAAGAAACAATGTGACTAATATACTGGAAAATGAATATATAAGAAGGACGAATAAATGCCACTCAAACAGTTGAAATATCCCAGCTATCAACTCGTGAGCTGTCTCGATCATTCGATACAAAGTATGCATCATTAACTAGAATATCCAAGAATTATAGGAAATTCATAAGACGTTAGAAAGTTGCTGACTTTTTTTGCACATCCACTTGCACTGCACAGAGCCTTGACAGATATTGGCTGCCCAAGGGCTGTTTTCATTCTCCAGTTGTCAGCTACATGTTATTTATGGAATACGTGATTTCCTGGAATATTGATCAAGGCTTAACCAACCACGGCATTTTTATTAAAGTCGTAAAATACTTCAATCTGTAGAGTCATATATTTATGCTACTTAAGCTTTGATCCTTCACGAGTTCTTTTATAGATTCCTAGATTCCCCCAAACTTACTCTATAAACAATTTCATGCATTTTCTATTCACTACAACATCTCCATGCTCACTCTATTTTATTAATTTTTCTACGTCGATTGATATATCTGCTGTTTTGTTTTAAATAGAACATTATATTTCCTTGAACACTCTGTCTCTGTCACTCACTTCCCCTCTCTCTCTGCCTCCCGTTGTCCAACAGTCTATCACACACACACACACACACACACACACACACACACACACACACACACACACACACACACACACACACACACACACACACACACACACACACACACATACACACACACAGACACACACACACACACTCAAACACACATATTTGATCTTTCTATACTATATTTCTTTTTATACATTATTCATACACTGACATTTCTGTCTTTGTTTGACACCTCTGTGTCTAATGTTTTTTTATTATTGAGTCAGAAATAACGTCATATATTACTGGACAGTGTGTCTGCCGAGTGAGCAACATGATTTTATCTCGGGATTCTCTCAATGAACACCAAAGCAACACCAATAACAACAACACCAATAACAACAACACCAATAACAACAACACCAATAACAACACCAATAACAACAACAGCCAAAGAAACAACAATAACATCGATAAAACTATACCGACAACAACAAAATAATAATAGTTACAACAATCAAGAAATAATAAATAAATGGGATAAAATAAACGTAAAATAAA
Organism: Eledone cirrhosa; assembly: GCA_964016885.1. Taxonomy (NCBI): domain Eukaryota; kingdom Metazoa; phylum Mollusca; class Cephalopoda; order Octopoda; family Eledonidae; genus Eledone; species Eledone cirrhosa. The sequence continues at coordinate 41,486,772 of OZ024745.1, read as the reverse complement.
GGCTGAGGATGAAGCACCAGCAGCAGAAATTATATTAAAACAAAAACAAATATAAATAAACAGAGAATTGCATTGCAAAATATCCGCATAAAAAAAAAAAAATCTCCTCTAATGGTCAATATCGGATCAAACTGGGGCAGAAGTATATATGCAGATATCCCCAACATTAGCATTGCAGGATCCAAACCACACAAGAGGTTTTAATCTAGGTGCAATAACCAAAGTTTTCCCTCCAGACACTGGCACACCCCTATGCTGAATTAGATTCCAAAAATTGACTGTAGATTTTGTGGATGTCTTTTTGTTAGTCATTCCACTAGTAGTTCTCCAAAGTTACAATGTAAGTATCTCTTTCTGCGAGAGAGGTACTTCCGTGGCACTGCCGATGCATGAGGACGAAAGAAACTGCTCACTCACTTATCTTATGTCCTGAATGGTAGGTAATAAGGTGGCAAGAGAGTGAATAAAAGCCGCAAACGAAGGAATAACACCGCCTCCACCACCACCATTTTCGGAACGATTAAAACTCATATATAATCAATAAACTCATACATAACCAAAAACCCAAGCTCTTACCCTAAACACTGCATAGAGAAAATAAATATACTAGAGGCTGTACACATATTACGTAGAATACATTCAACACAAGGCCAACAATTTGACGGGAGGACAAAGTCAATTAAATCGACCCCGAAGTGATAAAAGATGAAGTAGACCTTGGCGAGATTTCAACTCAGGTTGTAAAGAGCCGGAATAAATGCAGCAAAGCATTTTCTCCGATACTCTAAGATTCTGGCAATCTAATAATTGTTTCTACGTTAGGCACAAGGCCAGCAATTACCCAGTGCATTACTGGTACTTTATTTTATCGACCCCGTATGGATGAAAGGCAAAGTCAACCTCGGCGGGATTTGAACTCAGATCGTAAAGGGACGTAACTATGCTGGAAAGCATGGCGTCCGACCCTCCACCGATGCTGCCAAAATAATAACCGTTTATGTAAGATTTTGCCTAGCCTTTTCCTTATACCCTATTCACTTTATCTATATATATAAAACTGATGTTGTCTGAGTGTGTGTGTGTGTGTGTGCGTGTCCTCATTTTTGCAAAGTCTATACAAATCCAAATTTCTACTCCGATTGACTTCAAACTTGCATTTATATATTCCTTGCGGTCTAAAGATATTAACTGCAGCTTCTATTTTTCAATTTTCTGTTGTTAAAGAGGTGTTAGGCGCAGGTTATCCATCTCCGTCGCGCTCTTATAATATCTGTCTGTATGCCTGGCTGTCTGCATTACGGCATTCTGACGAACATTGATGACGTATTATGTTCGCTATTTTCCGTTCATTGCCAGGGAACGTCTTCACGAACCAAAGTATCGTCTTCCTGTTTTCCTTCGGTTGCAACGTTTTTCGAAATATTTACTTCTGCGTTCACAGATTGATGTTTTTAGTTTCAGAAGATCCCATTAAGGGTGAAAGCAACGATTCTTTGCTTAAATTTTAATCTATTATTTTAATCTATATATGTATATATATAAAACTGAGGAAGGATGTATGTATGTATGTATGTATGTATGTATGTATGTATGTATGTATGTATGTATGTATGTATGTATGTTCTTCTGGTTTTATAATTTCACAAAGTTTTACCAATAGAGAGAGAGTCGGTTTCTAACATAGACACAAGACTCTCGCATTCGAATTTACACATCAACTAGGTAGA
>OZ024745.1:41472545-41482545 GCA_964016885.1 Eledone cirrhosa | reverse complement strand
GGGTACAGTAATCAGAAAAAATGCAGGGTTTCAATTGCTCGCACGGAGACAACCCCACTCTCTGAACATCGAATCTATTTACCCAAAAAGTAGAACTGGTAGACATCATTGGATGCAAACGAAGTTGTAGGTTTTATATTAGAGGGACCTCCTAGAGAGATGTCTTTTCTCAATCCACGAAAAACTACTTTATTGGATGGCCATTGACTTTCCTGAGTTCCTCATGACCTTAGACGGGTTTTGGTTTTTATCCCACACAGTATCCAAAACCCCCCTCCTCGATACCATACGAATTTCCCAGTAAATTCAAAAAATGATAAACACCTTCAATTGATTTTCAGCTTTTATTTAACCCTCATCAGAGGGCGTGTGTATTATCCAATCAACCAGTAGGAAACATGTATTTAATGGGTATGTATGCCCAGTTGCTCTCAGTATTATTCTGAAACACACACACACACACACACACACACACATATACATATATATATATTTGTGTGTGTGTGTAAAAAAGAAAGAGAGGAATATCTTAATATCATCTTTACTCAAAATTTCTAGCTTAAAGAGGCTATAGTTACACAACAATAGAAACAATCTTTGTTTCCAGCTTTGCCTGTCACCAGATAACCCATATTTTTACTATCTTCCTCTATTTTTATTCCCTGATATTGCACACCCATCATCTTTTGTGATCTCCCTATACCTCTTTGGTTTTCTTTTACAAGACTGAATATATACCTAGTAGTAGAATATGATCATCTTATGTAATATGACCAAACTAATGTCATTTTGGGGCTTCTATTAATTGACAAAAGTGTTTCATGGTTTGTAGATTTCCCAACAATTTATTCCATAACGCTTTCCTTTCTTCAATAATATGTACATAGAATATGAAGAATCATTCTATAACATTTCATTTCAAAGGCGATGATCTGATTCTCCCTTTCAGCATCTAACACCCATGATTCGCACCTATAGAGTGCTGTGGAAATTACTGCTGCTTTTGACAAAAGAAAAAATTTACAAAAAAAAAACCCAACTAAAAAGCCTTTGTGGTTATTGTAATTGTTTTTATTGCAATCAGTATCTTGTTTCGCTAAAACCGTTTCTACAATCCGGTATTTTACTTCTTTCTTTGAAGTTACATCTTCCGTTATTCTCCTTCTCAAATATTGAAATCCATCAACTTGCATGAACGAACGTCTTTACTCCTACTTCAATAGGATTTACTATTTTCTTTATAACTTTACAAGTTATCATTATTCCTGTTTTCTTCAGCCCTTACTTGTATTCCATATCTTCTTGCAATTGTATGATGGTGTGTTGTTAGATCTCTAGGCTATTCTTCATTCAGTTTTACTAAATCAATAATATTGAAAAAAAAGAAGATTACTAACTTCTTTATATCCGACTTTAACATTTCCTTCTGAAGATTCAAAGGCTTCCGTCATTGTGCATCCCAGAAAACATATGTAAATATATAAGATCTGAAAATAGAGATAATCAGAATGTGGGGATTGAACACCGAAACAATTGCTATAATAATAGGGATTTGTTTGAGGGAATAATCACAAAAAAGTTGTAGACAAATATATAATCAAAAAGGAAGTGTTACACAGTTACTCTACTCACCAAACGGAAAATAGCACTATTTGGTGGTGTATATATGGTGTTTAGAGAAGTTTCAATTGTGAAAACAAAAGCGAAACACTGTACATACACACACACACATATATATATACAAACACGTACACACACACACACACACACACACACACACACATATATACATATATTGGTTATTTTTTTATCATTACATTAGTGTGTGTGGGAAAATTATGATCCACTAATATGTCTAATGAGGCCGAAACATGACGTGTGTTGTCTCCCGTACTTGCCGAAATATGCAACATTGGTGTGTATGTGTATATATATATATACACATACACATATATATACACATATATATACATCATTAGACATCATTAGTGGATCATAATTTTCCCACCCACACTAATGTAATGATAAAAAAATAAGCAAATAATTATAAAAAATTCTACAAATTCAATCATCATTGAGTTTAACTCAAAGGATGATGTAGGTTTTCAGTAGGTTTCCACGCGATGTTTGTACATTTATGCGTTCATGCGATTTTAAGCTATCGCCATGAAACTCAATGTTATAGTGACGAAATATGTTCGTGAGAATGTCTTAAAGCTCTAAGGATTCATTAAACACATTTTATATAATCGAATCTAATGAGTCTGTAATAAATCTGAATAATCAGCTCTTTTTCAAACAACATAACACTAATTTCGCATATGTGCACATACGCATGCACATACGCGTATGAGTATGTGTGAGTGTATGTGTGTGTGTTTGTCTGTGTGTGTAAGCCTGTGTATTTATGTATATATTCTAAGTGTGTCGGCGGTGGGTGTAATTAATTCAAATGATTTCAAAAAATATTTTATAAAGTATCCTTTCCAATCCTTTATCAAAATCCAATTTCTAGCATAAAAAAAACTTTGGCAGTAAAAAAAACAAAACAAAAAAAAAAAAACAAACAAAATCAACAAAAAAAACTCTGAACATCTCCAACATCACTACACGATTATGTTCAAAGCTGAAAAAACATTTGAAATAATACAAATAAATAAGCTTCTGCCGGGTTCGAGAAGAGTATTTAAATCTTACGGTCAACGGATCGGCATACTTGTTAAAGTAATTCATGAATCCTGGGTGAGTGAATGGATCGTAAAAGGGAAGAAATATGAAAGGTTATTATAGCTACTAATATGAGTGAGTTTCTATATATCTTGGGCTAGCCTCGTTCTCCTTCATTTATATGTAAAAATTGGAATTTTGTTTGACTACTTTGAAGTTTTGGTATCCATAAATGGGTGATTAACTGAAATGCTTCATAAAGTACAAGAAAGGAAATTAATTCGTGATCATCATTTCGCTTTCAAATACACTAAGGATAGAATGTAAAATCTGTGAATTAGGATCAAATCTTTAATTACCTTCCTTTCAGAAAAGAAAGGGCAAAACCCATAACCCCCTTTCAAGGTTCTGGTGGAATTAAAGGATGAAATTATACACAAATCTGAGATCTAACGTAAATACTTGCAACATAGTGGATTCTGTCAAAGGCCCCCTAATTATGAGGTGGGGGTGTTCGACTTGGTGTGGGATTCAATCTACTATTCATTAAAAGAAATAGTCCTTCCAACAGGCATCCGCAAAATTTCATTCACAAGGCTTTGTTCAATGAAATAAGGTGATGAAACATACATATTTTATGTACTGTACAGTGGAGGTGAATTAGAAAACAATCATCATTGAACCAATTAAAAATATGTTTTTTCGAAAAACTTCACCTGAACTTTTCCACATGCTGACCCTCGTTCTCCTACTTTCTCTCGTTCTCTGTCCGTCCGTTTTTCTACATATCTCTATGTGTGTATGTATAAGTGTGAATCTGAGTGTGGAGGGCCTGTATGTAAATGACAGTGATTCTTCGTCTCACCATAAAATTATTATTCGCATTGTGCCACCTGTCTTCCTCAATACATGCTCCTACCCTGTCCATTCCCCGCTTTGTACACTGCTTTGTTTCTGCCATATACATTGTCCACTTCTATTAGCTTCTCTTTATGTTTTATGATGTTTTGCAGTTTCGTTTGTGCTCTTATCTATTGACAAATGTTACTGTATTTTCTAGTGATTTCTAGTATGCATCAGTTACTCAACGTTTCTCTTCCATGTTTATAGTTATCAACCATGTCACGTCTCCATATGCAAATGTATGTATGTATTTGTTTATCGGAGCCAGAGAGGCCTAGCCTTTATTAAGACATCTGTTTCAGAGAAAGTCACTGTGATATAAAACCTACGATTTCGTTTGCATCCATGATGTAGACCAACTCTAATTTTTTGGTAAATGCATTCGATGTTCAGAGAGTGGGACAGGCCCAATGCGAAGACTTTCCTTACTTAAAAAAAAAGCTTCAAGCTCAGGCATCGCTTGATATGTGACATTTTTTTGCGATGCTCGTGCTTAAGTATCAAATGATGGCATTACTCGAAATCGCTTTGCTGTCATCCTGTATATATGTAACCCACAGGCCTTTGAATTGGAGATACAGTCCATCCGACGGGATTCCAAACAGTTTCCATTTACCCAATTCCACGCGTAAAGCCTGGGTTGACCTTAGGCTAGGGTAAATGAGACTTAACCAAGATGACAGATACTGTGTTCGATGTTGGGATATAATGATTATGAAAATAAATTCTTATTCAGCCATGTTGTGTCTGCTATTAGTATAAGAATGATTGATTATCTTACAAATATGAATTAAATGACAGAAATGTATTCAAAGTTTCATTACACCACAAAATACCCTGAAAATAGCACTAGTCAATTAGAATTCCATTCAGCTGTCTACTTATGCAATTTCATGCGTATTCAATATTTTATAATTTCATATATTTACATATATGTATATATAAATATATATACATACATGTAATTTATTTACATTATTCTTAACTCTGAAGCCGGAATCATTCGGTTTCCTAAATAGAATTTTAGTCTACGACTTCAGTTATACCATAAACTTGGTTTTGTCTTTGCGTGTTCTTCTCGCTCCACATAATGACGTATTATCTTCGTTTTTACCGTTCATTGCCAGGGAACGTCTCCACGAACCATTAACGTGGTTTTGTCTATGCGTGTAATTGTTTTTACCGCTCCAAATAATGACGTATTATCTTCGTTTTTTCCGTTCTTTGTTAGGGAACGTTTCCACGAACCGAAGTATCGTCACCTGTCTTCCTTCGATTGCGACGTTCTTCGAAATATTTACTTCTGCGTTCACAGATTGATTTTTTTTAGTTTCAGAAGATCCCGTTAAGGGTGAAAGCAGCGATTCTTTGCTTAAACTTTAATCTGTTATTTTAATAAATATATATATATATATATTCAGATCTGGCTGTCGTAACGGCTGGAGCTCAGCCGTTGGGGTCATATATATATATATATATATAAATGGAAAAAAAGAAAAAAATGAAATTTCATTTCTCACTCTTAGTACGGCTGATACTTAAATGTAAGTATGTATACGTACATACATATATGTATACAGACGTACAGCAGTATGTATATACATACATACATGCACACATATATATATATGTACGTATGGGTTTACCGAAAATATTTTATAATGTTCGGTTTGTTTGTAAACAAACAGCCCGAATTAATCCGTACAGTGTTCGGCACCCATCGTTGCCATTTTGTTCAACACTGACAAAGGAACGATGAACTAGTTTCTAGCTTCTTAGCTGTCATCAGCATCGTATACCTTCCTGCCAGATGATTGAACGTTATATATGTGTGTATGTACGTCTGTATACATATATGTATGTACGTATACATACTTACATTTAAGTATCAGCCGTACTAAGTGTGAGAAATGAAATTTCATTTTTTCATTTTTTCCATTTATCGTCTTCGGTGCGCTCGGCCGACTAACTCACTCGATATGCAAATTAGGCTGCTCAGGCGTTAATATGCAATAGGAAAGTATATACTTTCAAACGTACAATCATCTGACAGGAAGGTATACAATGCTGATGACAGCTAAGAAGCTCGAAACTAGTTCATCGTTCCTTTGTCAGTGTTGAACAAAATGGCAACGATGGTTGCCGAACAGTGTACGGCTTAATTCGTGTGTTTAATAAATGTTCGGTAAACCCATACGTACATATATATATGTGTGCATGTATGTATGTATATGCATACTACTGTACGTCTGTATACATATATGTATGTACGTATACATACTTATATTTAAGTATCAGCCGTACTAAGAGTGAGAAATGAAATTCCAATTTTTCCATTTATATATATATATAAATATATATAAATATGTGTGTATGTGCGCGCGCGCGCCCGTGTTTGGGTGTGCGTGTGAGTGTGTGTGTGTACGTGTGTGTTTGTATATGTACATTCATATGTGGATAGGAAGCCGATATGTCAGCGTTGTTAGTACATTGGATAGTAGTTCCCGGTATTTTGTGTTCCAATCTCACTGAGACCTACTTTACTTCTTTTCGTGTCGAGGTTGATCCCTCGAATTACAAGCCCGTTGCTGGTGAAGGTCCCTTCAATATGTTACCTCATACATATTCCACTGGATCCTGGAAATGTGGGTGGCGAAGGAGTTTGTGTTGCTCGCGACTGCATAACATCTCAACATTTTTGTGTAAATATGATACAGGCCAACATTGCGAGTGATAGATGTAGTAGCTTCAATACACACACACGCAAAAGACACACACACACACACATGCAAAAGACACACACACAGACACACACACAACACACACACACACACACACACACACACACACACACACACACACACACACACACACACACATATATATATATACATATAGACACCCTCTCGTCCGCTATCTTTCTGAATACATACATACACACTCGCATGTTCGTATTTCTAAGGGATATATTCTATGTTATGAATTGATAATAAATGAAGCTTTTGACCTGACATTCTCCCCGGCACAAAGAAGACATTTCCAGTTGAATGCTAATTCTGTCCAGTTTCCACGACGAAACTATATTCAATGAAAATTTGAGAGGCACTTAATAAGCCATGTACAGATTAATTCTAATTGAATCCAAACTAATAACACAATTTAAACACATCCATTATGTTATATCCGTGAGAGGCAATATATTACATCATTTAAGTTACGCAGATCTTGTCAAACCGCACATCTTTGCAGTAAAATTATATATATATATATATATATATATATATATATATATATATATAGGTGCATTTACAAATGAATAAATAGAGGAATAAACTCATAATATGGAATCTGAGAATATTTATATTAAAAACCTGACTTTTTCATGACTTACCAGTTGTTTCATACACATACACTCACCCATATATATACGTGCTTCCCACCACATATTTACACCCTCAGCCCCCTGATTCCTCTCCCCCACCCCCTATCCACACACGCACAGACCCTCCGACACACAAAAACACCCCCCACACACACCTTCCTGAACATGCAACCCCGTTCTTCCCCCAACCCTCACTTTCACATACACACACACACACGCACACCTAACCACACACACCACCTTCAGCCCTCCCCGCTCGGACACCCCGTCTCCCTCTCCCTACTCCACCCGCCTCCACCTCTACTCACCCCACACCCTTCCACCACCTGTTTACCCCCCTTTTAATTTCAGTTTATTTTGATCATGCCTTTATTTTTAAATGTTCTCATTCCTTGTATTTTGATCATGCTTTATTTTTATTTATTATTTATTATATTTTTGTCTGTATTTGTTAATTTTTCATTCGCACCGTTTCCTTTCGCTATATGTCTCTCCACCACTCCCCTACACACCTTTTGAACTCTTACCTGAAGAAGGGCTTATGCCCGAAACGTCGTCCTCCACCTACCCCCCACTCTCCTGAGCGTGAATCTAATAAACATTTGTCGTACTGCCTCTCTGTTCTGTCCCTGTTCAATTTTTTATTATATATATATATATATATATATATATATATATATATATATTTATATTGAGTGAGTGTGAAAGACGAAAGGTCATTATTGAAAGTCTCTGGATTTCACAAAATACATTAGGTTTTCTATTGGAGAAGGTAAGATAATTTTCTGCAAAAATTTGATTGCATTGTATTGTTTCCACTTATGTATTTTTTGAAAATGTCATTTATTCATGATAAAAATTAAATGATAGCTGTCTATATCTAGGTGCCCCCCCCCTTCATATCCTGGCAACAAATATTTTTAGACCCAGTCCGCCACTGTATATATATATATATATATATATATATATATATATATATATATATATATATATTTAATGCCAAGTAGGTTGGAATCTATCTGACATGCAAAAACATATATATATATGAATAAAGTAAGCCCAAATCACAGAGAGAAAGAGAGAGAGAGAGAGAGGAGAAATGAGGTGCAACAGAAATGAAACATGGATTACAGGTTAAAATATAGTCTAGATAGATGAGAAACAAAACGAGGATGTAGTTTATGGAACACCCAAATGATTTAGAAGTCGACCTTAAGTAAGAGCAATAACATTCAGAAAGACATGAACAACACCACATCATTTTGTTTTGAAAATTTTGAAAGTAGGTTTATAGGTATGAATTTTCATCATGTCTCAGTAGCCTAGCAGTAGGTACTAGAGACGATAGAGATCCTGGCTTTGGGTTAAATCCCAGTCAAGAGGTACATGTAATCTTTTTTTAGTTTTTATTTTACATCCCATATAAAAAAACTGAAAATGTTTACCGGGAAATGTACACCCGACCAGGATCGAACTTCACACCAGGATCACCACCGTCTATGATTCGTCCAACTAGGCCGCCGAGACAGCTATAAAAGTATAGTGAAAATTAATAATTTTATACCTACTTTCAGTCCGCCACTGTCTATACACACATCTACTCAAGTATTTAAGTTCACATATACATTAGGGTGGGGAAGGAGGAATTAATGGGTTGTTAGTGTACCTCCGAGGGTTGTTCTTCTCTTCAACTATCGAATGTTTGTAAGTGCGTGTGTCATCAACTTCTATTTGGATACTTTTCTTTTTTCAATATGCGATTTTTTAAAGAAAAGAGAAAGGGGGAGAATCCCGTTATTTGAAGATGGAATATCATTTTTTTTGTGGTTTGTACTTTCTAATGACTTCGTATATGTATGATATATATACATATATATACAGATATATATAGATCGTTTTCCCAATCATTCGATGTTTTAATCAAACTAGTATCCTTAAGATACTAACTCAAATGAAAACAGGGTGCACGCTACAAAATTAAATAGTAAGAAAAGTGATTTCGTGAGGTTAGAGAATTTGATACTTTCTTCGCGGACTAATTAATTAGTTTCCACTGCCCCATCTGTTGGCGACAGTGCATATGGAGTGGCTTTCACAGAAAATTAGGTATTGCTATTTATAAAGAAATTGTGCAAATTTTAAACTTTGAGGTGTTTGCAGGAATCGCATCTGCATGTCGCAGACTGTAGGTATAACATTTCCACCAAAGCAAACTAATTAACTTTTCATGTATAAATTTAAAGTCTTAAAAATTGACTAAGAATGTAAATAATCCAACAGGTTTATGAAGGGTTAATAAAAGTCAATATATTCCAAATTTTCAAATTTGCCACATATATTCGAAATCTTATTGTTTTATTTATCCTTTTAGTCAACTGTCAAGGTTTCTCATTAGTTGAAAGGTGGGTCAGTTTACTTTAGGTAACGGTTATCAAAGCTGTCCAGTATGTGGCAGTTACGTGGTTCGATTCCCGTAGAGGCCTATGTCCCAATATACTCTCACTAAAGAGAATATACCTGCCTTATTCAACTATATAATATTGGGTCGTCAAGTATTAAATTTGTAGAAACATTTTTTTATACAAATTTCCACAAATTTCATACTTGACTACCCAATAGTTAATATGTGAATTCTGATAGCTTTGCACACACATTTATAAATGTATATATGTATACACCCACATATCTATAACAAAATCTTAATTTAGGTACATTCGAATATATTTACATTTATATCTAACGTATCTACAGCGTTATTGTACATATTTATACCTAAATCGCATATGTTTTCTACAAAATATGCATATAAACACTTAAATATTTACAATTAAACGATATCTATTTATGGTAAAATCGTATATATTCATAATAAAATTGTTTATATTTAAAGTGGTGATATATATTTACAGTAAAACTGTGTATATTACCAATAAAATTGTATATATTTACATTTTATTAGTTGATGCAATTTGCGAACATTTTTCCTTACGTCATATGTAAAAAATTCATCTTGTTTATACATTTCTTTGTCTCGTCTGGATTTCTTTT
>OZ024745.1:41460045-41467545 GCA_964016885.1 Eledone cirrhosa | reverse complement strand
TTTCTGCGTGCAATAAACAAAAATAGAGGATGTAACAAAAAAATAACAATGAAAAATTTCCCAATACGGGGGAGACTTCAGAGGGAGATTCGTGGAGAAAGCCCATTAAAAAGCCACAGTGATCCTGACCACCAGGGCAAGTGCTCTCTCCCAGTTTCCCACCTTTAATTTACACACCCATTCACTCGGGCCATTCTTGCCTCTCGCACCCATCTTTCAACAAAATGCTGGGAAGAGTGCACTTCCCTCTCTACCCTGATTTTCCTTTTCAAATGAAATAAAAAAAAAAATAAAAAATTGTTTCTACTTTTGGCACAAGGCCAGCAATTATTCCAGTGTATTACTGGTACTTTATTTTATCGACCTCGTAAGGATGAAAGGTAAAGTTAACCTCGGCGGGATTTGAACTCAAACCATAAAGGGCCGAAGCTCTTTGCTGCAAAGCATGGCGTCCGACCCTCTACCGATACTGCCAATCCAACAAAAAAAAAAGAAATAATAATAAAAAGAGGAGTGATGTCGATAGACTCTACTTAAAGAGATCTGAAGGTGGAAGAGGTCTTATCATCATAGAGGACTGTGTTCAGATGGAGAAAAACAACCTGCACAAATACGTGACTGACAGTAGGGAGCCAATGCTCAGAATTGTACTGAAGGAGAGGACAATAGACCAGGGGATGTCCAAGGAGGAAATAACAGCAAGGAGGAAGAGCAACCTTCATGAAAAATCCCTTCATAGTACCTTCTTTGGGAAAACTGAATTTAGAGATCCACAGACATGGAACTGGTTAAAAAGAGGAGACCTTAAAAAGTCTACAGAAAGAATGCTAATGGCTGCGCAAGAGCAGGCCCTCAGAACAAAGTGGGTGAAACACCATATTTACAAGGAGGAGGCTAGCCCACTGTGTAGGATCTGTGGAGAGAGAGAGGAGACTGTGGCTCACATTGTATCCGAGTGTAAACACCTAGCCCAGACTCACTATAAAGGCTGGAGACATATATGTGATGGGAAGGGTGATCCACTGGCACCTATGCAAAGTAAATAATTTACCACATGCTGAGAAGTGGTATGAGCATAAGCCAGAGTCGGTGATAGAAAACGATCAGGTGAAGGTGCTATGGGATTTTAGGATACAAACGGACAAGAAACTGGAACACAATAGGCCTGACCTGGTGGTTTTGGACAAGGAAAAAAGATCATACCTGATTGTAGATGTAGCCTGCCCATTTGACACGAGAGTGCAAGAAAAGGAGAGGGAGAAAATTAACCGATACCAGGACTTAAAGTGGGAGGTAAAAAGGATTTGGAACTGCCATGAAGTCAGAGTCGTCCCGATTGTCATAGGCGCACCTGGTACTATCTCAAAGAGTTTCCAAGGGTGGTTAAAGAAAATTAGTCCAGCCCCGCTTTTTGGAACACTTCAAAAGGCATGCTTGCTGGGAACAGCAAGAACCCTCCGATACGTCCTGAATATCTGAGGCTGCAGGTAGCGGCTTGATATTCATTTCAACAAATTTTCCAGTTAAATAACATCAATGCCTGAGACTCAAAGAATAAAATCAGTAATACTAATACTAATAATAATAATAATAAGTGTAATAATGTTTCTTTATTGGCCACAAGGGCTGACATCGAGAAAAACATCACAGACGGAGCAGGACGGTACGATGTGGGTTTTGTGCGTGTAAATATTTTTATTATTTATGTAAGAAAAGAAAAAAAAGAACAGAAACATATATATATATAAACAATAAAAATGAAAATTGAAACAATGAAATATTCCCCAATAGGGGGGAAACCTCCGATGGTTACTCGTGGCGAAAACCACACAAAAGACGACGGCCACCCTGACCACCAGGGCAAGCGCCCTCTCTCAATTTTTTCATCTCTCAAACTACAGACGTATATTCAGAGTGGTCCCGTTCAATCGGACCATTCTCGCTACATTCACCCACCTTTCAACAAACTTGCTAGAAAGCAGCACCTGCCTCTCCACCCTGATTTTCCTCTTCAAGTGAAACTTGAAAAAGTTAATTAGGGATTCGCCGAATAGGAAAGTGTCTGTCTTTAACCCTTTTAACCTTGTCCACCACACAATCTCTTTCGCCATGGCCACCAGGCAGATGAAAACCGCCTGCCCTTCCTCCTCAAAGGAAGACGGCGAGACCATCTGCACAATGGACTCAGTCGACAACCGGATCAGTCCCACACGCGACAGCAACTGTTCGACATAGCTCCACAAGTAAGCAATGCTCGGGCACTGAACGAGTGCGTGCACAACGGTTTCATCGCTCTGCGCGCATCTTGGACAGGCTCGGCTGACGGCACTTCCGTGCCTGTAGAGCTTATCTCGAACCAGCAGCGCTCCCCAGTAGCACTGTCAGGCCAGGGATTTTTGGAAGTTATCCATAGGCCCCGGGCTGAAAGTTCTCCGGAAGAGAGCAAACAGCTGATCTTCTTCGATGCCCAGGATATCTCCGAGAATGTCGTCGCTTTTCCCCTCCACTAGTCCTCTATAGAACGCCGAGGTGGATGTTCCACCGATACTGGTGCCCAGCTGGGAGAGGGCAGTGAGCGCCTGGAGACATTCCAGTTTCCAAGCGCTATCCCTTGGTCATTGTCTGACCCAGGACTGCACCTCCGTCAAGGAGACGAGCTGTGGGAAAACGTGCCTGGCGAACGGCGACCACACCCGTTCACCATCAAGGAACCACCAGAGATGTCGCAGCCGCAGGGCATGTTTGCGCATCATCAGCCATGGCATGCCCAGTCCTCCACGCAACGGGTCTTGACAGCAGATGGATCGTCTGACCATGGGAGCGCGTCCCTTCCACAAAAAGCGGAAGAGGAGGCGCTCCATTTTGGTGAGAGTTGGGCTGGAGCAAGGGACGATGGTGAGGCGGTAGCAGATGACGGATGCGATGTACGCATTCGCCACCTCCGCCCGGCCTTTCAGGGACAGCTTCCTCTCAGCCCATTTCTGGGTGAGGGAGGCCACCCTGCTCGTCACCTCGTTCCAGTTTTTCTCCATCTGGAGGTCCGGTCTGAACCAGACCCCGAACAATTTAACCGGTCCGTCCGTCCAACGCCCCACGACGCTGTCAGACGGCATGGACTTGCCTCTCCAGGTGCCGAGCTGCAAGCCCACCGTCACTGCTTCGTATTCCTTGAGAGCGGTGCCGAGCATCTGGACGTGTCTGGTGCTCGACACCACCACGGTGACGTCGTCAGCGTAAGCCGACTCGGATTTCCCGCATCCTAGTTCGCGTGGGACGCCCCTCAACGCCCCCAGTTTGTGCAGTAACGGCTCGAGAGCCAATACGTACAAGAGGGACGGGAGGGGACAACCCTGGCGGACTGAGCGCATGATGCTGAACGGCTGCGACAGGTGACCGTTCACCCTCACAACTGAGCAGATGTCGCTGTACATTGCTGCGATCCAACCCCTGAAAACGGGCCGGAAACCAGCTGCCTCGAGGACTACCGCCAGGTACCGATGGTCGACCCTCTCGAATGCTTTGGATTGATCCAAGTTGATCAGGGCCCCACCCTTGCCAGGTTCCTTAACCACCTTCTCTATGATGTATCGCATGAGGTGGAGGTTGTCGTGTATGGATCTGTCCGGAATGGCGCATGTCTGCGCCTCTCCCATCAGACGCTTGACGAAAAGCGCCAACCTCGTTGCTAACACCTTGGCCAAAATCTTGAACTCTGCGTTTAGCCAGGTTATAGGTCTGAAATTATCGATAACATCCCCCTTGTTCGGGTCTTTTCTCAGCAGCGCCACTGTTCCCCGGCTCACAAAACTGGGAATGCTCCCGTTCTGCTGCCAGTTGCAGTAGACGTCTGCCAAGAGGTCACCGAACAAGTCTGGCATAAATGCATAAAGCTCGTAGGGCAGACCATCTAAACCTGGCGATTTACCTCTTGTGCAGTTAGCCATCGCTTCCCGTATTTCACCTGCTGTTATTGGCTTTTCGCAACACTGTGCTGCGGTCATCGAGAGCCGAGGCAGTCCGTCGAGGTTTGCACTGAAGTCCATGGCCCGATCCGGGCCGCCGCCGCTCCCGAACAGTTAAGCAAAGTGCTGCTGAAAAGCTTCACACATCCGCTCGGGTTCGAGCATCACGCACCCGTTTTGGTCAGACAAAGACCGAATTGTGGATTTGTTGCCACGTCGCGCCTCTGCCACCCGGGCCCATTGGACGGCTTTTGTCCCCTCGTGTTTCAGAGCACGCGCTCTAGCTCTGACAACGTCGCCTTCGTGTTTTGCGTTGAAGAATTGGTCGAGTGCCAATCTCGCCGCGAGCACGTCGGTTGCGATGCCTGTCCTAAACGCATCTTCTAGCTTTCTGACTAGCTCTCCCTCTACTCTATTTTTCCTCTATCACTACTCCTTTGCTAAACCTAATCGACTCTACTTTAATTGCCCTTTTCAGGGCGAACCACCAGCTGTTGTTGACGACCGCTCCCGTCAACGCCCGCTTAACTAATACGCTAATCCGATCTCTGTAGGCTTTGCGCGCCGGGAAAGACGGGTTCAGCTTCCAGTAACCAGGCCCTTGTCTATGAAGTCTGTCTATGTCGATCTCACAGATCACAAATTTGTGATCTGTGTAGTCGACTTTTTTAAATTGTGGACAACTTATACTAGCCTTATCTAGTTCTCTGCAGAATACCCTATCGAGATACGATCTGGATGACCCGATGCGGTTTGTCCATGTCCACATTGGCACATTCGGGTGATCCAGTCGATACCTGTCAGACAGTTCAAAACGTCTGAGCAAGTTGGTGAGGCTCTTGCACCCTCCTCCCCTATCCACTAGCCCCACACGATCCCAGCGTGCATCCAAGATACCGTTCCAGTCGCCCACTAACAACAAAGAGCGGGATGTTCCAAGAAAGGTCTCTAGACGTCTGAAGAAATCTGGCCGTCCTGCCCATGTTGGGGCGTAGACGGCTACTAGCCTGAAAGCATTGCCTTCGCTGCCGGTCACGTCCAGCACCACCGACTTACATTCTGGGTCCAGGAAGATGGCCCGTATCGCGAGTTCCAAGCCCCTCCGAAAAAGGACGGCAACCCCTCCCTTCGATCCTGGACGGCTGGGAGATGCGTATAAATCGTAGCCGCCGAAGATCGATGCGAAGGCTTGTGCTTCGGAGATTCTAGTTTCGCTGATGGCCACCACATCTATGTTTAGTGACCTGAGGTCATTGAGCAGGTGACCCTGCTTCCAAGATGACCCCAGGCCACGTGCATTTATACTGCCTATTCTGAGTACAGCCATGTTGGATGAGAAACGGGGCAAGTGAGAAAGTGTCACTTACCTTGTTCGTGTGGTTTCGCTGGTCATGGGTGTTTCCAAGAGGATGTCAGTGTATATCCTCTTGGTAACCGACCCTCTGAAGTCTCCAACTGCGTTGGGGAATTTTTGTTTTAAAGGTTTGTACTGTTCTATTGAAATTTCGATGATGCTTATGTTTGTCAGGAGAGTTCTTGGTGTTGGTGGGGTGTAGTAGTTTTTTTTCTGTGATGTCTGTGTGCTGCTTTATATATTGTATGAGTTCTTTTTTTGCCATGTTTATGGCTGTGTACTTTTTGGCGGGAGGGGTGATTTTGTTGCTGTTTTCTTCTTGTTGCTGTTTGGTGTCTGTGTCTTGTTGTGTTTGCGTTGTTGGTGTTTGTGGTGGTGATGGTGGTTGTGTTGCTGCAAGTTTCCTTGCTGCCTTTACCCCTCTTTGTATGCATTCGCTTTTGGAGGGTGAATCTAAGAGTTTTTTTGTTTTTTGTTTTTTGTGGCAGACCGTTTGCCACTTCACTCCCGCCTCAAACCCCATGTCGGATTCTGTGGCGTCTGGGAGGGGTATGTGCTCCACGGCTGTTGGTGGTGGTAGTGGAGCCCTCTTCGGCAATTTTGTTGCTGGTGTAGCTACTTCAGATGGAGCTATTGGTGTTGCCGCTAATGATGATGCTGCTTTAGTTGTCCGTGGCCTTGGTACGGGTGCTACGGACGTTGCCCTCCTACTCACCGTGGAAGGGGCTTCTTCGTTTGTTGCCTGCCCTGCTCTTGGTAGCAGCGGACCAGGTATTGGAAGGAGAGGGGCTTTCTTCGCTGTCTTCTGCGGGCAAAAGGCCCTGAGGTGACCCTTCGACCCACTGAGATAACATTTTGGCCGTCTTCCTTCTACACTTATAAGGAGTTGGAGTCCTTCCTCGATGTCTATGATATCGGGGATAGCGTCGATACATTCCTGGTCAGTTTGTATAAGCATTTCCATGCCTATACCTGACCAGTTCTCTCTCCCTATTTTTTCTACTTGCAGCATGGTCGCCCTGTTCTCGATTCCAGCAAGGACAGACGCGGCCAGCCAAGGTATGAGCACGTCAGGTGGGACCTGGGTCACTTTGACCCTCACAATTTTCTGCCCGCAGTAGGAGGGCACCAAGACTATCTCCTCACTCTTTAGGATTTCCAAAGAGTGAGACTTTGCTTCCTGGGGGGTGGCGAAAAGTACGTCTACTGTGGAGTACTTTCTGCCTCGGGTGATGTGGGTTTTGCGTGCCCAGACGCACCCCAAGGCCTTTTGGATTTGAGCCTCCGTGGCTCTCTCCACTCGATGTGAGATTTTGCTTACGGTGCGGTAAGTCACCGTCCGTAGCTGCTGGTCCTTGAAAAAAATCGGGTGGAGGTTTCAGGGAAACTCTATTTGCTCTTCTTGTCACCATGGCCCTTGCGACTGCCATCTCCTCCTCTGTGACTAACACTGTCTCGATATATCGGGCGACACCTGCAAAAGAAGTGGTCCCCTTTTCAGCAGCACCACTATTGCTGCCGCTACTGGTCTTACTGGTGGTGCTGAGATCGCTATTACAGGTATCGGTGTCAATGTTGTTGTTTTCGTTGGTACAGTTGTTGGTGTTGTTGTTGTTGTTTTCGTTGATACTGTTGCTGTTGTTACTGTTATTGTGGCTATTGTTATTATTGTTGTTTTTGTTGATACTGTTCCTCCTATTATTGTTGTTGTGATTGTTGTTATTGTCATTGTTATATTCGTTCTCGACCTTACCGCTGTTATTTTTGCTATTGTCGTTCACGACCTTACGGCTGTTATTTTTGTTATTGTCGTTCTCGACTTTACCGCTGTTATTTTTGTTGTTGCTGTTGTTATTGATGGTGTTGTTCTTGGTGTTGTTGTTGGTGTTATTGTTGGTGTTGTTTGTGTTAGAAATATTTGTTAATTTTACATCTGTAACAATCTTTTTTTCCTTTGTAATATTTTCGTTTATATTTACCTACTATATTTACCTGTCTTGTTGACATGCTGATAAAGTCTCTCTTTCTCTGTGTTGTCTGACAGCGCTCTCTCTCTTTCTTGTGTTATCCATGTTGAAATTTAAGAAAACAAATATTTTTACACAAATACGAATACGAATACGACACATTATTTACTAGTGAACACCTGTATTAGGTGGGTCACTTCTTCTAAACTTTTATCAA
>OZ024745.1:41445045-41455045 GCA_964016885.1 Eledone cirrhosa | reverse complement strand
CTCTGTCAGCTAGCGAGGAAACCTTCAATAGCGTAGCTAGCTACTATAATACTGCCCTTAGTAATCCTGGGTACAAGGAAGGAATTAAGTTTATACCTAGTCTAATGAATTACGGTAGCGCTGACGGTAACTCTTCAGTGGGAAACAACGACGGGATCAACACGACTAGGATTTCATTACTCGTCCCTGATACAACACCACTGAGTAATCCTGGAGGAACTGCTAACCATGGCCTATCAGGAAGGGATCGGACCTCGCCTACTTTGGAAAGCAGTGAAGCTGACGTCGTGAAGCCGCAGGGGACATGTGTGGGCCCGGAAGTGAGCGTGGAAGGTACTAACCGCCTCACTCGCTATGAGCGGGGATCACTCAGCTCGGGGTGCTCCGACCGGCGTAACTAACCCAGCGGGCAGCGACGAATTGGGGGGCATGGCTATTTCAGACGTCCACAGCGTATACATAACACATACTCTGACAGAACGGGTGCAGGGACTGGTGACTACAACAAGAAGCGAACCCGTTCCCGTAATGTCATTTGGTTTAACCCCCCCCCTTTTACGCCGGTTTACGCAACAACCTAGCGCCCTCTTTCTTCAGGGCTTTGGATAATAACTTCCATAAGCAACACCGATACCACGCCATCTTCAACAGGCACACGGTTAAATTTTCCTACTGCACAACTAGAAACCTAGCGCAAAACATAGAAGCCTTGAACTGCAGTAGATTAAAATACGTTCGCAACTCCAGGGGAAACAGCAACTGTGAGAAGACGCACCGCGCAAATACCTCTTCCTCTGTTGGTAACGTCTTGGACCGTGAAAGACCGGGGAATCACACAACGCGTTCCGGTGATACAGGCGGCAACACCCCTCCGGGTTGTAATTGTAGAAACCCCGGTAGCTTCCCCCTGGAGGGTAGGTGCCTCGGCAGTGGCTTAGCATATTAATGTAGGGTGAATACCAGCAACCATGCCGTCACCTATATCGGAGCCACGGCTAATAAGTTTAAGGAACGCTGGTACAATCACTGCCACCTTTAGGAGGGCGGATAAGAGGCACAGTGCGGCATCTAGTGTCACGTCTCAAACGGGATAACGTAGAATTCACCATGTCGTGGTCCAAGGTAGCATCGGCTAAACCCTACAGAGAGGGTGGACATGACTCGTGCGATTTGTGTGCCACCGAGATTATGGAAATAATCAAGGGGGGGGAGCTCGAGTTATCAATAAAAGGAGTAACCTCTTCAGCACCTGCCTCCACAGATCTTCTGGAACCTTCCTCAAACTGTACGGACTAGCAACGTAGTCGTGCTAGTTGAACACTTTTGCAATCTAGTCCGTGGAAGCCGGGCATAGTCTCGCGGCAACCCCAGCGTCAGGCAAACCTTGAATATCTTGTTTGCACACCTGGAGTCTTTGTGTACTTATTTCTTGTCCTTTGTTCCTTATTCCTCTATTTATATACCTACTGCTGTACTTTTATGTATTTTGTCCCGTTCCTTTATTATTGTGTTCTCTATATGTGTTCTCGTTTTTTCTATTTGTTCCTGTTCCTACTTTCGCTGCCCGTAACTCTCTTCCATGGCCTAACAGCCCTTTTGATAGTATTGTTGCCACTGTGGTTGGGACTGAATGCTATGATCATTGCTGGCCTTGTGCCTTCCAGTGATAGAGGAGGATTGTATTAACTGGGAATGTTTTCTATCCCATTTTCACCTCCTTGTTTCATCGGATTACTATTGTGGTTAGTTTAATTTTCATGGAAGCGTGGCTTTTTTTCCTGTTGCCGCCGTCGCCGTGGTGGAGTCATCGCTGGTCTTCTTGTTGTTATTGGGGTGTTACTAATGGCTTAATACTGACATAGTTGATACCATCACTACTACAACGAACGGGATGGGTGATGGGCGGTGTTGATGTTTGTTGTCGTTGTCATTGTTGTTGTTACTGTTTATGGTCATGGTGATTGATACCAACAAATCTGTGTACCCACCTACCTCTAAACACCTTTTTATTGCTTTGGCGTTATCGCTGTTTACGGTCAACAGGGTGGTACCGTCACTGCGACGACTACGACCTGTATACACGACGCTGGTCTGTGTTTTTGCTGTTGTTGTCGTTTGTTGCTGTTGTCGTAAGTGTTTTTACTGTAGCTGTTGTTTTAGTTGTTATTGTCAATAGGGTGATGGTACCAGCACGCCTATTGCGACCAGTGTGGATAACTTTGGTCGGCGGTTTGATGTTATTGTCATTGTCGTTGTCGTTGTTGTTGTTGTATATAGGTGATCGTCAACTAAATGTATACCCCCGCCCCCTCAGAGCTCCTTGTGTTCCTTCAACTGTCTACTGGGTTTTGGGTGCACGCGGTTCTTCGTCCTTTTCGTCTTTTTTCGGTGATAGCTTTTTCTAACGAACACGATGGCTGGCAAACCTTTCAAGGAACTCATATGTATGCTGGGCGCACAGGCGTTAGGATGTGTGTTTTCCTGCCAGCGACATATCAACTATATCGATCTTCATTTGAGGAAACCGTCCTCATAATCAACAGCAAATGCATGAAAGAGATCTCGATTGCATGGAGAACCGTAGAAATGATTATTATGATTAAACAATACATGTAACCTCAGCATCTTATTTTATTTTTTTTTATACACACACATACACACACATACACACACACACACACATATATATATATATATATATATATATATATATATATATATATATACATATATATATATATGAGAACCGATATATATCAGTGCTAGAGTTAACATGTGCAAACATAAGCACTGACACTCTTGCAACACATCCACCCACATATGCATATATTCATACATATGAATACTATCATGATAAGCAATTACCTCATGTGTAAAGTGATTTTAAAGATCTAAAAGTTATCAGACAAAAATATCATCTATACCTGAGTATTGATATTGGAAAATATCTTATATTTAAATCTTTTCAGGACACTAAAAGGAATCTAATTATATAGATATATAGATACATTCATACACTCTCACGCACACACACACGCGCGCACACACACACACATTCACACACTCACACACATACACACGCACACACACACACACACACACACACACACACACACACACACACACACACACACACACACACACACACGCTCACACACACACAAACACACACACTCACACTCACACACGCTCACGCTCACTCACACACGCTCATCCACACACGCTCACGCGCACTCACACACATACACACACAGGCGCGCGCACACCCACACATACACACATACTCACACTCACACACACATACACACACAGGCATACACACATACATATATATATATATATATGTAGTATATATGTATGTATTTGTCTTAATTGATAACTAATATGTTGTAATATATTTTAGATATTATTAATAGTAGCTAACTGGACATTGATATGGCTCGTAATTCACATTAAAAACTAGAAATACTTGATTATTGTTCATTCCAATCAATGTAACTTGTTGTTTCAGTTTCTCTTTGATGCAACCTTACACATCAATGATACATTTTGCTTTACAACGCAAAATTAAACATATCGATCTTTAGAGAAATTTACAGAAATCAACTGACTGTGACAATCATAAATTAAAGAAATAAAACGTTAACAAATAATATTATGTGGAACTATATTGCATACGTTATGTATAGATGCATTGAAAAGGTGTTTAAATGACATCATAATCATCATGTTATTGATGATGATGATGATGATAGTCATGATAATAATTGTTTCTACTTTAGGCACAAGGCCAGCAATAACCCAGTACATTACTGGTACTTTATTTTATCGACCCCGTAAGGATGAAAGGCAATGTTAACCTCGGCGGGATTTGAACTCAGACCGTAAAGGGACGTAACTATGCTGGAAAGCATGGCGTCCGACTCTCTACCGATACTGCCAATCCACCATGATAATAATGTTGTTGGTCATCATCAGATATCTCAGCACGTTGTATAACTCTATAATGCTATCTATATTTAACGACGGATATGTACATGGCGACCTCTCCAATCCATTCCATATTTGGAACAAGCCATTTAAAACGCTGCCTTAGACAGTAACATTATTTAACGACCGTTAAAGAATGAAAATAAAATTTAACTTAGCACGGTTTGAAATACAAAAGGGAAAGAACCGTACGAAATATCGCTTTAAACGAGAATCTGTAGGCGAGGACTATTACTTCATATGCGCACATAAGATATTGTGTTTTATATTGTGTTGCTGGGGTGATAGGCCACGGATCAGCTGTGAATGGAAATTCTCTGAAAACAGTAAATAAGTATGTTTACTTGAGATCCATAATATCTAACATGCTATCCCGTAATGAAGAACTAAAAGTAAGAATTAGTAAAGCTACAGCAGACTTTGGGAAACTCAGCAAAAGGGCATGGGAAAATTACAAACTCAAATCAAAGAATACATTCTTATCTACCAGACTTGTGGCTTTTCAATTCTTGTTTATAGGAGTGAGACTTGGACAATGTACTCAGGTAAAGAGAGAAAATCGAAGTTTTCACATGCGTTGTTTGAGGATTCTCAACATCAAATAGCACGGTAAAATCCCTGATACAGAAGTGCTCCAGAGAGCAGATCTTCCATCACTCTACCCTATTCTTAGATCCAGACGACTGAGGTAGAATTGGCCATGTCTCAGAAGAAGGAGCATAGGGCATAGGATCTCCTAAGCTGCGCTTCAAAGACCATTGCGATACAACTCTGAAAATGTTATCCAAAGACGAAAGGAAATGGAAAAGGTCAGCAAATGACTTTACCAATTGGCGATCAGCTGCATATCGAGGAGCCAAATTCGTGAGGCAAACATGTTGTCGATACTATTGATGGAAGACACAGACATAAGCTTTCCACCTTAGGAGACACTACTGCCACAAGATTGCTCTATTGTGGCTATTCTGAAAAGACATTTCGATCACGCATAGGGAGATCATTTATGTGTTGAGTGGAGTGATGTCAGTCACTCCCTAAACAAGGGGTCCGAATACTGATCCTTCCTGATAAAGTCACTACAACGATAGATGTAGTTAAGCCTGAGCCATATATCTTTAATAGGAAACTTCAATGGACTGTCGGCATCGACCACCTGACATGGAAGAGAGTGATTGGAGGGAACGGTGACACCGATCTAAATACGAATGGAAAGGCCTTATAAGACTTCTGTTCTTGGAATTGATTCTCTTTTATGAACATCTTCTTCCAGCAGAGGGAAATCCATACATTTACATGAAATAATTGGGGTCAGGGATAGAGATCAATAATTGATTTTGTTATTGTCTCTGATTTCTTCGATTCTGTGCCGGATGTTCTTGATAAGGGGAAATAACTCCAAAAGAATTGTAGATAGTTTTTCTCTGTGCTACAGCTGGAATAATAGGATGACGTTAGTCGTCCAGAACACATGATGTTATGAGGCTGTTTGCTTGCAAACGAATCGATTATTAATAACATTATTATATTATTATTATGATACACTTACGTATGCACGCACACACACACACACACACACACACACACACACACACACACAGAAACACACACACACACACACACACACACACACACACACACACACACACACACACACACACACACACTCACACACACACACACACACACAGAAACACACACACACAAGCACATATACATATATATTATGTAGGCTGTCTCCCAAAAATGTATACAAACTTTGATTAGAATGCTGTTGAAGTGCGTATACATTTCTTTAGGACACCCGTTATATATATATATATATATATATATAAATTATTTGCTGAAATTGGTGAAGGTGTGTTTCCAGGGCTAGTGTGTTCTGACAAACCACTTATCAAAGTCGTTTGATAAGTGCCTACAGTCACTCCTTCAGCAATCCCAGCTAATAAACGTTCAGACCGTATTTGCTCTGCTTTACATTTCATTTCTCTTTCGTCAGCTTATAAAAACAAATATATACACACACACAAACACATAGAGGCACACACATACACGCGAATCACCTATCTATCTTCCCATCTCTCTCACTCACACTCTCTCGCTCTCTATCTATCTAAGTAACTATCGGTGCTTCTGTCTCTGTCGATATATATATATATATATATATATGTATTATGTGTATATATATATATATATATACACACATATACACACACATATATGTATGTATGTATGTGTATATATATGTATGTAATTATGTGTATATATATATATATATATATATATATATATATATATATATATATATATACACATATATATACACATATATGTATATACACGCATATATATATACACACATACATACATATATATATCTATATATGTATATATATATATATATATATATATATATATATATATATATATATATATATATAATGTGTGTGTGAGTGTGTGTGTGTGTGCACGTGTGTCTACTTATGCATTCTTATACGTGTGTTTATATATACTCTTATATCCTGCAACTAGAATGCACACTCATCCACAATTTATATCAGAAGAAATAGTAATGAATTAATTGATTTCCCCTTGCAAAGTCATTCTGCTTTCTACATAAGAATAGAAATAACATAAAGCAATGAAGCGAATGACACAATTTTCTTAACTTTACATAAAGTACGATATCTGATTATATTAGGGTAAACCACACAACTGGCAATAATACAACACGAGAGAATAATTCCCTGTGAGTGTAGAATGCTTTCAACTTTCATTCCTGTTAGAGATTCCGAGAAGAAAACATAGCAAGAGGTGATTCTTTAAAAGAATAATGACATTTTAATTGTGGTCGACATTTGGCATTCGACCTGGCATTAGAACCTTTTTGTTGCTAAATTCGTTTGGCTAGCGTTATCTCGTGGAAGCTTTCTATGCATAAGAAATATATTTTCTTCCCCAAAGTCATTCTCAATCATCCATCTCTTAGAATCTTCCAAATATGAATTGGGAAAACTTAGTTACATACTAAGACAAACATACAATATCCACTTATGTGTACATATATGCAAATGCACACAAGCACGCACATATATATATATATATATATATATATGATGATTTATCACGAATGAAACAGTTCTAGTCCTGTAGAAGCTCTTCTATATATATATATATAATATATATATATATATATATATATATAATATACATATATATACATATATATATTTATATATATATATATATATATATATATATATATATATATACATATATATTTATATATATACATATATATACATATATATTTATATATATATATATATATATATATATACATATATATATATATGTTGAAACCTATAGCTATTTTTGCAGTCCTTTAATTCTTTACTTCATTCCAGCAATCAGAGCTAAGGCTAAGCCAGGGCAGCATCTTTAGACAATTTATTACTTTGTTTTACGCAGATACTGCGAAGTCCATGCTACAGCACCAGTCAGTGTGAAGTCTATAATATACTAGGTCGACTTAGCTGTATATCTCAAAGTCCACTCTGGATTTTCATTCTATAGTTTATTTAGTATCGTCACTTGGTAACACTTCCAATAGTCTTCCTTTAACATCTTAAGCTCACACATATACACACACACATACCCACACATGCATACCTCCACAGACGTATAAATATAAAGATTAATGTAGATATGACAAAATATTACAAGTCTTGCCGCCAAAATGTAAACAGATGTAATAAATATTTTTATCTTTGTACACAGAAAATCATTGGTTGTTCATGAAAAACAGTGTTCCAGTATCTTACTGTCCACAACACACATTTATATATACTTATTTGTTCAGATACAGAACATATTTAACCGAGACTGCGTGACTATCGGTATAAATATAGACATTGAGTATGTAGATATGCAGATAAAATGATCAATCTTAATTGATTTTACTCTTATTGAGGACTCATCAGGGTCTGTCTGCACCATACATCAGCCACAGGGAAATACTAATTTGTGTATTATTTGTGCTTATATTTTTAACAAATGTCAGTGTATATCAAATTGTGCACTAAATAGTAAAAGTATACGATTGATGATTAAAGTTAACGTGGTAAAGAAAGTTGGAATTATGTGAATGGGTATACACTCGTAGCGAATTGCTGAGTTTAATGGAGATAGTAACCGAAATGATGGTACCTATTGAAAATTACAGATCTGTCAAATATAATCAGTTTTATCATTATGAAATTTTGTACAGGTGTGGAGTTAGTACAGGAAACTCACCGCATAAAGCGGGGGAATTGGCAAAATCATTTGAGCGTAGAATAAAAAGGCCAAGCGGTATTTGATCCGGCTTTTTGCGCTGAGTTTAAATCTCCCATTCTTTCGCGTCGGATAAAACGAAGTACCGGGGGACGGATTAGCGAAATTATTAGAGCGTCAGATAAAATGTTTTGCTGTATGTGTTCCGTGGTGTCCGCTCTGGTGCAAACATTGAGGCCACATTCTTAGTTTCAGGGTTCCTTCGTCCCACCTTACCGTCTGTCACTGACCGAATGAGAAGTTTAATGGGTACTGTTTTCTATATCTGACTAAACAGTAACAACACAAAGAAAAATAAAACTCACCACTGAAAGTAAGTAAAATAGCGTTCATCGAGGTGGTATAGATGTACATATCTGCCAATCCATCTATGTAACTATCTACCAATCTCTCTGTCTATCTATCTATCTCTCTCTCCCCGCTCTCTCTCTCTCTCTCTCTCTATATATATATATATATGTATATATATTTATACATATGTACAGCCACCGGAAATAACAGCTGTGAAATATACAGCGCCATCTACCTGTGAGCTAGCTACTCAACGTGAAACAAAAGAACCTTTAGAACCTACCAGAATTAGAACCTACTAGAATTAGAACCTACCAGAATAAACGCCTACACATCGACTAAACAACAAAGGATTGTTCCTGTATAAATAGAGTGGTCCCTAACACTTTCGCTAGTCGACTTTTGGCAGAGTCAGCTAGCGCATCGTTGTTCCTTTACTCTGCCACGCTTTGTCACTCACACACGCATTGCCTTGTACCCCGTATCGTTGCTTTATGTGAAAATAAATAGCTGATCGAATTTACATCTCGCCTTGCTTCGTCCTTTCAACCTGTGCTTTCGTCTGTCCATCCTCAACAGTTCTTTTAAGGGCTATCTTCATATCTGATCAGACCGTATGCGATAACAGTCCTTCTAATGACTATTCTCGGATCTGATCAGAAGTAGTGACTAGACTGACCAACCAGCGTCGCTACACATATATATATACATTAATATATCTATCAATCTATCTATATATGTATGTGTGTATCTGTATGTATATGTATGCGTACATATATATATGTATGCATACATATATATATACACATATATATATATATTTATATATTGTTATACTTTGGGAGGGTCTGTTGCCAATAAGAAACACACGCACAAGTTGCTTTCACTCCAATTTATTATTAATTAAATTTATAAATTTCCGGTTGGTTGGTTGGTTCCATAACCGGACAGTTGTTCATATATTGTCAAAGTTCTTTCGTCACACATTCTGTGACCTCTTCAGTGACTGGGGATTCTTTTCTTTGTTTTTGTGCCTCTCATTTGTTCTGGCCTACGCCATCTTGTTTTTGTGTGTGTTGCGTGCTTAGTTTGCGCATGTGTTACATCCGGGTGTCTGTGTGTGTTTATATTTGTTTATTTATTTGTTTATTTACATGTTACTGGTTGGTTGTTTGTTCTATGTGTGTGTGTGTTTTCATTTTGTCCTTAATTTTAAGTTGTGATGTTGCTATTCCATTCTTGTTTTCTATTTAATTTTGGTTGGAGTTCATTTATGTTTATTGCCTCTGTGATTTGTCTAAACAATGCGTCTTTTCTGTGTGGAGATTCTATTTTTATTTCTATGTTCTCTAATTTGCCCTTATGTTCTATTTTAGCATGTTGG
>OZ024745.1:41427545-41430045 GCA_964016885.1 Eledone cirrhosa | reverse complement strand
CAAGGTTTAGCAAATAAGAAAAAGTTTTAAAATAAATTTCAAAAAATTCATTGTACCTGCTATGGTTACCTTTACCGTACGGTTTCGAGTCTCAAAAATAAATGGATAGTCCTTACGGGCCTCCATTGAAAAGAAAGACTCTCGTCAGAAGGTTCTTTTCACTTGGAGAATATAAAATTCCCGAGTTTGAATTACGAACTGGCGCTATTCAAAATTGTTCCCGAGATGAGAGTGAATGATGTAGAAGCAATTCTGTCCAGTGCCGTGTGCAAAGATAGAAGGCAAGGCGGGAAGGTCAATCCACTGCCACTAGAAATAGCAGCAGTCAAAACGACTAAAATGTTATCTCGACCAAGGGAGATTAATAATAAAGTGTATATCCCTACATGCAAAATACATATAGGGACACATGTATTATCCAACCATATGCCAATGTGGTTCTATATATATATATATATATATATATATATATATATATATATATATATATATATATATATATATATATATATATATACGGGATAACAGGTTATCGTTATAGGCAGTCCAGTTAGATGTAGTCCAGTATATATATTGAGCGTTTACAAGCTTTATGTTTAAAAAAAATGCATGTGAGGTGATACGTGAAGACCTCCCGGAACCACCTCAAAAACCATGTTCCAAACTCCACAAGAGCTATGCACAGGCGCAAACACAGATAACTTCCGTAAATCGATCTAAATAAAACGTGACAGATAGGTGGGTTTGAAACTGCAAGATACACCCATCCATGTGTGTGTATATATATATATATATATATCATAAATCATGTCCTTTATTCTTATAGCCTTTATTCTTATAGCCTGGTCTAATTGATTTTTTATATGGTTAATTATGCTAATTGGGAGAGGAAATGGTATATATTTTATCTAATAATTCTAAGGACATGATTTATGATATATTGCTCTGATTATTTAATTTATTAATTCTTCATTGAGCCACAACGTGACCGGTTGCTACATATATATCTATGGCTTTATGTATATGTAAATCTTTACATTTAATAATCTCCCGTTGGGTTGAGATACAATTGGGCGATATTGGGCTGCGCTTTCTAGCAACCAGCCTACCCACCGTAAGCAACTAATCACATTCTTCTAACTTGACCACTGCCACGTCACGATTCTTACCCATTTTTGAATCTATTTTTGGCGCGATCGCTTTGGAAAATTAACTGTCCAATCTTGAGTTTGTCTCCTGATGAGTATGTTAATCTAGGCCCATCCTAACAATAGGATATCTAAAAATATGGACGAAACCATGGTAGAGATGTAATTACGGTATGTACACGTTTCTTCTAAGTTTAAATTTACACCTAATTGTGTATGGTTGATGGTATATTTAGTCAGTTTCTACATGCTGTTGAAATGTTGGATAAATACTCTATTGGGGTCACCGCGAAGAGGCCGCTTTCGGTTATTTATCAAATATTTCTTCATAGGAGCCTTTATTCTTATAGCCTGGTCTAATTGATTTTTTTATATGGTTAATTATGCTAATTGAGAGAGGAAATGGTATATATTTTATCTAATAATTCTAAGGACATGATTTATGATATATTGCTCTGATTATTTAATTTATTAATTCTTCATTGAGCCACAACGTGACCGGTTGCCACATATATATCTATGACTTTATGTATATGTAAATCTTTATATTTATATATATATATATAAATGTGCGTGTGTGTATGCATATATATATGCGTACACACATATGCACATATATGTGTGTGTGTGTGTGTGTATATATATATATATATATATATATATATATATATATATATATATATATATATATATATATATATATATATATATATATAGAGAGAGAGAGAGAGAGAGAGAGAGAGAGAGAGAGAGAGAGCGGAATCGAAGTGAAACGCTACTTTCTTTGTTCTATAGAGAAAGAGTGAGTGGCTGAAGAGGAGAGCGTAAGGGGTTACATAAAGATACACAATTCCACATGAGGATTTGAGTAAAAATTGTTTTTAATAGTTTCAGCATTGCGTTGTTACGTTTTATTGTAGTAAATTACGAAAATATTTACAATTAGAAAATAATCAATCTGATTTGGCTGTTATTTCTAACAGGCACAGCGATCTCGTATAGGATCCATCTTTAAATCAACAAGAGAGAAATTATGCAATATATAGTGGAGATATAATTATATCCGGCTGAGTTGATTATTTAAGGTTTACGTTTACGTGATCAGTCAGGCGGTGTAATGATGTTCCTTTTCCGGGTTTCAATATTTAAATTGCCTAACACAAGTGGATTGAGTTGCCAATGGAAAATACTCATCAAAACATACTATACAAAGCGGTTGTACTTTGTGCAGTAAAATTATATATTGGGCTGGCCGAAATCATATTTAAGGCATATCCATTCGTTTAGGTTCAACAATAAATGACATATAACACATTTTGAAAAATATACCTAGCTTTTGAAAACAAAGCAGA
>OZ024745.1:41400045-41417545 GCA_964016885.1 Eledone cirrhosa | reverse complement strand
ACCTATATATACCTATATATACATACATACACACACACACACATATATATATATATATATATATATATATATATATATATATATATATATATATATATATATATATATATACAGAGACACACACACGCATATATATATATATCGAATTACTTAAGCATTGATGAAATATCTCGAGGAAATGTCACAGATGACGTCTCACTTAACTCTATATAATTACTGGCCTAATCCACGTCAATGGTTTAGGCCCGGCCATAATAATATTTTCGAAGGAAGTTACTGGCTCATGCTGGACATTACAGATTACATTGCTAGCTTTCAAAGATAGCCTTTTGACTATAAAACTGAGCGTTGACTTGAATACCAATCATCAAGCGTCATATTTCATTTTGCGTTGGTTGCTGTTCAAACATCTGTTTTTCTCGGTCGCTCTCCTGCCTTTTACCACCGTTATATCGACAGAAAGTGATGTGGTATTATGCACCAAAATCGCTGTCTACTCATCATGACAACGAGTTAACCATTTTGTCTATCCATCGTAATTGAGATATCTTCTTAAACTTAAAACATATAGTTGGTTACTGCTATGTTTTTGCTGTTTATTTATGGAAAATAAATGTTTATTGAATACAAATAATTTGGAAGTTTAACTGGACGTGTTAGGCACATTACAAATGAATGTATGAAATTGTCGTGAGATGTGATGTTGTCAATGGGTTTCTGAATTAATACAATAACATAAGTACACAGAAATTGATAAACAAGAAATAACAGAAATGACAGAAACATCAAACAATACTTAAAAAAAAAAATAATAGATTCAACATATGTACACTTACAAAACAACTATTGTGTGAAAAACCACGTGGAAGACAGAGGGGGTGGGAGGAGAGAGAGAGATGTCATGGCATGTACTGTATTCCTTTACTGTAAACATATATATATACGAGGGTGAGTAAAACGTTTACCGCACTTTCGCTATAACATATATTTAGTAACCTAAATATATGTATCTCACTGCCTTCTATTCATGCATCCTCATAGTTGGCAATATTGTAGTCACGTGATCTAAGGTTCAGCTTGGTTGTGCCATTTTCCTGGCTGCTGTTATAGTGTAAACATGCCCACTCCGCTAGCAGTGGACACCAAGGAGGAACAAATAGCAGTGGTCCGATTTCTCAGGAAGGTGCCAGGTGTTGCAATTCATCAGAGGCTTTTTAACACAGTACGGCAACGGTACAGTACCATGCAGAAGTGTGTATACGTGGATCGAGAAGTTTAAAAGTGGCTGGACAAGTACGACGCACGAAGAAGGAGCACGACGCCCATCAACCTCCACCACTGATTCAGCAAGCTGAAGAGAAATTGCCAACCAACGAGTTACCATTGATGAGGTAGTATATTCTCAGCAGATAAGACATGGTTCAGCCTATCAAATCATGCATGACTAGCTCGGCTTCCAGAAAGTCTGCGCGAGATGGGTGCTAAGACAGCTTACCTCAGAGCACGAGTGCAAATGTGTTGAGGTCTGCCAAAGTTAAGTGACCGCTACAAGAATGGGAGTGAAAAAAAACCATCAGCAGAATAGTCACAGGAGATACAACGTGGGTTTATCACCATGACCCAGAATCCAAAGAGCAGCAAGAAAACTGGCGCAATCAAGCTCAAACGTCGATCAGGTGACCACAATAGTACTAAATGTAAGCACACGCGAGCAGAAGGCAGTGAGACAAACCTAAAGATGTTATGGCGAATGAGCGGTTGATATTTGACTTACATTCGTATAAACCCCCCCCCCCCCCTACACACATATATATATATATCGTAGTCTTAGTCTTAGGTCCTTCTATGCCCTGGAGCATATTTGGCAATGAGTCTTCTTCAAGCTACACGAACAGCTCCGGCATCTTGCGTAGTTTTCCAGTCCAGTCCAATCCTTTGGAGATCTTTGAAAGTTGAGCGTCAGGTTTTCTTGGGTCTTCCTTTTTTC
Source organism: Eledone cirrhosa (assembly GCA_964016885.1). Classification (NCBI taxonomy): domain Eukaryota; kingdom Metazoa; phylum Mollusca; class Cephalopoda; order Octopoda; family Eledonidae; genus Eledone; species Eledone cirrhosa. Next base: position 41,415,558 of record OZ024745.1, on the reverse strand, counting down.
CGCTTGCTACCGACTGGGATCTATCTCATTTCCAGAGAGGGGTTCCGGTACTCAGACATGCGCAGAATGTGTCCAGCCGGTTTCAGGCGCATTTCAGCGATGTTGTCAGTCAGTAGTCTCTTTTTACTTCTCTTCAGCACCTCAACATTAGTAATCCTGTCTCGATAAGTGATTTTCAGGATTTTTCATAGGCATCTTTGTTGAAAACATTCAGCTTATAATGCTATCGAAGAGCTGCAGTTTGAGGGGCGTGAAGATTATACCACTCGTTTTTCATATTAGATACCTGATCCAACATTAATATTAAACTATGTCTTCTTAATGCTGTCCATACCATTTTATAAGTCTATGTATGCGCTTTTTATCGTTTGACCTCCCTGATAATTTATAGTATATCGTACTTAAAATAATAGGCGCTTATAACGTAACGCTCTATCAAGTTAATAGAAAATATGTATATATATTTGTGGCACAATCGTATAACCTAAGGTGGTATCTTTTTTTTGAAATGATTATTTAAGGGACGCCGCCGTATGTTTGTAATTTCGCCATGTATTAATAATTTGTTTTCTCCACTAAATAAATACTATAGTAAATTTGCACGCTTCTTTTTTGTTTATATAAGAGAGTTTGAGTCACATAACGGTGACATGTAACTAAGTCTTTTAATGCATTTCATATCTTTTTATGGATGTGTATAAGGTTCTTTACTTTTAATTTTTCTGCTACTTTATACTTAAAACAATACGCTTTTATAGCGTAGTTCACTATCATTCTCCACACATGACTAAATTTATAACCGATTACGGCGTTCTACATAATAACACCATCACATAATATCATTCGTTATGCAACACTGCTTGCATATCAGAATTAACGCCATACAAATGTTTCTTAAAACACCGTTTTCTCTATGATAGAAGAAACTTTAATAAGTAAGCATGCATTTAATATTTCTATCTAATATAAACTATTTTTTTAATCTGCTTCCATACACAATTAATCAACTACGTTGCATGTGCCTCTCCGGAGAAATATCGCATTCTTTTTTTAAAAAATCTCTTCAAAAACCTTTTCATTTCTTATTGCTGAAAAACATTCACGCTTATTTAACACAATTTAGTAACTGATTCCCGAGAGATTTAATAACTTTCTCTGTATTTCTTTAAACACATTTTAAAAAAAGCATCTTCAATTTCTTTACCCTATTGACTATGATTCTTTTATTTCTTTGCGACTCTTATCATCGAAATCCTTAATTAATGCCTTAATGATGCTTCAATATGATCTATGCTAATATTGAAGTAGAAAAGCTTGTAGACATTAAGAAAATGATTTGAAGTACCTCTTTGGTTGCCATTTGAATATATATATATATAGATATATATATATGGAAGTAAGATTTTTTTCCAGATATTCCACACTAGTAAAAATATAGGAAAAAGGAGTTGAAAATGCAATTGAAGTCTTTAAGAAGGTTTATGTATAATAATTTATAATTTTGCCGGTTTCACAAGTTTCATGATTGTCACCTTATTATAGTTGTTTAGTTTCAGGTCAGCATTGAAAGATTATTCCTTTAATGAAAGCCTTCAAGTTGCCGTCATCCGTCTATTTATTTATCAGTAGGTTCAGTGCTGACTCTATCAGCCCTGATTGATAAAAGGCGTCCCAAATAATTCGTTTTTCTTAATTAAAAATTAAATCTTTTAACATCAGGTTACTTTAGCTGCAATTTCTAGCATACAGGCTCCATTCTTGGTTCGTGATGTTTATAAGTTTGTTTTGATTTAGTTAGAGCTGTGATAAATGAGAGACAGAGATTAAAAAACAGATCTAGAAAGATAGAGAGCGAGGGGAAGAGTGAGAGAGAGTGTATGAGAGAGAGAGAGAGAGAGAGAGAGAGAGAGAGAGAGAGAGAGAGAGAGAGAGAGAGAGAACTAATTTGATTCGAAATTAAGCAAAACTGAAAATTAGAGGCGAAGATTGCTGGATATTTATGATAAGATTCAGAGGGTAAAAGTAACAAACTACACAAAGAAATAAGAGTCTGTCTGTCTGTTTGTCTATCGGTCTGTTCGTCTATCTGTTTGTCTGTATGTGTGCATGCATTTATGCATGTGTGTGTCTATGTATGTACGTACTGAAGGCGCGTGGCTTTGTGGTTAGGGTTTTTCGGCTATAATTGTAAGGTAGTGGGTTCAATTCCCGGCGGCGCGTTGTGTCTAGCAAAAATGAGCTCTACCTGTAATTCGAAGGACCAGCCTTGTCACATTCTGTGTCATGCTGAATCGCCATGAGAAATATGTTAAGGGTACGCGTATCTGTTGAATGCTCAGCCATTTGCAAGTTAATTTCACGAGCAGGCTGTTCCGTTGATCGGACCAACTGGAACACTCGTCGTCGTAACCGACGGAGTGCCAATCATGTATGTTTGTATATCTATCTATGCATACACTGAGTCAGTGGCGCGCCGTTTGATATACGATGTGTCTTGGCTATTTCAATCTAACGGAGCTCATTTCTTTTAGGAAATGAGAAAGAAACATCGATCACAGTACTGTAATGAGACATCAGTTATCGTCCTCAAAAGGATAAAAATCAATGTTGTATCTGAGCGCAGATAGACAGAAACATTTCGCAAAGTATTCTGTCCGGTTTTCTAGCATATGTATAACTATCTATCCATCCATACACTATCAATGCAAACACACATAGAGAAGGTGCTGAATTAGCAGAGTCTTTAGAGCGTGGGATTAAAGGCCTTGCGTTATTTGTTCCGACTTTCTGCGCACCGAGTTCAAATCCCACCGAAGTCACATCACCTTCCATCCTTCAAGGTCGACAAATAATGAACCAGTGCATATTTATTGATTGACAGATATATTAAAGTGTCGTACATGATTTCTCGCCGTATAGCTTTCGACTTTTTGAGTTCCGAGTTCACCTGAGACGTTGCTGCTACTAAACTGTAATAACCTGTTTTTTACTTGGAGAACGGCTGTTCTGGGGAGACAGGTAACGTATATGCATGAGGGAGTGTTAGTCTTAACTCGTCCTGCGTGATGGAAAGGAACTTTCTATGTGTAGTTGTATGATCTCACAAGACATTAAGAAAACTTGGATATATGTATATGATCGTCAATGATATTGCGCTCCGTGCTGAAATGCTAATGTTGCATAGGCATACTTTGGTCTATCCATATTGATGTATATCTTTGTCACGTTACGTGCCCATGTTTTGAATGTACTGTATCGAAAAGGAGGACAGGTTTGAAGAGTAGGTCATACACGATAGCTAGTATATATGTATGAATTTATGTATGTATGTATTATGTTATGTATGTAAGTATTTATGTCAATATGTATGTGTGTACCCTGATCTTTACCTCCTCTTCCATAATCTACTTTTCCGACTACCCCTGTATCTTCCACATCAGCAAAGCCACTTAGCAAAGAAAATATGTTTGTGCTGGTTGAAAAACATACTAAGAAATCTGTATCTATCTGACATGAAATGAATAAATAACTTTATCAATATTTATAAATATTTTTCAAATATCTTTCAAATGCCTTTCAAATATTTTTCAAAAGTCTATATTTTCACGAGCCAAGGAATTTATCAATCTTTTCAAGTCCTCTTATCTACTCTTAAATCCTTTCGACTACGAAAACAAATCATTCTTTAAAAATATTTTCAAAACACTTTTTTCTATTTTTTCCCTATTTTTATCAACTAGTATATAATGTAATTAATTCTTAGAACACGTTGCACTGATGAAGAAACGAAAGTTCCAAAACAGCTATCGGTAAATATAGAGACGTATAATAATTGCAGACGTTAAAATAAATTATCAGAAGGAGACACACATACACTCACATATATTTAAATGTATGTATAGTATATTTAGCAATATACCGTATGTTTAATTAAAAACACTTAGAAGACCATACGCTATCAGTTTGAAAGGAGTGACTATGTCACTTACTTCTTTTCAGCGAAAGAAGGGAGAGCAGCCGACAGTCTGTTTCACGCTGGTTGGCGTTCATCAGAGCCTCGGACACCGCTGCTTCCGCCGAAAATTATAGAAGCTGGATTCTTATAGAATTCCAGTAATAATGAGGAGCTGATTATACAGAGCGATTGCCGGTCCAACAAAACTTAGGTATTAGGATTGGTACTCTGAAATAGCGATGTATACATGAATGTATGTATAGTATATTTGGCAACATACCGTATGTTTAATTAAAAACATTTAGAAGACCATACGATATGAGTTTTAAAGTAGTGACTATGTCACTTACTTCTTTTCGGCGAACGAAAGGAGAGAAGCTGACAGTCTGTTTCATGCTGATTGGCGTTCATCAGAGCCACGCACTTCCCTGCTTTCGCCGAAAATTATATATATATGTATATATACATTCACTAATGAGAGGAAAATAGATATACGGGAAATGTTTTCATCTCCAGACGTACATGTATGTGTGTATAGGTGGGGTAAACCAATGTGGCACCTGTAATTCAAAGATATATATGTCTGTGTTCGGTTTTTGTGACTGATATCTCCGAAGAACTCGCACTAATGTCCATCGATGTTACAAGCGAAAAGATCTTATCCTTTCGCTGTGTATTCTTTGTACATTTGTGGTTATGTTACAGTTATATATATATATATATATATATATATATATATATATATATATATATATATATATATATATATATGGTGGCTGCCTACTCGTTTTCGAGTACGGCCACTACTTTATATCCATGTAGGAGAACCCCTACCGATGCGCTGAGCGAGTGTGACTTTTTAGTCCAGCCAGCAACTTGAAAACTCTGGTACAAACACTACACTTGTGACAATTATTGACACATAGTGGTACCATGTGACGACAAGTGCAGAGAGATCTCCAGATATAAAGCAATGCCTGTGCCGTGAAGCTTTTATAGTGAGCAAAGGCACTGCACAAAGCCTGTCCCACTCTCTTAACCAAGATGATATTTACCATAAAGAAGAACAAGTCAACATCATTGGATACCATCAGGCTTGCAGGTATTATATCAGAGTTTTCCTTCTCCTAGAATTCTACCTTGACAAAGGCTAAGGTGTCATCTCTCCCGGTGATTTTGGATGGCAAAACTCTTAAGAACTCCTTTGCCCTTTGACAGGTTTTGTTTTTAGTCCTGCATGATGTCCAAAGTCAACCTCCTCACCAAGAAACCTTGGTGGGGTTGCCAGTTTAGTCGCCAACGACCCGACCATGAGACAGGATGTACTGGGATACATCCTGTCTCATGGTCGGTCGTATATATATATATATATATATATATATATATATATATATATATATATATATATATATATATTAAGACAGGGGGGAAGAAAAAAATGGCTTCACTTGTGCTTTCAACAAATTTATTTTCTTCACAAAATCCCAAAATAATTTTTTTCTGGATTATAAAAAAATATTTTCTTAATAAACATTTTTTTATGAATTAAGTTGTTGGTTTTTGGTTAGGTCTTAGGAGTTCTTGGTTAACGTAGGAGGTATTGTTTCGTTTTTAGAAAGACCTTTCACGCTGAGGTCGGCTTGTCAAACTGATGTGTATGTGGTGTGTTTTTCTATATATAGGGATTTAGCATGTCTGTGGTGTGGTGGGTTTTTTTTCTCCCCCTTTAATAAGTGTAGGGGTGTAGGTGTGTTGAAAAAATGTTAATAGCAGTAATGAGTTGAGACAGTGAGTAGGGTTGGGTGGGGAGAAATGTAGCAAGTGCGGCCTGCCCCGGTCATTCTCGAAAAACTCCTTTATTCAGGGGAAAAAGCTTTTAGTATTCCTTTGTTTCGAAGATGGTCATAGACAAACCGCACCTGCCAAGCTTGTAAACAATTTTTTTTTTTTTTTTTCTGAAGAATTTTTCTACGTCCATCCCAAAATTAGTCCTTTGTTCAACACACACATATGTGGTTATAAAAAAAAATTTTTTTAAGAAAAAAAAAATTTTTTCTAATCCGGAAAAAAATTCTTTTGGGATTTTGTGAAGAAAATAAATTTGTTGAAAGCACAAGTGAAGCCATTTTTTTCTTCCCCCGGTCTTAATATACCTAACTGTACCAAGGATTACACACATTTTCCAATATATATATATATATATATATATACACACATATATATATACACACACATATATATATATATATGTGTGATGTGTGTACGTGTGTATATGTATATATAATATATTTTCCCTCTCCCTCTCTCTCCTCTCTCTTTCTCTCTCTCTCTCTCTCTCTCTCTCTCTCTCTCTCTCTCTATATATATATATATATATATATATATATATGTGTGTATATATAGTGGTGGAACACTGGAAGGTAATATCCGTAGTGGCAGAGCACTCAGTCCAAGGGACGAGTTAGGTAGAAGTGGTTATACAACAGTTAGTTCACTATACCGAGAACAATTGTTTCACCTTCGCGGATCTTCAGCTCGGGATGTGATAGACATGAATGTATGTATATGTATATATATGTATGTATATATATGTATATATATGTGATACACATGTATGTATATATATGTTACTAGATATGAATTCTTTATTATTATCTCCAAATTATTTGTCGAGCAATATTGGTCATGACTGCTGCTACGGTTGTAGGCAGGCCGCTGTCTTATTAGCAAACCACTTTCCACTGATTGACCTCGATGTTGTGTGTTCGATTCTTTTTGAATTTGCCACAGACGCAGAGGCAGTGATTTTCTCAATGGCTAGGAATTCAGTCCACGCTTTGCTATTTCCTATCCACTGAATTATTTTTTAATAAGTTTCCAGAGTCCTCGCTTTGCCTGGAAACTTACATGAGAATAGACTTTCCTGACGACGGAATGCTTTTTTATATTATTCTTCGGAAAATATATTTACTCCATTCCAGAAACTAATTAGTTGGAAGTGATATTTTAGTAAGTAAGTTAATTTTATAATTTTCTTATTTTACGTCTCTTATATTATTGTTCTGCAATCCCATGCATTGAACCACAATGTTACTAAGACAAAACCTATATATTTGCTAGCATTGATATGCATCTGTATGTATATATATGTTACTAGATATGAATTCTTTATTATTATCTCCAAATTATTTGTCGAGCAATATTGGCCATGACTGCTGCTACGGTTGTAGGCAGGCCGCTGTCTTATTAGCAAACCACTTTCCACTGATTGACCTCGATGTCACATGTTCGATTCTTTTTGAATTTTCCACAGACGCAGAGGCAGTGATTTTCTCAATGGCTAGGAATTCAGTCCACGCTTTGCTATTTCCTATCCACTGAATTATTTTTAATAAGTTTCTAGAGTCCTCGCTTTGCCTGGAAACTTACATGAGAATAGACTTTCCTGACGACGGAATGCTTCTTTATATCTTCTTCGGAAAATATATTTACTCCATTCCAGAAATTAATTAGTTGGAAGTGATATTTTAGTAAGTAAGTTAATTTTATAATTTTCTTATTTTACGTCTCTTATATATATATATATATATATATATATATATATATATATATATGTCTAGCCAATATTTGATTCAGTTATTCCATAATCAGGTACTATATTCATGTATAGGATTACAACGTCAAAGAAGCAAGAGTTTGTGTGCTCACTTACTGTTTTGGGGAGATGGTTTAGCACGTCAAAGCCATCTCGTATGTAGCTCTGCACCTGTTTTAGAAGGGGCTTTAAAAGGATGTCCAGAAAGTTACTCAATCTGTTTGTTTGACATGGACGACTAGCTATAATTGACGTAAGTGGCTTATGTAATTGATTTCTTTCGTTGTGAGGTTTTTACGGTATTTATATAGTAGAGATAGAAGATTTTCCATTATTTTTGTTATATATGTTTGAGTTTGAGTTATATATATGTAACTCCAGCTTAATAAACAAATGTATCTAATCTAAAATAATGGAAAATCTTCCCACTTTACTATATAAGTTCCGTAAAAGTCTCACCACGGAAGAAATCAATTACATAAGCCACTTCAAATGCAAAACTAGCATATTCTACGGCCTACTGAAACTGTACAAATGAAAACAGATAGCTGACGCTTGCAAAAGCTCGACAACCAAATTCATCCAGTTAACACATCCTAACAATTGAAAACTCAGGCCAATTATTGTAGGTCCATGTCAAACAAATAGTTTGAGTAACTTTCTGGACATCCTTTTAAAGCCCTTCTAAAACAGGTGCAGAGCTACATACGAGATGGCTTTGACATGCTAAACCATCTCCCCAAAACAGTAAGTGAGCACACAAACTCTTGTCTTCTTTGACGTTGTAAACCTATACATGAACATAGCCTCTGATTATGGAATAACTGAATCAAATATTGGCTAGACACACACCAATTCGAATTGCTAATACACATTAAAAATACTTCATCCTGAATGGACTCATATTCATAATATATAATTACATTTTGTTCAATGGATTTGCGTCCCGACAAATTTCAGGAACAGCAATGGGCACTAAAGTAGCCTCTACATACGCCGATTTAGTTACTGTTATCGTCTTCGTTGTTATTGCTGGTTTTTCAGTTGTTTTCTTCATTGAAGTTATACTTGTTGTTAGTGTTGTTCTTTCTGCTGCTGCTGTAGTTATTGAGAGTCACATCGGTTCTGATTGAAAAGATGTATGATTGAATTCTTTACAGCCATAGCTACCCCATCTTGTTTACAGACAAAGTGTATTTAGGACGACATTATCCAACATGTTGGGTGTGAGTTTTGAATGATTTGATTGTTAATTTAGCAGGTCAAGCGACTTCGCAGAAGCTTCCAAGTGGACACTTGTTTCCAAAAGCTATTCATAAGGCGTTGGCTAAAAGTATGCTAGGACGAAGACTTTACCCAAGGTACAACTAAGTGCGGCTGAACCTGAATCCATGTGATTACGAAGGAATTCGATATCTACACATTCATGCCTGTGGTATAATCATATATGCAGAATTGTATTTGTTTCAATCTGTGGAGGCTGAAAACTTGTGATTAAACAAATATTTACAGGAAAATACGATTATTCAGTTTTGTATGTTTAAGATACACAGAGTACAACATTCTGTAAAGCACCCATATATATACAATCTGTTAAATCTCTAGCAAATAAATACAATGGTGTAGAATTACTGAAACTTAAGCACCAAACCTTCTACAGATTTATAAGATTATAAATCATGCTAAATATATTGAAAGTGATTCTGAACGTTTGAGAAACGGGAGATAATCTCGTGACATTGCAATGCTCTTACGTTATGTTATCTTTAAACAATTTTCTAGATTTCCTATTTTTAAACAAATTCAAGATAGATAGACAAATCGAAACACAAATCATTGGCTTTCCTTCTAATCTTTCCCTTATATATAAATATATTGATTAGATTTTTCCTGTCTTTACCACTGAGGCACAGTATATTGAAACGTAGTGTCAGTCTATTGACTTATTACCGACAATAGTAAACGAAAAAGAAATGATTTTTTTCTTTTTTTATACTAAAGAAGGTATAGATTCACCGTATCTCTGTTCCGTCGGCAATTGATCTTCACAAATCGCTCTGAGGCAGTTTCACAATCCGTGACGAGAGACGGTTGCTGGGAGGTTCTCCAATTTCCGAACGGAAATGAAAAATAAAGGTATCTTCAACCCCCTTTTGCATAAAGTATGGCGCACATTACTGTATGGATAATAAACTTTCTCGTTTTAAAAGCGATGTTATATTTGGTTTAGAAATTCTTCTGTAAGTTTATAGCGTTTCGATAATGGTAATGATAAATTGAACGGCGCTAGAGATACAAACGAGATTGTGTTTGCTCCAGCACTAAAATTCAATACTTCTATGGTCATAGTTACAAAGAAAACTTGGAAATGAATTACATTTACATTTAATCAAATAACTGGAGAGTGCTAGAACTTCAAAACACATTTCCATATCGGAAAATACATTACTTTGAATATGACACCCCCCCCCCACACACACACATATATATATATAAATAAATGCTTGATTTATGGGTTTGTAGAATACAGGCACTAAACCTGCAATAGGAGATGGAGTCGTAACGGGTACAGCGAAGGACAGATCGTTATATTCTACACGAAGATTTTATGTCCACGTGCTTCTAAATAATCGTTAAGAAACACTGATACTCAAAGATGGCTAGTACCAAACAATACCAATTGCTGATAACAGAAGAGAATTAATACGATCTTAATGTATATTATTATTATTCTTAATCGCGGTGGATAGGTCGTATCGGTAGACACCGTGCTTTGCAGCATAGAGTTATAGGTCTTTACGTTCTGAGTTCAAATCCAGCCAAGGTTAGCTTTACCTCTCATCCTTAAGAGGTCGATAAAAATAAAAGCATCAGTAATACACTGTGCATAATGGCTGGCCTTGTGCCAGAAGTAGAAACAATTATCATCCTTAAAACAATAATTATGATGCGTGAATTCAAGAAGAATCATTATATAAAGCGGTGGATTGGCAGTATCGGTAGAGGGTCGGACGCCATGCTTTGACGCAAAGAGTTACGGCCTTTTCTATTCTGAGTTCAAATCCCGCCGAGGTTAACTTTGCCTTTCTTCCTTACGGGGTCGATAAAATAAAGTACCAGTAATACACTGGTTAATTGCTGGCCTTGTGCCAAAAGTAGAAACAATTATATATATATATATATATATATATATATATATATAACGAAGGAAATGTGGTAAGGAACCAGGTGGACCATAACGCACCAAAGTACTCAATACTTGAGGTAGTAGAGTGGGTAATAGGAACCAGTAAGACCCCGACAGCTGAGCTCAAGCCGTTTCGACGGCTAATTCTGGACTAAATGAAAATTTATCCTGGTATTTAAATAGCCGATCTTCTCAAGGGGTAATTCCATATATGGTCAAAGTGATTGTCAAAAATCAGTAGTAATTCTGTGGTTGCAAATTAGTAGGGGAGATGGTGGCTAAACCTGCCAGTAGGAGAAAGAGGGGAGGGGGTGGAGTAGACCCAATCAGGCGTTTGTAGTGCCAGCTATAGCTGGGCATGAGGTCAAAGAAGATACAGGGGAGGGGGAGGGGGAGGAAGTCGGAACGGTAGGTAGAACAATGGGGGGTAGAAATATATAGGAAAGAAAAAATACTGAGAGTGAAGAAAAGCAAATAAGTGTAAAGAAAAACAAATGAGTGTAAAGAAAAAAGTAAAGTAAATTAAATTCTACGACCTAGGTCTCTAGCTATTGTTAGGCTAGAATAAATAAATAAATAAAGAAAGAAAGAAGTAAAGAAAGAAATAAAGAAATAACGAAATAAGTAAAAGAACTAGGTGGGACGGAATAGGCGAGGACCCTTTTAAGAGGTATAAGTACGTAAATGATACGGTGACGGGTCAACAAAAGGGGCCAAAATACTAAAGAGACTACCACGAAATAAACAATAAAGGTTTCCATCCCGGGCACAATTCCAGCAACCACTTTATTCTAGCCTAACAATAGCTAGAGACCTAGGTCGTAGAATTTAATTTACTTTACTTTTTTCTTTACACTCATTTGTTTTTCTTTACACTTATTTGCTTTTCTTCACTCTCAGTATTTTTTCTTTCCTATATATTTCTACCCCCCATTGTTCTACCTACCGTTCCGACTTCCTCCCCCTCCCCCTCCCCTGTATCTTCTTTGACCTCATGCCCAGCTGTAGCTGGCACTACAAACGCCTGATTGGGTCTACTCCACCCCTCCCCTCTTTCTCCTACTGGCAGGTTTAGCCACCATCTCCCCTACTAATTTGCAACCACAGAATTACTACTGATTTTTGACAATCACTTTGACCATATATGGAATTACCCCTTGAGAAGATCGGCTATTTAAATACCAGGATAAATTTTCATTTAGTCCAGAATTAGCCGTCGAAACGGCTTGAGCTCAGCTGTCGGGGTCTTACTGGTTCCTATATATATATATATATATATATATATATATATATATATACATATATATATATATATATATACATATATATATATATATATATACATATATATATATATATATATACATATATATATATATATATATATATATACATATATATATATATATGTATATACATATATATATATATATATATATATATATATGTATATACATATATATATATGTATGTATATATATATATATATGTATATATATATGTATATACATATATATATATATAGATATGTATATACATATATATATATAGAGAGAGATATGTATATACATATATATATATATATATATATATATATATATATATATATGTATATACATATATATATATATGTATATACATATATGTATATATACATATATATATATATATATATTAATAAGAGGAATTCCAACTTTGTCTGATTTACTCGTTTTATTTACAATCCTTTAAAATATATATAATGGTATTATAATGAAATAGTATGATAGAATATTAAATTCTAAGTGTTAATTGAACAAGTACTTTCATGCTTTCGCAATCTTCAGGTTCATGATATGTGGTGACAGTCGAGTTTGCAATTTTCAACTGTAATGAGATGGGTAAATTTCCTTCCTTTTATACATTTTATACAGAGAAAAGTGGCTCCAGAATGCAAAGCCCTGTAAACTGTATTTCGACCAATCAGTGTGTAGTTTCACTGAATTACTACAGCTGATTGGTTTAAGCGTCACGGCTGGTTGAGCATGCTAACGACCAATAGTCATATCCAACGTATCAATTGTTTTGCTTTTTGAAATGATGAAAATAGCATTTTCTATTAATCATCACCATCAACATCACTTTTATTATTATTATTATTGTTGTTGTTGTTGTTGTTAGTGGTCGTGGTCATAGTGGTAGTAGAAGTAATACCCCTAGGCGTTATTATTGTTCATTTAGCTTGGGTTTGAATTTATCAATAAAATTCTTTTCTTTGATGTTTCTCTTGATTTCACTTGGGCTGTGTAATTTGTAGAATGGGAATATTATAAATATTCCCTGACCACATGTTGCCAGGTGGCCGCTTAGGGGTATCTGACGGACATTTGGGTCTCTGACTTGTTGACGGTGTACCCGTGCACGTTCCGATAGTGCATTTCCAGTTTGACCGACATATAGTTCTTCACAATTCGGGCATTTAATGCAGTAAATTAGATTTCTGCTTTTGCAGTTCATATTTGCATTTGGGAATATTTTTCCAGTTTTTGTTTTCATATATTGACCGGCGTGTATGGATTGACATGTGCCGCATCGATTATCATTGCATTTAGATACAGTGAATGATTGGTCTTTGTTGTTAAGGTCAAACTTTGCTTTTGTTAGCAATTGCTTCAAATTTTTTGGCTGTCTTTTACTAAGAGTCAAAGATCGATCTGTGATTAAGCCTTTTAATTCATTACTTTGAGCAATGATCGGTAGGTTTGCTTTGGCAGTGTTGAAGATATTCTGGTGACATGGGTTGTGTGTCATTATAAATGGTATGACCAGTTCTTGGTTTCTTCTTCCTTGGGTTGTTCTAAGTTGTTGTATAGGTATTTTTATAGCCCGCTGTATGCCATTTTCTATAAGTAGAGATGGGTATTTTTGTTTGAGCAAAAATTCTCTTAGTTCTGTTAGGCGTTTGTACCTGGTATTCGTATCTTCTACAATGGTACAAATTCTTCTGGCTAGGCAGTATGGGAAGTTGCGTTTTGTATGAGGTGGATGGCACGACTTAAAATTCAGATATTAATGGGTGTCTGTGTGTTTATAATATATATCCGTGGTAATGGTGGTGTCGTTTTTGATTATCATTATATCTAGGAATGGTAATTTGGTCCTACTCATCTCTTTTGTGAATTGGAGAGATGGGTGTAGGTTATTCAGGAGGATATTGAACTCATCCAGAGTATCTAGAGATTCTGTCCAGATGATAAAACAGTCGTCAAGGTATCTCTTCCAAGATTTTTCAATGTACTTTCTAAAGTCAGTACTATATTTTTCCTCTATTTCTTGGTAGAGTTGTTGTTCTAAGTATCCCATTACAGAGTTCGCATAAACGGGAGCAAACTTCGTTCCCATCGCTGTGCCTCTAATTTGGATGTAATTCTTTCCATTGAAGAAGAAAGTGTTGTTTTCCAGAATATGTTTAACTGCGTCTAATATAAATGGCGCTGTGAATCTAATGGGAATCACTTCTCTATGTTTTTCCACCCAGTATTTAACCGCCTTTATTCCTAAATCATGTGTAATGTTGGTGTAAAGGCTTACCACATCAAAACTGAGTAGAAGTGAATTCGTTTCCGTGGTTTTGGGAAGATGGGACAGGAAGTCGATATCATCCCGGATGAAACTGGGTATGTGAATAGATAGTGGTTTCAAAATAATGTCAACAAAATTGCTTAGACGGTGAGTGGGGCATGTTGGACGAGCTATAATAGGTCTAAGTTTTAAGTCTTTTGGGTGTAATAATTTAATGTACTCACTGTTTTGTTCTCTTACTGCCAGTTGTATTTCTTTTGACTTGTGAACTTTCGGTAGGCCAAAATTGGTGATGTAGTCTCTTTCCTTATCAGTAAATGAGTTGTGGTATTTTGAAGCCAGGTTGTTGATCTTCTTCATGATGTTGTGGTCTATATTTGACGGTATTTCATGATAGAATGTTGTGTGTATATATATATATATATATATATATATATATATATATATATATATATATATATGGTGGCTGCCAACTCGTTTTCGAGTACGGCCACTACTTTATATCCATGTAGGAGAACCCCTACCGAACCCCTACGAGTGTGACATTTTCGTCCAGCCAGCGACTTGAAAACTCTGGTACAAACACTACACTTGTGACAATTACTGACACATAGTGCTGGGCCCATTGTACCCTGTGATGACAAGTGCAGAGATATCTCCAGATATAAAGCAATGCCTGTGCCGTGAAGCTTTTATAGTGAGCAAAGGCACTGCACAAAGCCAGTCCCACTCTCTTAACCAAGATGATATTTACCAAAAAGAAGAACAAGTCAACATCATTGGATACCATCAGGGTTGCAGGTGTTATATCAGAGTTTTCCTTCTCCTAGAATTCTGCCTTGACAAAGGCTAAGGGGTATTCTCTCCCGGTGATTTTGGATGGCCATTGAATCTTAAGAGCTTCTTTGCTCTTTGACAGGTTGTGCTTTTAGACCTGCAGGATGTCCAAAGTCACCCTCCTCACCAAGAAACCTTGGCGGGGTTGCCAGTTTAGTCGCCAACGACCCGACCATGAGACAGGTTGTACTGGGATACATGTTACCAGCAGCACCAACTGGTGATCTGACATATATATATATATATATATATATACAGTATTTTCCGTTGTATTGTAATATAAATATTACACACAGTAGATTGACAGCTCACGTAGAGTTTGCTCGACGGTTCCAGTTGTAGTTCCAAAAGTAATCCGGAGAAAAATAGAAAGATTTG
>OZ024745.1:41375045-41387545 GCA_964016885.1 Eledone cirrhosa | reverse complement strand
GGTAGGTAACTAAATAAAGTTGACCAGAACTTCAAAAATACCTTATAATATGATTAATCTTCCCTGTATATATTCCATTAAAGAAATATATTTCAACAATTAATCGGATGGTAAACCACGGAAGTGGATACTTGGATTTTCAACAAGGAAGAAGTTCCAGCGATCCGTGTTTACACTTCAAGTTCAAATCAGCGACTGGCCAGCAACACGTGCTATATCTACTAGAAATACACACTTTATTTAGTTACCTACCTAGCTATGTGTGGTTACACACTTATAAAAATTATCTCCTGTGATTATTCATGTTTATTTATATGTTAATCAATTTCTAGTTATTATATATATATATATATATATATATATATATATATATATATATATATATATATATGTATATATAATTGAATAAACAAGAGAGATCACACGTGTCTTCGGAACCCAGCATGTCTCGAAATTCCATGCCGCTGAAAATAGCAGCCTGGCTAACAGGATATTAAAATTAGCACTACATGATGGAGCCGACAAATATACAGTGAGTTAGAAACTCAGAGTAGTCTCTTACAATTAAATAGCTCTAAGAAAAAAGCTTTTCTGAGCCGTACAATATAATTGAATAAACAAGAGAAAAGAAACACTAATATAAACATACATGTGTTCGAATCGTAAGGACCAAGTGTGCTAGGGTAGAAAAATACTAACTACAGCAATATGGTTTGACAGACTTAATTTTAAATATTAAATTAAGAAAAATAACAGACCTATATTGGGTAACAACTAGTTAAGTAAAGCCCACTCTTTTCTCTGTTCCTCAGTAGTTGTTGAGAAATTAGTGATCCTTCCACTTCTAAAAATATTATAGACTGAATTGCCTGCGATAAGAATGATCACACGTCTCTTCTAACTTACTATATATATGAGACCCGGGTTCAATTGGGTCAAGGTACAATATTAAATATTATATATATATATATATATATATATATATATATATATATATATGTATATAATTTTTACTTCATGTAAGAGACATTACTAAAGTTTGAAATTTGCGTCATCCCAATGGATATTATTATAACGTAATAGATGACTATAAATAGTTGTGAAAATTAGGTACAGTACCCCTAGAGATAAATAAACGTGGACTGTTACATCTGCTCACTTTCCCCTCTATTTTACCCGATTTTCTTAACTATTATTTATATTGAGTGACCATGTTTATATAATTTACGTTAAGATGGTTACATGTCTTATATATATATATATATATATATATATATATATATATATATATATATATATATATATATATATAATATTACTATTTATAGTTATGTATATACTATAAACAACTATAAACAGGAAAGGTCAGTAATTTCCTACTACCATATTACCAGTAAGAGAAATAGCTCAATGTAAGAACATCAGTTGTTTTACAGAGCAGGAGGTTAATTACATGTACAAACATTGATAATGCTCCGATGACCTCAAACGAGAGTGTGGAAGAAACGATTGTCAGCTATTAAACGATTTGAACACAACTTTGATTATTGTCTCATTTATATATATATATATATATATATATATATATATATGCACAAAGGTCTCTGAGTTATCCCTGCCCAGAGCACTGGTAGCAGCTATATGTGATCCTCACAAGATGAAACCACACCAGAAATCGATTCTGAATCGGTCCTTTCAGGGTGCTGATTGTGACACAGACCACTACCTGATTTGCTGCAATCTCATCAAATATAATCTCATCAAATATAATGCACTACGTCGTTTCCGGGCAAGCTCTCTATCAATGCTCTTGCGACCAAGCAGTTAGCCAAAACAGTGGCATTGCTCAAGTCCCTGGAAAATGCCCTAGTTACAGAGCCACCGTAAGATAATGTTTAACATAGATAGCACTCTGTCAGGGACAGCATTTTTTTCACTCATTGAAGACCTCCTCGAAGAAGCGAAGAATGACACATGACTGGTTTGAGGCGAGCGCGAATGAGTTCAATGAAGCCAGAGAGGAGAGGAGCGTTGTCCAGCTGAAGCACAAGCAGAAACTCACTAGGACACCGCTACAAGCATTGAGTAGAGCCAGGAATAACACACAGAAAACAGCAAGACGCCGTAAGAGTGACTACTGGTTACAACTATACGAAGATAGTTCCACTCAAATACAGAACAGGCGTGGTCATCAAAGGCAAAAGTGAGTAGCTGGAGAAATGGGAGGAACTTTATTCCGAACTCTATGCCAATGAATATAGCACCTCGGAAAACGCGCTCGGCACCATTGAACACCTACCCATCATTGAGGAGCTAGATACATTGCCGACTGCTGAAGGTCTTAGTAGAGCCATTGATAGCTTGCCTTCCGGGAAGGTACCAGGTTCAGAGGGCATCCCACCAGAGGACATAGGCTGTGCAAAGGGAGTTCTACTTAGCCATTTGCTGAAAGTACTGTGTCAGTCCTGGTAGGAGGGAACAGTTCCACAAGACATTTTTACCCTCTATAAGAACAAAGGGGACAGAAGCGACTGCACTAGCTACCCAGGCATCTCACAGTTAAGCATCGTTGGGAAATACTCTATCCATATATAGTTACAGATGAGTGTTGTTTATCTTAGTCCTAGCAAAACAATTTAATGCCTTCTTAACTACCATTATTTGGTGGATTGTCAGTATCGGTAGAGGGTCGGACGCCATGCTTTGATGCATGGAGTTACGGCCCTTACCATTCTGAGTTCAAATGCCACCGAGGTTAACTTTGCCTTTCATCCTTACGGGGTCGATAAAATAAAGTACCAGTAATGTACTGTGTAATTGCTGGCCTTGTGCCAATAGTAGTAACAATTATTTGATATATAAATATATATATGGTAATAATAAATGTGATGACTAAAATCCGAAGAGAGCTTGATAAGGATTATATATATATTTATATAATATAAAATCCAGTTAAGGGTGAAAGCAGCGATCCTTTGCTTAAACCTTAATGTATTCTTATAATATATATATATATATATATATCTTTAGGTTTGTTGGTTCACCACTGGATAGAATTGGTCATTCCGTATGGTCAATCTTGGTGTAATATTGTGGAGAGTACTCAACGTAGTGCAGTTCACCCGTCTCCGTTTGTGTAGTTGGGGGTGCGAATACGGAGCTAATTATAAATAAAATAACAGGAGGCTGGACTGGTGCAAATCCTTGAAAGGTTTATTATAATATGATCATTTCAATGACCGGGTTCCATATGAATCCGGTGATATCATCAGATATTCGAAATATAACAAAGGAATATGTAAAAAACCATGGGTCCGAAAAATCAGAGACAGAGAGGACGACTGACCAACTAGCTACTTTCACCTCGGCCAGTCGCCCTCAAAGTGATGGCAACTCAGTCTACTAATGACGATCTGGTGAGGGGGCGAAGGCTTATAATGAACGACCACCTCTCCGTCAAAGAATAAAAAAGGGGAGGAAAGAAAGGAAGAAAGAAGAAAAAAGAAAGAAGTCAGCGTAAGGGTCACACTATAGTCATGCTAGAAAACGCCGCGAAAAATGTTATTCCAAAGAATCTATATTTTAACAAAGGCATATATAATGGGTGTCTGTATGGTCTAATGTGTGAACAGAAAATTGGAACGTTAAACTTATGTAACGAGTTATAGGATGAAATTAAATTAAAAAATAATAAATTGAAAAATAAATTTAAAAAATTAAAAAATTATTAAAAAATTAAAGGTTAAAGTAGCGAGATTTATTTAATGAACTTACAGAGAGAGAGTCTTACATGAAAAAGTTAATCTCGATAAGATATCAGAGTGGGATATAGAGTAAAGATTAAAGCCTTCGATTGTGAATCCCAGCCATCACCTCCTAACCACGTGTCGGCCAGTTTCAAGTGGTATCGTCTAGCGAAAGAAATGGAAATTAATCTTTCCGAGTAGTCTAGGAACTAGCTACCTTAGGCCCCGGGTGTGCTAGCGGGAAGTCTACAATTTCGACAGGCCATCGTCTATACCAAACGAATACTATTAATTCACACATGAGAGGTTTATTTACGTGCCCGTAGATGCATTATACAGCTAACAGTTATGCCTAAGCCTGGAGTTTATAGGTATAAGTATAATATGGCGGTCAAAATAGGCTGACTTCTTTCTTTTTTCTTCTTTCTTCCTTTCTTTCTTTCCTCCCCTTTTTTATTCTTTGACGGAGAGGTGGTCGTGCATTATAAGCCTTCGCCCCCTCACCAGATGGTCATTAGTAGACTGAGTTGCCATTACTTTGAGGGCGACTGGCCGAGGTGAAAGCAGCTAGCTGGTCAGTCGTCCTCTCTGTCTCTGATTTTTCGGACCCATGGTTTTTTACATATTCCTTTGTTATATTTCGAATACCTGATGATATCACCGAATTCATATGGAACCCGGTCATTGAAATGATCATAGTTTAATAAAACTTTCAAGGATTTACACCAGTCCAGCCAGCCTCCTGTTATTTTATTTATTTCAAATGGATCCCGACACCAGAAGGAATAACAGATATGCCTTCAGCCTTGATGTAGTCGCTCTCTACACCTCGGTCCCGGCACTCCCGGCCGTCAATATACTGATGGAACGCGTCCAATCGACCGACTTACACTGCTTCGGGCTCACCACCACTGACATCCACCAACTCCTATCCATCGTCGTCGACAACACCTACTTCGGATTCCTTGACCAAACATACCAACAAACCTCGGGATTGCCCATGGGATCAAGCCTATCAGGTGTGCTAGCGATCTCTTACATGGACAACCTCGAACGCAAGGCACTCAACGCCTGCCACCCCAACGCCGTAGCCTTTTTCTCAAGGTACGTGGACGATATCCTCATCCTCACATCTTCCCAAGACACGGCGAAAAGAATCTATGAGACGTTCAACAACACGGACGAGAACATTGACTTCAGTGTTGAACACCCCAACGAAGACGGGTCACTTGCCCTCCTCGACTTCCGAATCAACATCACGGAACAGGGAAGGATCCACTGCAACTTCTACCGAAAGGCAGCCTGCAGGGACCTGTTCGTTCACTACAAGTCCGCCCTCCCTAACAGTGCCAAAAGAGGATACATCACGAACGAGATCGCGCGAATCAAAAACAGATGCAGCGATCCCGCGAGTGGTGTCACTCATACCAAGCGATTCCTCAAGGTTCTGGAGACGAACGGGTACCCTACCTCGATCACAGACAGAATAGGAGACACCAGACACAAGAGACAGAGAGGCACCCAAGGCAAGTGCTTCCTTAAAATTCCACATCTGGGCGAGAATACCACCAACGCTATCCGCAAGGCTATACGGAGGGAGGACCTCGACATCCACCTGGCCCACTCGGGCCCCTCCCTGCGAAGATGCCTCTCCAAGAAACCCGGGAAATTTACTGACGCATGCTCCCTCAGAGACTGCCCGATACGCCATGCGAACTGTTGCCTACGCACATACGTCGTGTATAAGATAGAATGTGACAGGTGCAAACAATACTACATAGGTAGCACAATCCGACCTTTGCACATCCGGATCAAGGAACACACTAAAACCAGGCCTCGTCTTTCCGGAAACACATAGACAAATGCGGAAACAAAGACGGAAGGCCCATTGTCACAATTCTAGCGACTGAAAGAAACGTCGGCACGTTACGCCTGCAACCGCAAATAAACAACCGATTAGAGATAAGGGAAATGAGATGGCTGGTTTAAGGTAACAAACGATGTAGCAACACACAACACACGCTCACACAAACGAGACAACTCCACACACACAAACACACACACACACAGTAGCATTCCACCATACGAACATACTACACTGCCAATACAGAGGAACAAGGCAACTACACACGCACACACACACACACACTCAAGCGAGACACCAACACACGCACACACACACTCAGTAACATTTAACAAACAGGCAGAGAATGGACTGACAGCTAGCGCCACCCCACTCCCTCATTCGGCCGCTGACCTCTGCCCGATCGACCCCATTTCACGCTCACGCGCGCTCTGCCGAATACCTCAGATATTCAAAACAACAAACAGCGGAGGACGCGTTTCGCACCTGTTCGACAGACAACCTTTACCTCGGAAAAAAACCCCAGTTGATGGATGTGAATCCGAAATATATAGGGACTATTAAATCTCTCCCAAGGTAACTCTCTCTTGTGTTGTTATTTTTATTTTATCCTTTATACTCTTCCCTTCTTTCTTCTACACATTTACACATCTTTACACACCACGCATCTCAATGTACACCCACTTACATCTCTCTCTCCACCACCGGATCTTGTTACCCGGAGATTTACCCATTTGCATTGTCGAGGCTTCCAAACGACTTAAAGATATTTATTTATTTTTATATATATATATATATATATATATATATATATATATATATAATATATATATAATATATAAGAACAAAAGATGGTTAAAAGAGTTCCATGTATTTTATTATGCGCATTTCAAAAACAAATATCATCATGCAATAATATTTGTGTTTTCATCAGATAAAACAGGAAGACATGACATGAAGGTTAAAAAACACTTGTGGATAGTGCAGTTTTAAATCAACATATGTACTACAATAAAACTCACCTCCCACATTATATATATATATATATATATATATATATATATATATATATATATATATATATATATATATATATATATATATATATATATACATTGGAAAATTAACAAAGTGTAGACAAGTCAACGAACGAAAAGAATTTTCTTAAAAGGGAAACCTTAAAATATTATTTTTTGAAATTAAAAATATAAACGAAAACCACAGTACTCCAGTGGTATCGGTCGTTGATATGGAATTTCGTTGTTTCGACCCCCTACCAATATGTCTACGAATCAGACAACACTACTCCTTTACCACCTCCAACAAGTGATGCTCCACCCACCATCTCTCTTTCACCATCCCTTCATTATATTTCTTCCTCTCACATATCACTCATACCCAAACATTCATTCTAGCAAAACCACCAATCAAAACGAACTAAAAATAACTAACATAAATGAATGTGAATCGTTATATACAGTCTCAAAGCTCTAAGGAATTTCATTCTGTCATTAGCATAACAGAAGTCCAACGAGCTTTTGATTCCAGAGTTTTAGCCAGAGCGATACAGATTGAACATTGAGCTGATCAATCTCGAAACGTGCGTCACACCTCAACAAACATAAAGAAGACATAACACTTCATGTTTTTTATCCTTAGTATATATATATATATATATATATATATATATATATATATATATAAGAGACGTAAAATAAGAAAATTATAAAATTAACTTACTTACTAAAATATCACATTCAACTAATTAGTTTCTGGAATGGAGTAAATATATTTTCCGAAGAATAATATAAAGAAGCATTCCGTCGTCAGGAAAGTCTATTCTCATGTAAGTTTCCAGGCAAAGCGAGGACACTGGAAACTTATTAAAAAATAATTAAGTGGATAGGAAATAGCGAAGCGTGGACTGAATTCCAAGCCATTGAGAAAATCACTGCCTCTACGTCTGTGGCAAATTCAAAAAGAATCGAACACGTGACATCGAGGTCAATCAGTGGAAAGTGGTTTGCTAATAAGACAGCGGCCTGCCTACAACCGTAGCAGCAGTCATGGCCAATATTGCTCGACACATAATTTGGAGATAATAATAAAGAATTCATATCTAGTAACATATATATACATACAGATGCATATCAATGCTAGCAAATATATAGGTTTTGTCTTAATAACAGTGGGGTTCAATGCATGGGGTTGCAGAACAATAATATAAGGGACGTAAAATAAGAAAATTATAAAATTAACTTACTTACTAAAATATCACTTCCAACTAATTAGTTTCTGGAATGGAGTAAATATATTTTCCGAAGAATAATATAAAGAAGCATTCCGTCGTCAGGAAAGTCTATTCTCATGTAAGTTTCCAGGCAAAGCGAGGACACTGGAAACTTATTAAAAAATAATTCAGCGGATAGGAAATAGCGAAGCGTGGACTGAATTCCAAGCCATTGAGAAAATCACTGCCTCTACGTCTGTGGCAAATTCAAAAAGAATCGAACACGTGACATCGAGGTCAATCAGTGGAAAGTGGTTTGCTAATAAGACAGCGGCCTGCCTACAACCGTAGCAGCAGTCATGGCCAATATTGCTCGACACATAATTTGGAGATAATAATAAAGAATTCATATCTAGTAACATATATATACATACAGATGCATATCAATGCTAGCAAATGTATAGGTTTTGTCTTAATAACAGTGGGGTTCAATGCATGGGGTTGCAGAACAATAATATAAGGGACGTAAAATAAGAAAATGATAAAATTAACTTACTTACTAAAATATCACTTCGAACTAATTAGTTTCTGGAATGGAGTAAATATATTTTCCGAAGAATAATATAAAGAAGCATTCCGTCGTCAGGAAAGTCTATTCTCATGTAAGTTTCCAGGCAAAGCGAGGACACTGGAAACTTATTAAAAAATAATTCAGTGGATAGGAAATAGCGAAGCGTGGACTGAATTCCAAGCCATTGAGAAAATCACTGCCTCTACGTCTGTGGCAAATTCAAAAAGAATCGAACACGTGACATCGAGGTCAATCAGTGGAAAGTGGTTTGCTAATAAGACAGCGGCCTGCCTACAACCATATATTTGCTAGCATTGATATGCATCTGTATGTATATATATATATATATATATATATATATATATATATATATATAAGCTTGTTTCAGGGGTTTAGGTGTTTGTGTAATAGATATATTCTAAGATACACAGAACGACCAAGTTGTACACTATGTTCAGGATCCATATAATATTTATTAATATTTCTAACTCTTTAATTCAAGGTTTCGTCGAATTTTGGAATTAAACAGTTTTGAAAAGCCTGAAACAGCGGTGAAGTTTCGAAGTAAACACAGATGCATGCATACACACATACCTACACATACACACACACGCTTATATATATATATATATATATATATATCTTTACCCTCTCTAACAGTCACTCTCTCTGTTAGCCTCTTCCTCACTCACTCTCTGTTACTACCTCTCCTCCTCCACCTTCTTCCCGTTTGACCTGTGCGTAATTCTTTTCTTTCGCACGCTGGTTCGTTTTTTTTTCGCTCTCTCGTCTACGATTTCACAGAAATTATGTTCACCGAATTCACAGACTAGATTCCTTCTTCCCCCCGTTAGACCTGTACGGAATTCCTTCCTTGCTCACATTCCAACCAGGTTTGATGGTCTTTATTCTCTCTCATTCACGATTTCACCGAACTTATATTCATGGAAATTTGGGACTTGACTCGTTCTTCCTCACTTTTCGTTGCTTCACCATCTTTGTTTGTTTACATTCTCGTGTCCCCTTTATTTACGTGTCCCAACGACTTTTTTTAGCCGTTGCTCGCACCAACCGGAGGTATATGGTCTTTAACGCGATGAAATACCAATGATGGTTGGAGGATCACTGATGAAGGACTAACTTTATTCATATATATATATATATATAGAGAGAGAGAGAGAGAGAATTCACGAGAATCAAAGCTATGTTCAAAGCATTTATTCACCTACAATTGTTGCCTCCAAACCTAGGCATGGAGTCTTCGGAGCATTTTTCAATGTTTGTACACATAATTGACCTCTCTTCCAACGCAAGAGACATACAGATACATATATATATATTGATGTACAGTGGAGTGGCATATATTATACTATAGTATTTTTGTAGAACAACTGATGTTATTACATTGAGCTATTTATCTTACTGGTAATAAGGTAGTAATAAATTACTGACCTTCACTGTTTAGGGTTGAAAATATACATAACTATAAAAGGTTTTAATATATACATAACCATAAATAGTATCCCTAATATTATATATATATATATATATATATATATATATATATATATTTATATATAGTAATAATAATAAATTTGAAGACTAAAATCCAAAAAGGGCTCGATAAGGATAAATATATATCAAATATATAAGAACCGTAGAGCAAATATTTATTAAAATAACATTAAATTTAACGGGATCTTCTGAAACTAACCTTTTCATAAGATCCCGTTAGTTTCAGAAGATCTAGTTAAGGGTGAAAGCAGCGATTCTTTGCTTAAACTTCAATCTGTTATTTTATATATATATATATATATATATATATATATATATATATATATATATATATGCTATCACTTTAACTATTGTATATGTGTGAGTGTATTTTTGTGTGTGTCTGTTTTCTTATGTATGTTTCATATGTGAATGGTTGTATGTGTGTGCATACACATACACACACATATATAAATATATATATGTGTGTATGTGTATGCACACACATACAACCATTCACATATGAAACATACATAAGAAAACAGACACACACAAAAATACACTCACACATATACAATAGTTAAAGTGATAGCAGTCACATAATTATTAATTTTATCATTTATTCAGAATTGCATACGTCATAATTTCTTTATATCGCAGTCGTATTTAATCCACAGTTATATTACTTCCTTTAACTCGTAAATATGGAATTGAATACGAAACTAACTGGTTGAAGATTATGTAGCTTTATCTTAGTAATGCTGACAATGTCACACAACATCAATGCGTGTTTATATGAAGAACTACGGCTTTCTTAATAATCCTCTCAAACTATCATAACGCCATTGATTAATCGTTTTGAAGAAACAAAAACCGCCTTTGTAAAATCTACTCAACTTTACTCGAACACGATAGAAGTGCCGTTCTCAAAGAAATCATTATAAAAGCTACAAGTGAAAGTCTATTGGGACATGCAAGCAACTCATCAATTTCTCTTGATACAAGAAAAGGAAATATTTCAAGACGTTTTGAATAATGCTGGTTACGCAAAATTCATATAATGTTATGTAATGTTGTTTATGAAGCAGAGAATAGAAGATATGATGAAGTGCGATAATTTATTGAAGCTGTTCATAATTTAGAAATATATGCAAAATATGTAATAGAATGAGTCTTGCTTCAACAGTTACTCTGATGTTGGAGTTAATTCCATCCATTAAAACCTTGTAATAAAATACACGCATTTTCATGTTAAGTCACTGTTTATTATTGTCAATAGATCTCGCATGAAGAAAATGAAAATATATCATTCAATTGAAGGAGACATCTTAACTACAAATAACATTAAGAAGATCTATGATAGAGTTAACAAGATGACCAAGAAGTCTCTAACGTTTGGGCAAAGTATAATGTTTTGCTGAAAATTCTAGCTTTACTCAATTTTCAGACAGGGAAACTTAAAAAACTAGAGATAACACTGAAAAATTTGATATTAACTGACTATAACCAAGTGTTAAGGAGGATGGCCTATTTAGTATTGTTTAGGGAGCTATTCGGAACAATTAGAGGCAAGGCATGTTAGTGTGTGTTGGTAAAATTAATTCATGAATCTACATTTCTCTCCTTGATGGTGGATTTAAGACAAAATTATCAATTTGACAAATTGAAAAAAAAAAAAAGAAAAAACACATCAACCTGTTCACATTGGCAGGCTACTTTCCATCTAACGTAAAAGTGTTTGAGTATTCCGCAGGCATATCTAATGTTGACAGTAGATTCACTGAGAAGGATGTGACAAGGTTTTCTCTTTGATTTACAGGTAAAGTCCATCCGACGGCATACCAGCAGTTCTAATCTATCAAATTTGGTTCATAAGACTATCCTAAACTATAGTAAATAACACTTGAATAATAGTCTATGCAGCAGTACCAAGCCAAAACATTTTACAGTTTACATTGATAATGTCCTTCAAAATGCGAATATCACAACACGAAATATAATTGATTTCTTTTTATAAAAAAATAAGCATTTTACGTCTTCTTATACCAATTTATATGAAAAATTCAACAAACCACATTTAATAATTGTATTCTAAGTTTGTATAAATTTTTAATATAATTATGCAATATACTATGTTAATTGAGAATGTTATTGCAGGCTTAGAATCCACTTGTTTATAACAGAACTAATCAATTGAATACTTAATAAGCATGAATTCCCATTGGAAATTACGCCTTACGTTTATCTCAAAGCAACAGTGATATGTCTACGCGTGAAAAGTAACTAACAATAAAAGATTCTTTCCAACAATTTTCTATATATTCAGTGTTATGAGTTTCACTATATTTTGCAAAGAAGCATATTAATTTTTTCTTTACAATATCATAATGATAAAAGGAACTAGAAAAAATGAAAAGGAAAAGAAAACAGAGTGAGAAAGAACTCCACCCGCTTGGCGGGAACGTATATTATAAAAGCGCATTCTGGGCATTGAGACGATTTCGGCTCGCGGAACTGTTATTTTCACACGAGGATAGGAGCACATTACGCCTTAGGTGGAATTGCTGAGGAAGAGGGTACTGCTTATTGTACTAT
>OZ024745.1:41357545-41370045 GCA_964016885.1 Eledone cirrhosa | reverse complement strand
TATATTTCATTAAAGAAATTTATTTCACCATTAATCGACCGGTAAACCACAGTAACCAAATTCGGATATCAACAAGGAAGATCTAACTATCTGTGTTTACACAGCAAATTCAAATCTGCGAATGACTAGCAGCACGTGTTGCACTTTTTATTAAAAATACACACATCGAACCAGCTTCATCCCAGTGGCGTGGATAGGGTTATCGACAACTAGAAGTAGCAGCCGAGTCCTTTCAACTGAGTTAGCTCTACAATTAAGAGGCCGTGTATATATCCAAAATTAAATTAAGGGTGTCATGTCAGAGAGACATGCACCATATCCACTGTAGAATATGCTCCAAGATTCCAATGAATAGATCCGATAATTTTATATCAACGAGGAATAATTTTGTGTGTATATATATATATATATATATATATATATATATATATGTAGATGACTGTTCAACCTTCTGCTGAATGACAGGAAGGACAGCAATTGCGGTGTTATCCAGTAAGGCGCATAGCCAAATTTGCGGTTAAAACATGTATGCCAGATCGTCTTAATATAGATGTCTATCCGGTAGATTTATCTACAACAGAAGCATGGTTTGATTCCCGCACACGTTTCTATCAGATTTTCTTTAACAGTTAACGTTATATATGACTCATTTAAGTTTATCATAAAATTTATAAACATATATATATATATATATATATATATATATATAAATTAATAAAAACAATGAATAAAAACAAAGAACAAGTTCTTTATATAAAAAAATTCATCAGTTTACGATCGTTTCTAGGATATATATATGTGTGTTGGTATGTATATCATATAGATCTATGTAAAAATATTACAAACTATCAGAGGAAATATACATACCTTCACATATATATGCTGTCTTCAGAAATAATGAGATTTGTTTATTGAAAAAAACAACAACAAAGATTTAATATAATAGGTCTGTTTGGGAACAGGTTTTGAATTGACCAATAGAAAAGTAGTAACAGGTCAAGTTGATAGAATAGTGGTAGTAGAAATTTAATTTAGGGGAAGAGGGGTGTAGACTTACGTTTTGAATAGAAAGAATACTTTGAATGAAAAGAATACTTTGGGGATGAAAAGAGGTCTAGCCGGTGAAGGGTACACGAAAATTTGATGTTATTAAAGAATAGTGTTAAAAACGAAAGAAAGTAAAATTTTAGGGTAAGTGAGAAATACCAATCTTATTTAAACCACTAGGAATCTAGATCTATAGCAAGGAATTAAATTAATTGATAGGTGTACTTATAGGGATAAATTTATATTACTTCATATGGATGTGATAAATAAGAATTAGATGTTATTAAAGAATGTTGTTAAAAACGAAGGAAAGTAAAATTTTAGGGTAAGTGAGAAATACCAATCTTATTTAAACCACTAGGAATCTAGATCTATAGCAAGGAATTAAATTAATTGATAGGTGTACTTATAGGGATAAATTTATATTACTTCATATGGATGTGATAAATAAGAATTAGATGTTATTAAAGAATGTTGTTAAAAACGAAGGAAAATAAAATTTGGGGATAAGGGTAGTAGATGGAAATACCAATCTTTATATATATAAAAGCGAGGATGTGTGTGTGTCTGTGTACAACTTGGCATGCATAAGGCTTTCACAATTACCAACTGAATTTGACCAAATTTTCTGTGCACGTTGCACAGGTCGCTAAGATTGTTACGTCACAAACATTTTTCGAATCTACCCACGTTGAGCAAAAAAAAATCGATATCAAAATTATCGGTAGAAAAATTGATGTAACGGAGATAACAAACTTTATTGACAATCATTATAAAAAAGGGATATAACCTTTTCACCAAATATTAACTTTTTGTAATTTAGCAAAACTGCCTGTTTTTTTTACAGATTTGCAACGTGTATTGTCTTTAATCATTTGTATAACTACATCCTGTTCAGTGTTTTCCTTCATTATCAACATAGTTTTATGTGTACAAAGATTGCACTAAATATTCGTTTGCATTAATTATTGAAGACTTCTGCTTATTTTGACAGGTTGGGGACAAATAATGTTCTTCTTTTACATCCTAGCTGTATATTCTTAGCATAATTTCAAACCCCGAGCAACGCCGGGTAAATCTGCTAGTCTTATATAAAATACAAGGAATCTAGATTCATAACAGG
The DNA here is from genome assembly GCA_964016885.1 of Eledone cirrhosa. Lineage (NCBI taxonomy): Eukaryota > Metazoa > Mollusca > Cephalopoda > Octopoda > Eledonidae > Eledone > Eledone cirrhosa. Next base: position 41,367,875 of record OZ024745.1, on the reverse strand, counting down.
AAATTAAATTAATTTATATGTATACTTTTAGGAATTAATTTTAGGAAAAGAGAGCTGTCAGAGGGAAATAAAATTATGAAGTGCTCTGTAGTAAAGTACTAATTATAGCTTAACTAAATAAAAAAAATAATTATAATAATATGTAAAATATAAGTGTAAGGTGTATATTAATTAGATTTATAATATTTGAAAGTTCTTCTAATTCTATGATTGCAAGATATAATTAATTCTTGTCGCTTATTTAATAGGATATCATTAGATTTCATTATTTCAAAAAGTTCCTGGGAACTTGAAATTATGCTAAGAATATACAGCTAGGATGTAAAAGAAGAACATTATTTGTTCCCAACCTGTCAAAATAAGCAGAAGTCTTCAATAATTAATGCAAACGAATATTTAGTGCAATCTTTGTACACATAAAACTATGTTGATAATGAAGGGCGGTGGATTGGCAGTTTCGGTAGAGGGTCGGACGCGATGCTTTGACGCATAGAGTTATGGCCCTTGCCATTCTGAGTTCAAATCCCGCCGAGGTTAACTTTGCCTTTCATCCTTACGAGGTCGATAAAATAAAGTACCAGTAATCTACTAAAAAATTGCTGGCCTTGTGCCAATAGTAGAAACAATTATTTCAAAAAGTTCCTGGGAACATAATCTACACTCATATCTGTTATTTTGATAAGGGGTGGCCCTTTTGAGTACACTCCAGGTCAGGTTGTAATCGATAATCTTTTTTCTATAATTATTAATTGTTTCAGCCAAGGATGTTGTATTAGCTAATGCGGCATTTTTAAAACTATGTTTGTGGGTATTAAGTCTTACTTTAAATTGGTTAGACGTAGCTCCTATATATGAATAAGTGGAGTCCTTAGTGCTAATTTTACTATGTTATTAATAAGACAATTTCCCTTTAATGGGCAATTTCTTTTGTTTCTACAGTTACAACCATTCGTGAATATTATATCGGGGGAGTTAGTCAAATTTGGTGTGGGATTTATTTAATTTGTTATATGTGAAGGAGATGGTAGTTTGTTGTGGTTTATTTTAGTATTATGGTTGGTTTGATGTGTTGGTGGTTTATTCGTGATTTCTTTACATTTATATGCGTTGTACGCACTTATATTTTGTTGTATATTTTTGGCAGTGGAGTAGGAAAATTTGACAGTTGATCTATTTAAAATTTGATGGTATTTATGGTTTGGCGGGAACTTTTTCTCTAGGATAGTAAACATCTTTAATTTGTAGATTAAATAGAGCATTATACCAAGTGACCCGTCTATTACGGTTTCGATATTGTTTTTTTATATTTATACGATGTATCAGGATGTTTACTAAGAGAGTTACTATTAGTGAATTTATTATATATAGGTTTAGTTAGATTAACTGATTTAGGTGTTTTAGTCTGATTATTAGGAATTTTGTTAGTAATGTTATTAACGTATATTGGAGTATTAGGATGAATGGTTTTTTGAAAGTCATTATATTTTATGTGAGAAGAGGTAGAGAAATTAAGTTTTAGGTTGGTATTTTGGGGTGTAGTGTGAGTGGTATTTAGGTGTGGGTTTTTCATTTGGTGTTTGTTGGTAATATTGGGTTGTATGTTTGAAGTATTATTGGTGCAAGGTATATAGACTAATTTGTTTTTGTGGTCGCTTCTAGCTAAAGCTTCGTTATAAAAGGGCGCATTTTTATCGAATATATCCTGGTTAGATGAAAGTTTAGAGATTCTGAGTGAGATATTATATGCTAGGTTTTTAAGGATAGATCTAGGGTGATTGGATTGTGAGTGTATGTAATGTAAGTTTTGGTTAGGCTTATGGTAAGGTTGGTAGATACCCGTAGATAAGTCTAAAGTTATATCTAGGAAATTAACTATTTTACTGGTCTTTTCAAATGTAATAGTGAGATTGTAATAGTCTTTGAGGAAAGTTCTAATAAGTTTTTTATTTTTTTCGATTTCTGATAGGTTAAGATTAGCTAATACAACATCCTTGGCTGAAAGAATTAATAATTATAGAAAAAAGAATATCGATTACTACCTGACCTGGAGTGTGTTCAAAAGGGCCACCCCTTATCAAAATAACAGATATGAGTGTAGATTATGTTCCCAGGAACTTTTTGAAATAATGAAATCTAAGGATATCCTATTAAATAAGCGACAAGAATTAATTATATCTTGCAATCATAGAATTAGAAGAACTTTCAAATATTATAAACCTAATTAATATACACCTTACACTTATATTTTACATATTATTATAATTATCTTTTTAAATTTAGTTAAGCTATAATTAGTACTTTACTACAGAGAACTTCATAATTTTATTTCCCTCTTACAGCTCTCTTTTCCTAAAATTAATTCATAAAAGTATACATATAAATTAATTTAATTTCCTGTTATGAATCTAGATTTCTTGAAGTTTATATAAGATTGGTATTTCTAACTACTACCCTTATCCCAAAATTTCATTTTCCTTCGTTTTTAACAGCATTCTTTAATAACATCTAATTCTTATTTATCACATCCATATGAAGTAATATAAATTTATCCCTATAAGTATACCTATTAATTAATTTAATTTCTTGTTATAGATCTAAATTGCTTGTGGTTTAAATAAGATTGGTATTTCTCACTTACCCTAAAATTTTACTTTCCTTCGTTTTTAACACTATTCTTTAATAACATCAAATTTTCGTGTACACTTCACCGGCTTGACCTCTTTTCATCCCCAAAGTATTCTTTTCATTCAAAGTATTCTTTCTATTCAAAACATAAGTCTGCACACCTCTAAATTAAATTTCTACTACTACTATTCTATCAACTTGACCTCTTACTACTTTTCTATTTGTCAATTAAAAACCTGTTCCCAAACATATTAAATCTTTGTTGGTTTTTTTCAATAAACAAATCTCATTATTTCTGAAGACAGCATATATATGTGAAGGTATGTATATTTCCTCTGATAGTTTGTAATATTTTTACATAGATCAATATGATATACATACCAACACACATATATATATCCTAGAAACGATCGTAAAATGATGAATTTTTTAATATAAGGAACTTGTTCTTTGTTTTTATTCATTGTTTTTATTAATTTATCTTAACTCTGTTTTCCTATGATTTTCATCGAAAATCTTTGAATGCATCTTCTCTTTTCATGATATTTGGATTACATTGAGTTCTTCATACGGATTGGACACTACTGTATATTTTGGTACATTTATCTACAAATATATATATATATATATAACAAAGGAGTTGTGGTAAGGAACCAGATGGACCATAACGCACCAGAGTACTCAATACTTAGAGTAGTAGAGTGGGTAATAGGAGAAATTATGACCCTGACGGCAGAGCTCAAACCGTTTCGACGGCTATTTCTGGACTGGTAAAAGATGAACTGGTAACTGCATCCAAACACAGATTGCGGAAGACTTACCGGGTAGGTAGACAAGGGCGAAAAAACCCCACTTGCCGAATAAGATAGGGAAAACCCCAACTTATATAGGTAGATGTACCCCTTTTCTTTTCCTCTGTGTTTTCTTCTTCCCTTTGTCTCCTATCACTTCTTTCCACCACCGAACTTCTTCCTCGTTCGTTCCTTTGTTTTTTCCCCCTTTCGCCTACCCTGAGACAGCCGATCGGGCCTCTTTAGCCTCAGTACCCCCAACCCAGTAACTTACAGATAGCATTCGCCGATTACGCTATACTAACTATTCATAACAGCTGTGTTAGACCCCAGAGATGTGGTATTAATTTTTAGTACCCATTTCTAAATTTTCAATAATTCTCATCTAGCAACCCATTCTATAGCATTGGCCGAAAAAGCAGCACCAACTAAATATAGCAGCGGTGTTAGACTCCTTAGTTTTTGTTTTATTTCACTTCTCACTTTCCAATCTTACATTCTGATATATCTCTCTCATTTTTTATTATATTCTTTTTTATTATATTTTTTCTTTGTCCCCTAATTCTCATTTGATTTACCTTTTCTATAACGTCCCTTCTCCATTTTCTAAAGAAACCTTTTTTCTCCTAACTCCCCTGGCCTACTTTCATACACATTCCTTAGAATTTGCCGTGTAGATTTCACCTTCAACGCTTGACCGGCTCTACCCACTCCCCTATTGTTCTACAGGCAAGTACAGCCACCCAAACCCGCACCCACTTCCATGATAGACTTTTCTGTGTCTGCTACACATTTGACCAATCCTCTTGACAACTATAATCTCCCCATATAAGGAAGTACCCCTTGAAAAGTTCGGCTATTTATTTACCAATAACTCTTACTTTAGTCCAGAAATAGCCGTCGAAACGGCTTGAGCTCTGCCGTCGGGGTCATAATTTCTCCTATATATATATATATGTGTATGTGTGTGTGTGTGTGTATTTTCATATTTATTTATTAGTTCGGTATCCTTCTTTTGGAACAAGAGCGTTCCTAAATCCAATTACGTCTGAATGTTTTAATGCCTATAAAGCTCTGTTTTTTGAATCAAACTGGTAATACTAGAGGCCTGTTTTTCCCGTACGTATCTGTGATCGTGACGTATAATGGAAGTGGTGGTAAATCAAGGACGCCCGAATAAAATATTTCAGCCATAGAAGCATATTTAGTTACTAAAATTGGTTTCAAGAATATTACAGCGTTTTGGTTAATATTTTGAAATATTTGGTTAATATATATATACATATATATATATACTATATATATATACATATATATGTATATACATATATATATATATACACATATATATATATATATATATACATATATATATATATATAAATATATATATATATATATATAAATATATATAATATATATATATATATATGTGTGCATATATATATATATAGTCATACATCAATTTTCAACTACCAACTCAACTTTTTAAAAGGAAGTTGCATTATTACAAGGTATGTCACTAATTATTTATAAAACAGCTTATGTATTGTATTTTGTCTGAGGAAGGCATAACATATTTTTAATATGATATCCCAGAAATATATATAACGAAATAAATATGGTTTTATAAATATAGTTTCCATTTGTTTAATATCGTAAACCTACTCCAGAAATTGTCGAGTGCTTTTATATCAGTTATAAAATATTTACTCGTTGTAACCCAACAATCTTAAATAAAACTTTTGCATATATATACATATATATATGTGTGGGTGTGTGGGTGTCAGAGTGTGTAGGTGTGCGTTTATATGTGTGCCTGTGTAGAATAGTCACATCCTATATTTGGAGAAATTAAGAAGTGGATTTCATAAAGATCTCTCTCTCTGCAAATAATATATTTGTATCCCTAATTTACGTCTTGCGTTGGATATAATGATTTCTAGTATAGGCACAAGGTCAGTAATTGGCGGGGGGGGGGGGGGGGAAGTCGATTAAATCGACCCCAGTGCGTTACTGGTGCTTTATTTTATCGAACCCGTAAGCATGAAAGGCAAAGTTAATTCGGCGGGATTTGAACTCAGACCTTAAAGGGCCGTAACTCTATGCTGCAAAGCAAGGTGTCCGACTCTCTACCGATACTGCCAATCCACTATAATGTCCACATTCGTAGCATCTACATAACCTCCTAGAATGTATCAGTCATATGAGCGCATGTTATAAAACAGCACCTTCAAGAATCTACAAAGTTCTTCCTAATTCAACGTCCAACAAATTCATATACTCCACTTGATATTAAAGCTTGCACCTTTCTAGTTCTAGCGTTTCTCCAGGACACGATGCTTTAACATACAAGAGAATTATGTATTCACAAGATATTTATCATTTAAGCTAGAATTAATTAATATTCATAAAGATTAAACGCACCCACTGCGTTACATACTCTTTTTATTATAATTAATGTTGAGTTACAGTGTACACAATTTTTTCGACGTAGTAATATAGTTGACCGTGTGTAGGGAAAATAAAATAAACTAACTTTGTATGCAGTCTTCCTTGCCAGTTTATTTAATGAGCTGTCTTTTAGCTTTCAAATTTCTTCATATTAAAGTTTTCTCTTGCATATATTCATTGCAACAATTCGTGTGTCTTTCAGTATATATATATACATATATGGTGTGAGTGAGTGAGTGTGTGTGTGTGTGTGTGTGTGTGTGTGTGTGTGTGTGTGTGTGTGTGTGTGTGTGTGTGTGTGTATCTATATTTCATATGTATACACTTTATATGCATATATATATATATATATATATATATATATAAGTATATGTATATATATATATATATAAGTATATGTATATATATATATGTATAAGTATATGTATATATATATATATATATGTATATATATATATGTATATATATAAGTATATGTATATATATATGTATATGTGTATATATACATATATAAATATATATATATGTATATGTATATATACATATATAAATATATATATATATGTATATGTATATATATGTATATATATATATAAGTATATGTATATGTGTATATATATATATATGTGTGTGTATATATACATATATAAATATATATATATGTATATGTATATATATATATATATATATGTATATATATATATATATATGTATGTATATATATATATGTGTATATATATATATATATATATATATATATGTATGTATATATATATATGTATATATATATATGTGTATGTATATATATATATGTATGTATATATATATATATGTGTATATGTGTGTATGGGTGCGTACACATATACATATAATTGATATATATAGTATCTAGTAAAGCTATGTGCAGAAAATAAACATAATTCAAAGACGAGCAGTAAAATATAAAAATATAAATAAGGATAATATAAATTTAAATACACGAAAAACCCAAACAAATATAAATCTAAACACTTTGAAAACCATTTCATATACCGCAGCAAAGCAATATATTATTTTTGCTAAATCAATTTATTATTTCCTTTTTATTTTCTTAGTAAGAGCAAAGAGAGAAATGTGACTTTAGGAGCAAGTCAAACATTATTTGTATTCATTGACGATATGGGAAGGAAAATTTGATTTACGATAGATTTAATCCTATTTTCGTTATGCTTCGAGGTATCTCGTATAAACAAACCCGAGAAGAGAAAGCATTTATGTTTATGTATATACTTATGCATACATACACACACAGACATAACACGTGTATATATATATATATATATATATATATATATATATATATATATATATATATATATGTATGTATATATATATATATATATATATATATATATATATATATATATATACATATATATATATATATATACATACATATATATATATACATACATACACGTATGGATTATATTAACATCAACATTTGTTTTATACGAACAATTATGAAAATATGTAGTCACTAATAAGTGAAAAAATAATTATATAATAATGTGAATGGGTTGTTTTTGTGTTTATTTTTATAGTGAATGTATATATATATATAACACATACATATATATGATTCCAAAAGATCGCACGCGGCAGATCAACGAAAAAAATACATATGTACATAATTATTTCAATTTGTATTCACGTCAAAGCAAGTGCAAATGGTATAAATTATTCTCTTTATTCTTAATCTTTAATTGATATACATATCAACTACAGAGTGTATACATCATCATCTCCAAACTTCGTAACGTAGCTGGTCTTAACATTACGCAGATGTACTGAATCATTATACATATAGAAACCTATTATTGAAACTATCTATATTTTAGAAATCTCATTAAATCTAAAGTTAAGACAAATACAATATTCCTCCACGTTAACGTCCATGAAATAACCTCGTATTTAAACATAGATTAATGTATTTTGCACTGGTTTCAAAGTTGTTGTTCGTCTGCTGGTGGTATAGTCGACCATTTACTTCAAATAACTTTCCTGTATTTCGTTTAGTTGAGAACAAGATACATATCTTAAGTGATCGCAGATGACTAGGAGGTTCGAGCCAATATTAAGCACGCAATCATCTTTAACCGTTTCGTTATCATATTTCTATGATAGATAATTAAGAATTTACTAACCTTCATCAAGCTAGTGTTTAGAACGTAACAAAATACTCTCATAAAATTATGACGGAAGGTTTAAATGAATTAGAAATGTTCTTTAGAAATTATCACTTTTCAACAAACGGCTGATGGTTTCAGGTCTTTTGGTATTGGAACGGTAATATATATAGGGTAAGTTAGATAATATCATTTTAGATATATTTTGATTAAAAAATATATACAGTATGTGGCGGAACGAGTTTGATTGTAAATCTGCTGGAATAGAGCATTCCAAATTTTAAAGTCGTTTTCGAATCTAGAAGCTTATCAAGCCATATCGTATCCTGCTTTCATATTTCGTTAAGAGACTGAGAGTACAGTTCCAACCCTTCCACTCGATGGGACGCCAGTTTGTCTCAAGCTGAATACACATGTCGCGGCAGGAAAAAAAAATCACCAGCACCACAACCAAAACCAACAGCGCCACCACCAGCAAAACCCCGACAACCTCAATAACAACAACAACAATGAAAACCCTACCACTGACAACAACCATAAAAACAACCTTATCACACTGCTAACAAGAACCAAGTCAACAAAAACAAGAACATCACTACCAACATATCCATCATCTCCAGCACCAGCTCCAGTAGCCATACCACCACCAGCAGCAGCATCACCACCTTCACCACCAACATCACCATCAACATCATTATCATCATAATAACCAACATATACAGCAGTCCCCCTTATATTGCCGCCAGTACACAGCATACATCATATATAGTGTAACAACAACAACAACATTATTTCATTCATTCAACGGAAATTACACATAATGTTTTCTAAGTGGTTACTGTTGGTGTTTTTTACTGTAATCACAGTTGGTGTTTTCACTGTATTAACTGTTGGTAGTAAATTTGAACGGCTTAGTGGTTAGCGTGTTCATCCTACGATAGTAAGTTCCTCAGTTAGATTCCCATTGTAGCGTTGTGTTCTTGAGTACGACACTTTATTTCAAGTTAACCCATTTCACCCAGCTGGCAAGAATGTGTTGTACCTAAAATCTAAAGAACCAGCCATCTCACACAATGTGTCACGCTGAGAATAAAGTTAAGAGAGCACGAGTTCATGGAATGTTCCGCTAGTTGCATCTTAATTTCCCGAGCGCGCTGTTCTGTTCGAGCAACTAGGGCACTACACGTCAGAAGAGACGGAGCTCCAACAAGACAATATTAGTTACTGTTGGTGTTATTTTCACTGTATTTACTGCTGGTGTTTTTCACTTAGCATTTTAGTTTTGTTGTTTCCTTAATCGATACTTCTTCAATCTATTTATTGCGTTTTCATGTTATTGTTGCCGATATTTTTCGTATTAGTTTTGTTATTATTTCTGTTGCTGTTTTAGTCATCGTTATTTTGTTATAATTGTTGTTGTGGTCGTAGTCATGGTTGATGTTGTTTTTCTTGTCATCCATTTTGTTGTTCATTATGTATTCTTATTGATTTTCTTATTGTTAATGTTATTGATTCCAATCTTATTGTTAATTATGATTTCTTGTTAATGGCCTTCATATTGTTGTTGCTGTAATTATTGTTATTGGTGGATTTTATATTTGTTGTCGTTGTAAACATAGTTGTAGATTAGCATTTTATAGATGTTGTTGCTGTTGTATTTGATATGGTTGTTATTATTGTTATAGATTGTCATTATTTGTTGTTATTGCCTTTCATCCTTACGGGGTCGATAAAATAAAGTACCAGTAATGCACTGGGATAATTGCTGGCCTTGTGCCAAAAGTAGAAACAATTATTCGTTGTTATTCCTCGTGCTGGAGTTTTTCTTGAGATGATGTTTATTGCTATTTTTTTTATTAAGTTGCCTGATGTTGATTTGTTGGATAAGGCGGTGGTTGTATTAGGCCTGTTAATATAGCTGTTGTCTGTGATGTGGGTGATGTTCCTTTCGGTAGTGTTGGATGTATTTCCTATGTATTATTGATATAAAATGGCGGTGGATTGGCAGTATCGGTAGAGGGTCGGACGCCATGCTTTGACGCATAGAGTTACGGCCCTTGCCATTCTGAGTTCAAATCCCGCCGAGGTTAACTTTGCCTTTCATCCTTACGGGGTCGATAAAATAAAAAGTACCAGTAATTCACTGGGTAATTGCTGGCCTTGTGCCAAAAGTGGAAACAATTATTAATATCAAATTGTTGTTGTTAGCAATGTTGATGGTATGGCTATTGATACTATTGGTGATCTATATTTATGTGTGTGTGTTTGTTGATATATATATATATATATATA
>OZ024745.1:41345045-41347545 GCA_964016885.1 Eledone cirrhosa | reverse complement strand
TCATGTTTTGTAAATATATATCTATTAAATTATTGCTATTTATATATATTTTCCATTAACATAGGAACACATATTTATGAAGAGCTGGATATATAACTAGACACAGGTATTGTTGATGTGTAATACTATACACAGACATACTGTTTAGTCTTTTTGATGTCTTAAGGACGATTTCTTTCAATGTAAGTTTCGTTTATATCTATGTCTCTCATTCACTAATAGCATTTAGCTTTTTAGTTCACCAGTAAATTTAGCAGACGTCTCTCAGCATGAACAAATTACAAAAGATGTTTTACTTCTTTTATACATCCGTGTTCTTTTTTCAATTTTGCTAACGTTGCATTATATTGTAAACATACAAGAATTTTTCATATATTCTTAAAAGACATCTTTCGCGCCTTGAAAAATTAACCAAAACAACAGCAGTATACCAAGAACAACAATAACGACAATAACAAAAATAACAATAATAATAGGAACAACAATACCATGAATAGTAAGAACAACCATAAAAATAACAGCCTAAAACATAGAAACACGAAGAATAACAATGAGTTAAATGTAACGCTTGCGGATATTTTTGAATTAGTCATAATTAAAATTACATTCAGTTGGAATATTGTAGTCTGGATACAACTATATATCATTTTAGAGTTTCTTACAAGGGCAACATAAGCTGAGACATTCAACTAAAGTATATATAGGAAATGTTGTGCCTTTAACAATGTCCTAGATATGCCTCTAATTAACCTGTAAGTGGTTGAGTATTCCAGAGACATGTGTTCTCTTAAATAATTCAGTGAGAATCAATGTGACATAATATACGACAAGGACAGGCCTTTAAATTGCAGGTGTTAACCAACCAACATGCTTCCCCTCCGTTTCCCTCTACTCAGCTACATTCACTTGACGAAGAAGTTGCACGTTGGTATCATCGAACCGAATGTCTCATGCCTGCGAAGCCAACTCTTTGTACATTCATCCATGCCTGCGTCATCTAGAAAACAATAGTTTATATGAATCATTATTATATGAATCATTATATGTATCATTATTAGTCGGACGCCATGCTTTCCAGCATAGTTACGTCCCTTTACGGTCTGAGTTCAAATCCCGCCGAGGTTAACTTTGCCTTTCATCCTTACGGGATCGTTAAAATAAAGTACCAGTAATGTACTGGGTAATTGCTGGCCTTGTGCCAAAAGTAGAAACAATTATTACTCATACGATGTAAGCAATAGTTTGGAGGCGGTGAATTGGCAGAATCGTGAGGTTGTAGGAGAAGATACCTTGTGAGCTTTACACCGGCTTCGTACATTCTGAGTTTATATCCCTTCGAGGTAAACTTTACATTTCAGCTTATCGGTGTGGGTAAATATATTACCAATTTAGGGCGGTGTACTTACTAAGTAGTTAGAGTTCCAGATTTTGATTTCTCTCTTTGCAGTCCGAGTTAAAATCTAGACATAGCTTATTTGAATAGTAGATTTAAGCCGCCGTCTTGTTTAACGCTACAAGCTTGAATTCTTTTAGCAGTATCCATTCTGTTTTAACATTTCAGGGATATCTCAGCTTGAAACTAATTAAATTTTAATTAGCCTGCTAATTCTCATTGGAAAATATTGGACATCACAGTACCACCGCTTTTCCCTCTAAAATGTACGACTATTGTATTAAATCAAAAGGGACCAATGTGTATGAGAATTGTTTTTGTCTTTTAATATCAGTTGAGCATACCTAGAATCAAAGGCATTCCAAATGTGACTTTATTTTTAGACACAGTGCACATGGGACTATATTATACAATATGTTTCTGTTTTGGAAGTTGCTGGTTGATTCGCATGTGATTTCGTTACCTTTTCTTCCAGGTCGGGCATCCTATTTATGACAACAAAATCATATGGAGCAGCCTGACACTGCAAAGCCGTTTCATTTCTCAGTTGCAACCTTTTCGTAGGGAAGCAGTATCATCGTTCTAAACTTCACCCGGAGATTTCTAATAAACGTTAGGAAGCGTTGTGAAATTTGGTGACTGCCGAAAACCGACACAGCTTTGTCTTTCTTACTTCGTACGTCGATAAAGTAAATAAAAGTCGAGTACTATCTCGCAATGTAAGAAGCCTTGCGCCTATGTCCTATGTTGCAAATCAATATTATACTGTAATAACTATCTTTTCGTGATTAATGTGCATCACGTCAGTAATTCACTGTATTTGAAAACTGGCTCATATCTAATTATGGAAGAATATAATGAAGTTATGCTAAGATCTCATGATCTCTATATAATTACAATGTTTAATGCAATGCTCGATTAAGCAACACCTACATTTCAATTATCAATATAACGACAAATCGACCTATATATCTTTATATATTGTTTATTATATGTACATATATCATAACGCCGATGTACGACAAACACTTGTATATATTTTGCAGATAATATACATTATTTGACGACAGGTCTAAATATATACTACATAAGGATAATATCTATATC
>OZ024745.1:41317545-41342545 GCA_964016885.1 Eledone cirrhosa | reverse complement strand
AGCACTCAGTCCATGGGACGAGTTAGGTAGAAGTGGTTACACAACAGTTAGTCCACCATACCGAGAACTATTGTTTCACCTTAGTGGATCCTCAGCTCGTAATCGATATGGTTATACGGATTGAATTACAACAACATCCTAATTTTCTTATCAACTAGAAACTTTCGGACTTTCGCAGTTATCTCCCTGACACCTCTCGCACGCTTTTTAGTATTGCCTGTGTGAAGTGACGGTTTCTGCGCATGCGCGCTCGTACGGTTGTCCTTCCTGTTCCGTATAACGATGACCATTACGAGCTGAGGATCCGCTAAGGTTAAACAATTGTTCTCGCTATGGTGAACTAACTGTTGCGTAACCACTTCTATATATATATATATATATATATATCCAGGGGGTGTAACTTTTCTTATAGCCTTTTAAAGGGTCCGTCGAGCTGCCGACCATTGAGTCGGGTAGGATCGATACCGATCGAACCTTGAGCTGATCAGTGGCGAAACGCGCGTCACCTACCAATAAATGTAATGAAGGAGTAACCAATCTTCCTTCTTATCCTTTCAATATATATATAAATGAAAATGTCTGTGTGTGCGTGTGTGTCTCTGTTCCGCAGCAACTTTTGATCCGCAAGCCCGATTTTCAAAATTGTTTTTGTAATCAACCAACCACAAATTTATCAGGGCAGGCCGCCAATACATTGTGAATGATCGACTCCCCATTTGTGCAGGTAAAAAATCGATAAAACTGACTATAGGTACGACTTTGCACAGAGAAAAATCTCTATATCTATAAATATGAAAAAGAAAGAGAGTGAAAGAAACAGACAGACTAAAAGAGGGGGATAGCGGGAGAGAGAGAGAGAGAGAGAGAGAGAGAGAGAGAGAGAGAGAGAGAGAGACGCTGTGTTTGATACATGACAGTGGAAGAGGGGAATGAAAGCTATAAGTAAAGAACATGTGTGCGTGTGTGTGTGCATGCGCGCGTGTGTGTGTTCGTGCGTGCGTGAGTTTGCGTGCGTTTGAGCGTTTGCGTGCGTGAGTGTATGTGTGTGTGTATGTGCGTGTGGCGTTTCACATTATTGTCATAAATTCCATGTGTCACTTTTGGGCTGCTGACTTCCTTGTGGCATAGTTCGCGTTTGGAGCTTCACCGCGTCAACGTCACACTTTTACACTCATTCACCTTTCATATGCCATAACATTTTACCGTTTTTACATCGAATAACACATACTTCTTATGGTTAAAAATAAATATTTTTGGGGGGTTCGTGCTACCTTGTTTTCTCTTAAAAAAATTATTTACTAATGGTAGACGTACACCCGGGCAACACCCGGTATGGCTGCTAGTATATCATAAAATAACAGGAGGCTGGACTGGTGCAATTCCTTAGTGAACCAACATACTTAAATATATATATATATAGTTATACTTGGGGAGGGTCATATTTGTGTAATAATATTGCCAGAATTAATAACAGAACACACTCACTGTTTGGTTGGTTTTCGCTTCTGTGTCTTTTATATCGGTTAATTTAATTTATTCGGTCCTCAATGTTACATATATATAGTCAAGCACATATATATAGTCTAACAAAGTTCTTTCGTTGCACTTCTGCAACATCGTCAGTGGTGCTATTATGTTTTCTCCCGTTGTATTGTATGCCTACGCCATCTTTATTTGTTTCGACACACGATTTCATATCAAAAACGTCGCAAAACTATATATATATCTTCCTTCCACCTCCTGTTCCGTCCTAACCACCATCCTAAACCTTGTTTTTAATAACCACACAGCTCCTTTCGTTTCATAACGTTTTGTGTATATGTATATATATATATATATATATATATGGAGAAGAAGTTTATGAAATGGAAATGCGGGTATAAAGAATTTATTAGTTAACAATTGTTTCTATAGCGAATGGGTTTCCTATAACTCGCTATTTGAATAATATAAAAATATTATCATAAACCGAAGGTACACTGTAAGCAAACACACCATGTCGTCAGACCTTTGTATTGGAATGATATGAAAATATTTTATACACTAGATAAATTATATATATATATATATATATATATATATATATATATATTGAAATGACAGGAGGCTGGATTTGTGTAAATCCTTGAAAGGTTTATTATACTATGATCATTTCAATGACCGGGTTCCGTATGAATCCGGTGATATCATCAGGTATTCGAAATATAATACGTGAATGTAATAGGTAAAATCCATGGGGCTGAAAATCGAGACCCGAACACACGGACTCCCAATATATTCATCTCTGCTAAGATGTGGGTCCCTGTGAACATTTTCTCGCGCCACTCCTGGCTTGACTGTGGTCTGACATTAATATCGACCTTTCTTCCTCTTTCTTTCTATCTTCCTTCTTGTAGCCATCAACCCTTACTTTTCTACTTCTCTCTTCCCTTCCTTCTCTTCTCCCCTCCTCCTGTCTCCCTCCCGCAGACTTATCTTCCTTCCCCCTCTTGCTTGCCTATATCTGACCGGTAGTAGTTGCCTTTCTTCTTTTAGCTGACATTAACCCTGGCTTCTCTGCTTCTTTCTTCCCCCTTCTTCTCTCTCCTTCCTTTCTTTCTTTCTTTTACCTTGTGTCATGAGATCGACGTTAACTTATGCTCCCATCCCTTTCTGTTTTCGTTTATCTGACCGGTAGTAGCATACTATAAACTTTAGCCACGTCACTCCAGGGCGACCGGCTGAGGTTGAAGGAACAGAATAGCGGTCGCCCTCGGGTCTCGATTTTCAGCCCCATGGATTTTACCTATTACATTCACGTATTATATTTCGAATACCTGATGATATCACCGGATTCATACGGAACCCGGTCATTGAAATGATCATAGTATAATAAACCTTTCAAGGATTTACACAAATCCAGCCTCCTGTCATTTCATTATAATATTTAACTCCGTAATAGCACCACCAACTACAAAAACAAAGACGGTTGAACTGCTTTACGTTGAGTACTCTCTATATTATTGCATTACGATTGACCATACGGAATAGACCAGCTCTATACAGTGGTGAACCTCAAACCTGAATAAGTATATATATATATATATATATATATATATATATATATATATATATATATATATATATATATATATATATATATATATATATATATATATATATATATATATATATATATATATATATATATATATATATATATATATATATATATATATATATATATATATATATATATATATATATATATATATATATATATATATATATATATATATATATATATATATATATATATATATATATATATATATATATATATATATATATATATATATATATATATATATATATATATATATATATATATATATATATTTGGTGAAGGCGTGTGGCTGGCTGGTTAGAGAATTGGATTCACAATCTTGTGATTGTGTGTTCGATTCCTGGACCGGGCGATGCGTTATGTCCTTGAGCAAGACACTTTATTTCACGTTGCTCTTTCTACCTGGAGTTGCGACCGATAGATAGTATTAGCAATTGGAAAGACCGACGAAAACATTGTTTCCTCGGTTCGATTTGACGAAAGTCGATCGATCCTATATATATATATACATACTCACACACACACAGAGACACACAAACACACACACACATATATATATACATCAAAATTGCACGCGTAAGAATAAGTAAGGCAAATGAAGAAATGCATCCTATTTCTTAGACAATGTCCTTAACATAAAGTTCTTCTTCTTTTACTCAATTAGTGCAAATATGCTCAATGAATTTATATTTATATGTGAAGATGCGTGGTTTAGTGGTTGGAGCGTTGACCTTCAAATTGTAAGGTTGAGAGTTCGAATTTCGGACCGGGTGGTGCTTTGTATTCTCGAGCAAAACACTTTATTTCAGTGTATATATATATATATACGTATTTGTTTGTGTGTGTGTGTATATACATATACGCACACACACACACATGAATGTATATATACGTATATATTTATATATATATTTTTTTATGTAACATATATATATATATATATTATATTTAACCATGAAAATGTAAATAATCTCAAAGCAAGACATGACAAGGAAAACAAAACAGAACAAAATACTTATTAAGCACACAAACTAGGAAAATAATATTGAAATACATGAAAAGCTAAATAGTATTTTGATTGGTTACTGGACTTGTTTGATGGAGATTCTAAATGTTCATTAAATTTAACGATGTTTATTGATATATTATTCGTAATGTATTCTCATTTAAACCTGGCAGCTTTATCTCTTATAGTTTCTTAATATTCTCTCTATTGTGAGAGGAAGTGTAACAGAGAGAATGAGAGAGAAAAAAGTAGAGGAAGCAGAAGTAAAGTGGTAGGAATTAATTCTGTCTGAGAAAGATTTATAGTCTACATATGTATTGACGAGGTACACACACAGACACACATATATATATATACATAAAATTGAATATATGCACACACTCATATACATATATAGTAATTTATTCATCTACCGGTCTCAAACATTAAATTACGGCCATGTTGGTGTATGTATGTATGTAAATATATATATATATATATATATATATATATATATATATATATATATATATATATATATATATATATATATATATATATACTTCCTTTGCTTTTATACAGAATAAAATATATTAATAAAGAATAATTGACTGAAGTAATAAAACAATGTGTATCACTTGGATCAAAAATATAGTAATAAAACATTCCTTATAATTTCAATTTAGCACTTTCGACTTTTATGGGATTTCTAAAGGTTTTGTTTTTATTAAAAGAGTAGTCAAACCAGAACTACCTTCATGTATTTTCGCATCCTTTTAATTAGAGCTTTTATGGTGAATTGTTTTATGAAATAATTTTGCTTTTCTACTCGATACTTTGGATCGTCCATTAACCATTTATACGGTAATGTTTATAATTCACTGTTCACGCGAATTTCTGGGATTTCCTTTATATCCGGTTTTTGTATATTTTGTTTCTTTACTCTGAGTTGTTCACAGAAAGAATGACCGGTCTGGCTGATATATTACTTTATCCAACCAAGACTAAAAAATATATATCTTTGTTTATTTCAAATGATTATCTGTTTTTGAATTTTATCTCGGAAACAGCTTTGATAAAGTTACACATGTCAGTATTGTGTCACATGTACATTCTCCATAGATTTTACAGGAAAAGTTTCGGCTTTAAAGTTGATCTTTATTTTACGGTGACAATTTCCTCTCTTATAACATGTGATTCTGTTGTATCGTTCTTTTGACTTGGTGTTTTTAATATTGCCCAGATGTGACTACTTCCAGCATGAATTTTCCTCTAATTTTCTTTGCTCGCTCGGTATAACTGACTATCTTCGTCACACATTGTTCGACTTAATTGTCAAACATTTAATCATATAAGTATTTTACCCTTGGCATGTGATTTTACTTAAGTTCTGTTCGGTCTTCGTCTTATAAAACCCTAACTGGACTAGTAGTAGTGTCGGTAGTGGTAGAAACTGTACGTGCATTTTGATGGAGATGACACGGAGTTTTTGTATATGTCAGAAGATCTGCCATATATATATATATATATATGTATATACACACATACATACACGAGATTTCTCTCCTTTCAAAAAATGTACTGTTTCATTTTCCTACGTTGTTTATACGTTTAATTTTCGCACACATACATACGTATTTACATACATATGTAAATGTATATATATATATTTATGTATATATTTATGTTTGCATAAACTAGATTAAATGATGGACAAGCGTTTATTCAGATAGATTGTAACAAATATAGGTATATAGATGAATATATAGATAGATAGATAGATATATAAATGGATAGATAGATTCACAGGTAGATAGGCAGTTAAATGCAGCATTAAATAAATTGATAGATGAATAGATATATTTACATATAGAAAGAAAGGGACATAGACAGATAAATAAATAATCTTATATAATAGATAATAGAAATAAAAACCTGAATTACTTATATATATATATATACATACATACATATATATATACATATATATGAGAGAGAAAGGCTGAGAGAGTGGGAGAAAGAAAGGGAGAAAGTGAGAGAGAGAGAAAGTGAGAGATATAGAGAAAGATAGAGAGAGAGAGAGAGGAAAAGTAAGGGGAAACTAAAGCCGAGAGATGAAAGCGAAAGTTAAGATAAGTGATGTGAAGGAAATACCGACACAATAACTATTCTTCTGTATATGTTTTGTTCAATGATTAATATAAACATTTTATTTTTCAGTAGTAAAATACAGTAAATTCTCTTCATCAATCATCGTTCATTCTTTTAGTAATTCACGTATCTATATTGATGTATATTTAACATTCTTTGAACTTATTTAGCTACGGCATTAGGTAAACTTACATACGTATATACACAATTATATTAGCTGAGTAATGACGTTCGCGAGAATGAGTACTCAATACATTTGTAGGGATTTATGTTTTCTTTATTATGGAGGCCTTTGTGTAGTATTATTAATGTGTTTAACTCCGTACTGCGTTAGCTATGCTACACCGTATCAAAATTGGTAGATTACACATGGCGCCAAACGAAGTGATATTTCCATATTACACCATGGTTCAGTTAATTGGAGCAACACAATCACATCCCTGGCTACCAATTAGAAAACACCTTAAAAGTATATATATATATATATATTAGAAAGTGAGTTGTTTTTACAAAATGAAAAATAACCGAGGTGTCCTACACGAGTGAAAGTATAAAGAAAAAAAGATGAAATCGAAAATGCAACTGGAGTCTTATTTAAAAATATATATATATATATTTGGTCCCTTTACCGGTTTCGCAGGTCTTCTGCTTTTCAAAAGTAGAGTTGAGATGGAGGGTCTATGGTTTTTCTCACATCAGATGTGAGAAAAACCCTCCATCTCAACTCTACTGTTGAAAAGCAGAAGAACTTCGAAACCGGTAAAGGAACCAAATAAATATATATATATATTTTTAAATGAGACATCAGTTGCATTTTCGATTTCATCTTTTTTTCTTTATATATATATATATAGAGAGAGAGATAATTCACAAGAATCAAAGCTATGTTCAAAACATTTATTCACTTACAAACCTAGGCTTGGAGTCTTTCGGAGCGTTTTTTAATGCTTGTACATATAATTGACCTCCTATCCAACGCAAGAGACATACAGATACATATATATATATATTGATGTACAGTGGAGCGACATATGTTATACTATATTTGTATAGTAATTCAAATTTAAAATCAAAATTAAAATACAAAATTAAAATACATGCGGCAGATAACACAGATAATGCAAGAGAATAGTCAAATAATCAGATCTAGTAGATAGTGTATGCGTTAGTCATATATACAGCATGCAAGTGTGTCTCATTTATATAATAGTATTGTGTGGCAAGGTATTACATGTAATACAAGCACTTTAAGCGGGTAAGCAAGAGTATTATGGTGGTTGTAGTGGGAGGGTATTTTTTGAATAGATCAAATTAGTATGTGTGCAGAAAAAGAAAAAGAAAGTTATAGTTTTCACATCCACCACCATTTCAGAACCAGAGAAAGGAAGTTATAGTTTTCACATCCATCACATATGTTACGATGTATTCGTATTGAATGTTTGATGTAGTAAAGGATTTTAACGTATTGAGGCTCAGTGTTATTTAATACATATTTATAGAATAGGTTCTTTCTGCTGCGAGAATTTACAGTGGTTTATTCTCCGGAAGTAGGTATGCAATTAAGGGGAGTTAATGCGTAAGGGGATGTAACTAGCTGATTCTCATAACTAAATTCATTGTTCTAACATACATTATATGGTGCCTCAATTGACTCCCTTATATAAAAGGTTATATATTTATATTTAATTTTAAATACAGTCTACTCTATCATAATGTATTAAAGGTATCCATAGGAAGTTGATTACTCCTTATTATATAGCGCAAAGTGCTATATCTTTATATCAAATTCACTTTAAATACAGTCTACTCTCAAAATATATCAAAGGTCCAATTAGAATTTTTGTCCACATAACCCTTGGTAAGCTATGGAGCAGCGCACGGCTGTTTGTATGATAAACTTAGATACATCTCTTGGGTAAACAAATTCATCCCCCATATACAATGTCATTAATCTCTCCATTAAATTATAAATGCCTATATAATTCATATATAATTCATTGCACCACACTACATATAAGTTAGTCAGATCCCTTATGTTAATAAATTAATCCTATATATATCCAGTGTTATTACTCTATGCATTTAATTACAAATGCATATATAATTCATTGTTGTATCCAGTATTTAAAGTTTATATAAACTGTATTATATTTCAATCCCTATATAACTATAAGAAATCAACCACCATAATACAACCACCATAATACTCTTGCTTACCCGCTTAAAGTGCTTGTATTACATGTAATACCTTGCCATACAATACTCTTATATAAATGAGACAGACTTGCACGCTCTATATATGACTAACGCATACACTATCTACTAGATCTGATTATTGGACTATTCTCTTGCATTATCTGTGTTATCTGCCGCATGTATTTTAATTTTGTAATTTAATTTTGATTTTAAATTTGAATTACTTTACAAATATAGTATAGTATATATGTCGCTCCACTGTACATCAATATATATATGTATCTGTATGTCTCTTGCGTTGGATAGGAGGTCAATTATATGTACAAGCATTAAAAAATGTTCCGAAGATTCCAAGCCTAGGTTTGGATGAAGCAATTGTAAGTGAATAAATGTTTTGAACATAGCTTTGATTCTTGTGAATTCTATATAACTGCTCTGTTGATTCTTGTGAATTCTATATAACTGCTCTGTAGAACAACTGATGTTCTTACATTGAGCTATTTATCTTACTGGTAGTAATACATTACTATAAGGTAGTAATAAATTACTGATCTTCCCTTTTTATAGTTTAAAATATACATAACTATAAATAGTATCCTTAATATTATATATATATATATATATATTTGAAGAAAGGAAAAGATTGACTTCTCCTGTAGTTCTAAACAATTTAATTTTATAATACTATAATTTTACAATTTGGTTTTGTAGATCTAGTAAGTTCTTTGTTAACTTCGATGGGGAGATTTTTTAAAGATTCTTGGTTAACTTTCCTGGAGAACTTTCTCGCATTCGTCGGTGGCTATTGTCAAACTGAGATCAGGTTGTGTTGTGATGTGTGACTCTCTATATAAGAGATTTGGGTGTGTCTGTGTGAGGGGGTTTGTTAATGAGTGTGGGAGTGAAAGAGTGTTGATGAAGATTTAAAGGAATTACAGGCTTGTGAAAGTGCCCTCCTGCTGGTTCTATTTAAATAGACGACCTTTGGTGAATAAAATATAATGGCCAGAAGCTTTTCAAATTCTTTTCTCATAGCTGAATCAACTATCTTAAATTTATACAGAAAAACTTCAACAATTTTGTATATTAAAGATGAATTTGGGTGTGCGCCTGGGGGAGGGGGGGGGGGGATGATGTGTAAAAGGGGATGACAGCAAAGAGAAAAATAGGGTTCTTTTGGAATATTTGTTGATAGAAATGTATGTGGTTGATATTGGTTTGGTAGGGGAGGTGGGTAGATTATGCTATCCCACATATTTACTTCCCTACATATAAACACAAAGGGCTCATATACATATTTCAGTTCATATATACCCATATATTTATACATGCACATGCACTCAAACATATATACTTATATGTACATATATATAGTGGAGGCACGAGGCCTAGTGGTAAGGGTATTAGACTTACGATCATGATGTAGTGTGTTCGATTCCTGGGTTGCGTGGTATGTTCTTGAGCAAAACGCTTCATTTCACGTTGCTCCAGTATACTCAGCTGAAAAAGAGTACCAGTAATTGCTGGGTGTTAAACTCTGCGATTGACTGGCGTCCAGTCGCTTCCGGTCATGAAACCGGAATAAGCACCGGCCAAATGAGCTTCCTGGCTTAAGGCAGACTTTATATTTTTAAAGACATGTATATAAACACACACACACACATACACCCACCCACAGATTCCTATACACATATCTCTATATATACACATATGTATATATATACATACATACAAATATACACACATACATGCATACATACACACACACGCATACACATACCTGTAAACCTACATACATATATACATACATACACATCTGTTCAAGTATATGAGTTCACATATACACTGGCGGGGAATAGGGAATCAGAGAAGTGGTAGTGTACCTCCGAGAGTTGTTCTCTTCAACGATCGAATGTTTGAAAGTGTGGGTGTCATCCACCTCTACTTGGATATTTTTCTTTTGTCAATATGCGATTTAAAAAAACCCCAGAGAGAATCCCGTTATTGGAAGATGGAATATCATTTTTTTGTGTTCAGTAGCGGTATGTACTTTCTAATGAAGAATTCTTCTTTATATTTCCGGAAATTGCTTAATATTGAATGTCCATGAAATCGCATAAGTAAAGAGTTGGAAGTAATTCTCATTGAGTAGTGCTATTTTCAGGGTATTTCGTGTAGTAGAATATGTAGTATATTTAAAATTCCCTTCACTTAAATTTAAAATTACCTTCACTTAAATTTAAAATTCCCTTCACTTAACATGTATGCCTGACCTTAGGTTTCGGGGTCCAGAACTTTGCCCTAGTCCCTGATGAGATGCCAGTGTTCAAGCAGCACCTTCACTATACAGTGGTGATAATAGCTGGACCTCGAAACCTAAGATCGTACATACATGTTAAGATTATGAAATTAAATATACTAAATAAGCTCTCTTGCAATAGATTGATCATTGTTTTCCTTGGACTTTTATCTACGGATATTCTGCATATATGTACATACATATATATATAGATATCTATCTGTGGATATGAATGTTGACCTGCGAAAAGATTTCAAGTTTACCAAGGTTGTTGTTGAAGCGCACACACACACACATACACACACACACACACACACACACACACACACACACACACACACACACACAAATCCCCCTCTCTCTCTCTATATATATATACATATGTATATACATACATATATATATATAAATATATATATATATATATATATATATATATATATATATATATATATATATATATATATATATATATATATAAATATATATATATATATATATAGGAGAAAGTATGAACCCGGCTGCAGAGCTCAAGCCGTTTCTACGGCTATTTCTGCCGTCGAAACGGCTTGAGCTCTGGCGTCGGGGTCATACTTTCTCCTATTACCCACTCTACTACCCTAAGTATTGAGTACTCTGGTGCGTTATGGTCCATCTGGCTACTTACCACAACTCCTCCGTTATATATATATATAATGAGGTGAATCGGTCTAGTAGTAATAACATTGGGTAGAATGAAAGACGAAGTTGATGTCGGCCGGATTTGAAATCAGAAGGCTGCATACCTAACAACTCTGCTAATTTGCCGCCAGCTGTAGAAATCAATCGCAGATTATATAATAATTGTTTCTACTTTTAGCACAAGGCCAGCAATTATCCCAGTGCATTACGGGTACTTTATTTTAGCGACCCTGTAAGTTAACCACGACGGGATATGAACTCAGATCATAAAAAGACGTAACTCCATGCTGGAAAGCATGGTGGAAAGCATGGCGTCCGACCCTCTATCGATACTCCCAAGATTATATAATAATAGATATCCTACAGACGTCAACATGCACCATTTGCAGCAGAATCCTGACTGGATCCATCAGACCCGCATTGCTCAAAACCTTTTTAAACCACTGATTTTCTGAGATCTATGTTATTTAGTTAAAACAGATGGTCGAGATAAATTAAGACGTGTGTGAATATTTTGTCAGAGATCCCACATCTCTCTATTTCTTTCTCCATGTTGAATTGTCATTAAGTTGAATTGTCATAAAGTACCAGTCACGCACTGGGGTCTATTTAATCGCCCCCCCCCCCAAGAACTGCTGGCCTTGTGCCTATATAAGAAACCCTTATTATACTTCTACCACATTAAAGCAATTTATTAATGCAAATTACATTATTAAGTCTTTTGTGTTAAATCATGATCGACCTTTATGTTGTGTATATTGGAATTTCATTTATATATACACAATTTACACCATCCTTTCTCAGTGTGGATTCTTCCCCAAGTTCTTTCCGTTTGAAAACCACAACTCTAAATCAAACGAAACAAAAAACAACTAGCAGATAACCGCTGTTCTTTTCTTCTTGAAGAAGTTACTTATTTAAAGAAGAAAATACTTAACCAATCTCTGACAAGACATTCATATAAGTCTTAACCTCACAGACATCGCTTATCCGAACGAAGCAACCTGCCAATAATTCTGTCTCGTCCAGCTGTTTTAACTAAATGTTTTTGATTTTGTTTCTCTTTCTTAATGTAATATTTGATGGTTTGTCCATATGCAATAGCCAAACGGAATAAAGCTATATTATACACACGCTTTCACTGTCATAACATTATGTTTCTCCATAGCACGATTTCCATTATTTACTACAGTATTGCAGTACACTATTTCTCAAATATTAATAAACATGCTAATCTCTTAAGATTTATGCCACACATATCGTATGTACACACACACACACACACGACACGCACAAACACGCTCACAAATATATACATATATATTAAACTACCCATTCAAACATCTTATTAAAAACACAACTGCGTCCAAGTCTTCTCCTTTTAATTAAAGACTTTCATATTTTCTTATTTATTCTTAATTTGTAAAAAGTTCTAATGTTTCGAGACTTTCATATCAAGGAGAAAATATGATACTAATACTAAAATTCATATTCTGAAGCTGGAGTTGTGAAGGTGAACCAATGCTGATAGTTCGGAAATAAGAAAAAATGCTTAAGTCAAAATTTATCATTCACACCCCCCACTTCCCCTCCCCCACACACAAACATACACAAACACACACACACACACATACACACATAATTATAGGAGGATTGGATTGCGTATTGGATTTCTTTTCCTATGGTTTTTGAATGCCAAAATACCAACTAAATCTGGTGTGGTTGACAAAGATAGTTTCCCTACGTTCGTGTTTAATACCTTGCAATATTTATGGTTTTGGGGAAATATTTTAAACAATATATCGAAGAATAACCTGGGTATGCTAGAGGATATGAGTGCTCCTCTGATTGAATCATATATATATATATATATATATATATATGGCAAAATGTTTAACCCCGACGGCAGAGCTCAAGCCGTTTCGACGGCTATTTCTGGACTAGTCTGGACAGTCCAGAAATAGCCGTCGAAACGGCTTGAGCTCTACCGTCGGGGTTAAACATTTTCCTATTACCCACTCTACTACCCTAAGTATTGAGTACTCTGGTGCGTTATGGTCCATCTGGTTCCTTACCACACCTCCTTCGTTATATACATATATATATATATATATATATATATATATATATATAAATATAATAGAATATAAAAGAAAAACGAACACAGATATATAGATATATGTGTTTAAATCGTAAGGGACCTGATTCGCTAAGGTGAAAAGAATACTAACTAGTAAAAGAATACTAACAAGTAAACCTGGCTGCTATTTTTAGTCGTGTGGGTTTGTGAGACTCGCTAGGATGCCATGTGCGCTGTTTTATATTTTATATATAGCATACATAGATGTGTCTAGGATACTAATTCATCACCCACTGATGAGCTTGGATTAGTATTGCTATTCACAATTAACTTTGCGAAACAACAAGTTGTCTGGGTAATTGGTAGTTACCACAATTTCCGGTTTGTATTTATTTTCTTAAATTTTTCTTAAATTGAGACAAGCGATCCCAATTGTCTATAGTATCTTTTCACCTAAGCGAATCTGGTCCCTTACGATTTGAACACATATATCTATATATCTGTGTTCGTTTTTCTTTTATATTCTATTATATTATACGGCTCAGAAATATCTCTTTCTTAGAGCTATTTTGTTGTAAGAGACTATTTTGAGTTCCTAATTCAATATATATCTTTAATATATATAAATACACACACACACACACACACACACACACACACACATATATATATATATATATATATATATATATATATATATATATATATATATATATATGTATATATGCATATAAACAAAATCTTCAAAGACCTCGTGTATATATATATATATGTACACACACACACACGTACGCGAGGTCTTTGAAGATTTTGTTTACCAGATTTCACTTACAATGCATTTTTGAACCGGGGGCTCATAGTAAAAGGGACTTCCCAAGTTGCCCCGGAGTATGTGTGGTGCAGTGTCTTTACACTTTATTCTTTTTACAGTGAGGAATCTGATTTAAAATCTGTAGTTATATCTATATCAAATGTACCTAAACATGTTCTAATATACACTGTGGTCTACTATAAGTATTATTATTTAATTTAAACATATATGTTCGTTGTATGTGGCAAATGGATTTCATATTGCAAAATAATCCCACATAACTTCCACATATATCGAAATATGACACACTATATTATTATTCAGCCCAAACTTTCAGTCTCCGTCCTTATTATTGCGTTCTGCATAAAGGTCACTTAGAACATTGAATAAAACATCTACATCTGAATAACATTAACGATGAATCTGGCATGAAATATTAAAACAAAATCTCCCAAACCTCGTTCATAATTCCGGATTAACAAATACATTTACACACACATACACATACACACAAACAGAGATGCTTAAATATACACATATGCATATAGACACACAAAGGTGTTCGTATACAAACATACAAACATACAAACATATTCTCACGCAGACACCAAATAGTTTACCGACTTAATGTTGTTTGCGTGATTGCTTCTTGTTTCCTTTTATTATATTACCCAGAAATCGTAGCATTTTTTCTTCTTTGCTATCAACCATATTAAAGGACTTTGAGTAGTAATTAATTTTCAGTCAATCGAAATATTGTTGTAATTTCAGACTGGAGAAAAAATGATAGCTTGCAAGAGACTGTATCAAAAGGTCATTGGAGAAACATCAATCTCACTAGTTTTCAGTAATCAATATTCTGTACACTTGTTTGAAGAATGAGTCTTCATTATATTTTGGATATATTTTAATTTTTTCTAATATTTCATATGTTTTGTTTGTGTATTTATTTGTTATTAATTTATATTTCCTAATGAACCAGTAGTTCTAACTGTGTAGATATATGGATACATACATACATACATACATACATACATACATACATACATACATACATACATACATACATACATACATACATACATACACTCATACATAAGTACATGCATACATATATATATATATCCATACATATATAAATGCATACACGAACACATGCACACACATATATGTATAATTTATATACATACGAACGCATTGGCATACACAAAGACAGGAAAGCGCACAGACACACATATATAGAGGTATATATTTGTGTGTATTTGTCCGTGTCTCTCTATATTTTGTATCTCTCTATAACAGGTAACTTATTTTCATCAATCAAAATTCAGTATAATGTGTGAAATAAATTCTGAGGTTGGTAAGTTCGACAAAACCCTTTAAAACGCAACCCCAACATGGCCGCAATTCAATGATTAAGTGCCGCACAATAGCAAAAGCTTATATATACATTTTGAATCAGGGCTTTCCTAGCTATATTTCTCGAGCCGGTGGGGCTGGATCGAGGGGACGGCAAAAGGTCAGATGGCATTACCATCTTCCCGTTCCGCGGTAGCAAACCCCTCGTCTGGGATGCCACTTGCACCGACACTTTCTGCAACCGCAACCTGGTGCAGTCTGTGACTGACCCAGGTTCTGCTGCACGTCGGGCTGAGGGGGCTAAACTCCTCAAATACCGGTCGCTCTCCAACATATTTGCGGTCGTACCCCTGGCAGTGGAGACTTCTTTTATCCCCGGCCCCAGGGCTACCTCCTTACTCACCACCATAGGCATTGAGCTGGCCAGCCGCAGGTGTGAGCCCCTCGAGCTGGTGTGGCTTTTCCAGCGCTTCTCCCTTGCCGTTTTCCGGGCCTTCTCCATTCTATCCGCCGGGGCTGTGGGTGGGCCCCATCGCGTGCCGTTGTAGTTGTTGTAGAAGAAACAGGAAGACAACAGTTATATTTATTGTATAATATTTCCAGGTTGTTGGTCCAATGGCTAACAATACACCTCAGTTGTTTGGTAATTTTAGTCCAACTATTGACCCAAAATATACAGCCACACCACTTCAAGGTTTACAAGTTTTAGCTGATTCTATTAAATATGGAGCTGGTTGTACAGATAATAAATGCACCTCCTACAATGCCTCTGAAATTGAACACATGATTACATCTTCACAACTGGTTATTGTTTGTCTTTTACACGTGGTTATTTTCAACCTAAAAACTTTCCGGACTTTCGCAGTTATCTCCCTTACACCTGCCGCACGTAGTCTAGTATTGCCTGTGTGAAGTGACCGAGTTTCTGCGCATGCGCGTTCGTCCGGTTGTCCTTCCTGTTCCTATAACCATACACATCCCGAGCTGAAGATCCGCGAAGGAGAAACAATTGTTCTCGGTATGGTGAACTAACTGTTGTGTAACCACTTCTACCTAACTCGTCCCTTGGAGTGCTCTACCACTACGGATATTACCTTCCAGTGTTCCACCACTATATATATATATATATATATATATATATATATATATATA
The DNA here is from genome assembly GCA_964016885.1 of Eledone cirrhosa. NCBI lineage: Eukaryota > Metazoa > Mollusca > Cephalopoda > Octopoda > Eledonidae > Eledone > Eledone cirrhosa. Next base: position 41,325,725 of record OZ024745.1, on the reverse strand, counting down.
TATATATATATATATATATAACGAAGGAATTGTGGTAAGGAACCAGATGGACCATAACGCACCAGAGTACTGAATACTTAGGGTAGTAGAGTGGGAAATAGGAAAAAATTATGACCCCGACGGCAGAGTTCAAGCCGTTTCGACGGCTATTTCCAGAAATAGCCGTCGAAACGGCTTGAGCTCTGCCGTCGGGGTCATACTTTTTCCTATATATATATATATATATATAAAAATAAAACTCGAATCGTTTACGTCCGTGTGTCAGTTCTTCGTGAGAAGAATGAGTTGAAACGAAGGAAGGGGGATGGTGAACATTCTACGGGGCGAAAAAAGTAAAAACCAGCGTTTCAACTTTTGCACAAAGCTATGTGTGTGTGTGTGTGTGTGTGTGTGTGTGTGTGTGTGTGTGTGTGTGTGTAAAAGGGCAGTGGGGGAGGGGGGTTAAAAAACTATTCTCATCATCACCATCACCATCAAAAGAGTCTGTTAAGGGATAGTATGGCACTGGGAACATAGGATGGTAAAATATGGCAATGGGGAGATAGGTTGGTAAAATACGGTACTTCAACGTTAGGGTGCCTCACTATGGCACCGCGGAGCTAGGGTGGAACAGTATGGCACAGTGGCGCTAGGGTGTCACACTATGGCACTGGGAAGCTTGAGCGACGCAATATGGAACTAGGTACGGCAATGGTGAGATAGGGTGGCAAAACAAGGTATTGAAGCTAGGGTGCCACATTATGGCACTGCGGAGCTAGGGTGGCACACTATGGAACTGGGTGGTTAGGATGTCGAAATATAACAATTGGGAGATAGGGGTGAAAAACAGGGTACTTCGGAGCTAGGGTGCCGCACTAGTACTGCGGATCTAGGGTGGCACACTTGGGAACATCAGTGACACAGTATGGGAATCTGGAGCTAGTGTGACCCCCTATAGCAATGGGAAGATAGTGTGGGAAAATATGGCACTTTGAAGCTAGGGTACCGCAATACAGCACTGCGGAGCTTGGGTGGCACACTGGCACTGGGAAGTTTCAGTGATACATATGGAAATATGGAACTAGGATGTCGCAGTATTGCAATGGGGAGATAGGGTGGTAAAATAAGGCACTTCAGAGCTAGGGTGCCGCACTGCGGAACTAGGGTGATATACGATGGAACTGGGGGGCTTTAGTATGGAAATATGGAGCTAAGATGACTCCCTATGGAAATGGGGAGATAGTGTGGTAAATACGGCTCTTTGAAGCTAGATATATATATAAAGTAAGTGTGTATGTTCAACCGCTAAGAACATTTTCACTCCCAGTGAAACCTTTAGACTTAGAATGGCAGAAACGAAACGAAGATTATCGCAAGAAATTAATGCTCGATATGAAGAGAAGTTCTACAAATCTACGCATGAAATACTACTGAACTTGGAACACCATGAGCCAGAACAAACACTGCAAGGTGTTTCAACTGCCAGTTGAACAGTTTCACCAACACCATTTATAGACGTTAAAAGAATAAAGACAACCTTGACTTCAAGACATTCCATTCAGTGCTCTCTCAACTCTGCCAACTCACTAAGTCTACCCTCTAATCCACACCCTTTGTTTATATTGTTGTGGTGGTATCGTCATCTTTAGCCTAAATCCATCCGCGTTACGAACATTACCATGCCACTGGAAGTGGAAACCCTGATCGCTTATTTTTCTTGTGAGGATTTAAAATGTATATCTAACATTATGTATTAGTTCAAATCCCGTCAAGGTTAACTTTACCTTTCATCCTTACGGGGTCGATAAAGTAAAGTACCAGTAATGTACTGGGTAATTGCTGGCCTTGTGCCAAAAGTAGAAACAATTATGTATTAGTATGAAATATAGTCTTATGTGGCAATTTCAGTTTTGTGAGATTCCTTTTTAGCTCTCCTCACAACACCTAAATAACAACAACATTTTAGCCAGGTCAAGATCATGTCAAATAGGGCGGACCTAATTGTTTTAATCAACTGTTATAAATAGCCATTATCATACAGTGTAGCCTCTCCAACAAAAGAAAATAAAGACAACTGAAAAATGCAACAGGAAAGAGGCATGTGACTGTGCTACCAACTACAAATAATAATTTGGGGCAGAGAGATTTGAATAAAAATAGGAATAAAAAAGAGATAGAAATTCTAGAATCCCAATTTTTTAAGGTAGCAATTAGTGTGCAGAGAATACACAAAGAGAAAACAATGCTAGGAGACAGCAATCAGAGCACACTAATGAAGACACTACTGCAAGAATTGTTCGCATACTAAGCAATGCAAAAGCAATGGCACATTCTCTAAGATATTCACATGAAGCAAAGAAACATATTTGGTGAAATAGGAATGAGACTACTTTCTAATCACACATTCTGTTTCTCTAATGATGATGATGGTGATGATAATCATAAAGGGGAGGAGGATGACTCAAAGGAACGTGGAGATAAAATGAATACACATTACACATCCCATATTGATGCCTCAGGGACAGAAAGTGAATCTCTTGTAACATTCAGTTCTCTACATAAACCAGTCTCCTCCCCTACAAGCATCCTGTGGAAACAGGCAGCCATTTTAAACACCCATCCTTTATTTTGATCCTCAAATTCAATCCTTATTAAACTTTCCGATTCTCTGCACATATCCGGTTATTCGACCATTGCCTTATGGTGACTTATTGTCATACACCCATATACTACACAATGCCTCATCCTTTCGAACTAGTCGATGCTTCGCAAGTTTATTGCTTACTATCACGAAAAATACATATATTTTACACCTGACCCATAATAAGCCCTTAAACTGATGACTCTTATTCTCTTAGCCACGTCCCTTCACATCCCTCTCATGATCAAAACTCACAGCCCCAAGATGTCCATGTATAATAGATTGCAGAATATGATGTCTTTCACCCAGTATTTCGTCAAATAATGTTTTTCTATAACACATATCCTTCAATCTCAAAGAAATTCTACTTACTTCTACATTTCAACTATGATGAGACCGTGAATCTCAGTGGTAACCTTCCAAATTAATGCCCACTTTACTTCCAGCTTCGTCTCCTTATAAATCTCCAGAAATATCATTTTGTCTCTAATTGGGTTAGAGAGAGAGAGAGAGAGAGAGAGAGAGAGAGAGAGAGAGAGAGAGAGAGAGAGAGAGACAGAGAGAGAGAGAGAGAGGGGGGGAGAGAGGATCGACTAGACTGGTATTTTATCATCTTCTAAATGATAAAACGTAAAGTTAACAACGGTGTGATTTGAGCTTAGGAGGTAGAGAGCTGAAAAAAATACCGCAAAACATTCTATCCAACGAGTTAACGAGTGCCAATTCACCTGCTGTTTCAAATAATAAAAAAATGAAGTTTCAGTTTTGTTGTGTCCATTCAAGGTACATGTATTTGTTGGAATTTCAGTAGAATCTAACTTGTCACTTCTACACAACGTTTTTAACTGCTGCCGTGCAAACCCAACACAACCACACCTTCACCCACACTTACGCACATAAACAGATACACGATTATGCATTCACATACACAAGTTACCTGCACACACACGAAAGAGCTTATTTATTCATTGGCCCATCGATTGAAAATGCTGTTCTGTCAGTAACTTGTCTGTGTATGTGCTCTCATAAGTGAGCTCAGACATATCTGGGAACGACAATGGCGACCATAGGTATCGCATCTATAGGTGTCCACTGTTGTTGAGAGTAAAGAACTATTCTGCGAATGGTGTCAGCGGGATTGGCGTTGACGAGTCGCATTTGTACTGGGCGCTTGTATTGCAGTAATCTTTGGCTGAGTGTTGCTCGTCAGACATTCTCGCTGTTGCCCGGGTCTCTCAATCTGCCAATGGTATTTAAACGTATTTAGTATAAAACCGTAGTATTCTATTTGCGTCATATATGTGTATGAATTACAAGTTGAAAAACACAATTCGATACAGGAATCAATAGTAAAATAGAATCAAATCAAACACATTTTAAACCACAAAAAGATGACAAATGAGTATAAGTAGATTCATATTTAGTTGCGCGTTCAAAGAAATGCATATGCATATATTATGTTTATCTTCAATCTCAAACACACCCACAGGTCTGCTTTAGTCAATCAGACATATTCATACATACCTCGACATCTACATACTTTCTCACATCGCTTAGGTTAATCAGGTACATAGTTCTGCATAGTAAGTTTAGTACTAATACTTTTACTATACTATATAGAATTTTATGTTTCCAGAAGAAGAAAAATATATGGTCATACATGTTCGTGAAGTCTTTTGGAATAGAAAATTATATTACTTACTTATTTCTTATTTATATATGTCTGAAGAAAATTTTCATTTTGTTATATTAAAATCATCTTACAGTGTCTATTGAATTCTTGTGAATATGTAATTTTAAGCAATATAAAAAAGATTTAAGCACATACAGACGTACACCCATACACACATACACATATATACACAATATATATAAACATATATGCATAACCTATTTATCTACATGCCTTTACAAATACTCACACACGCACATCACACAGGCACATACACACACACACACACATATATACACATACACATACACACACACACACACACACACACACACACACAGATATATATATATATATATATATATATATATTGATATATATATATATGTGTGCGCATCCGTACTCTTAAATATTTCGAGCAAGTGAGAAAGAGATAGTGATAGATAGTGAGGGGAAGAGGAAGAAAGAGAGGGATAAAGAAAAGAGTGAGCGAGAGAGGAAACTGAATTCAATTATATTTTCTCAAATTAAAATCTTTATAAATGTTTCAAACTTATTGAAATGTTATTGATTGATGATTATATAGATTATTACAATACCTAGAGTATGTTGAAGATGGTATGATCAAAGGAACTGCAGTGCATGACGGCAACTTAGTTTTAATCTCTATTGACTACAGGCAGATGTATGGCATTGTGAACTCCAATGTTTACGTTACGAAGGCACAAGACAGAAAGCTTGCAAGAAATTGTGTATACCTTGCTAAGCTCACATACTTCAACCCCATCCAGCACCTTGTACGTAGTCTATAATATTGTTTGGGAAGGTGCAATGGCCAATAGTTAAGGTGTTGTAAGGGCGTGGTGAAGTTGCATGGTCTAGTGGTAAGGCTAATGGCTTCACAACTCCTGGCCCAACCAAGAATTGTTTTATTTCATAATACCTTTCATGATAGAACTTGGAACCCTGTCAGTAAAACATCTAAGAGACCTCCAATGAGATGTAACATTTCATCTTTCATGTTCAGTTCATGAGCCTGTTGATTGCAGGTTCGTGGGTTTAATTCCTGAACAGGGGGAATTTTATTACCGGAGAAATGTAATTCTTTATTTTCAACCGTCTGTCTTCATAACGTTATGAAGACAGACGGTTGGAAATAAAGAATTACATTTCTCCGGTAATAAAATTCCCCCCCTTTCAGACACATTTCCTATAGTATATAATACTGATTGCGAAGGTGTATAGCTTAATGACTCAGATGTTGTAGAGTCATGATATTCCTAAGATTATGTGTTTGATTTCCGGACCGGTCGGTGCGTTATGAGACAGAACATTTGAAGTAATGATTTTTAATTTAGGCACAAGGCCAGCAATGTTGAAGGAAAGGTAAAGTCAAGTACATTAGCCAAGTACTTTATTGGAACTTTATCTCATCGACCTCGAAAGATGAAAATCAAACTTAACCACGGTGGGATTTGAACTCAGAACTAAAGAGTCGGAAGAAATGCTTCAAAGCAGTTCACCCAACACACAGACAATTCTGTCTGGACGACTTGAAATAATACTTACTATATACTAATTGTAATGGTCCGGTGTTTCGCTGTTGCTCCCACGCCAGTGCGACCGAGCGTTCGATCCCCAAGCATGTATGGAGACAGATGCTTTAAAATATTGATTGTGTTTAATCCAGTAAGCGAGGTAAATTATTCCATTCGCTTCAACACGTTTTACTTAGTATATAATATTGATTTTCAATTTAGGCACAAGACCAGCAATATGTGGAATTAGGAAAGTCAATTCGACTAACACATTATTTTATCAACCTCAGAAAGGTGAAAACGGCATTTGAAATCAGAACGTAAAGAGGAGGGGAAAAATATCACAAAAGCATTTGTCTGATGCTCTACTGTTTCTGAAAATCCACCACACAGTACGTCGTCTATAATATTATTTGTGTAGACGCATGACATTGTAATTAAATTGTTGTAAGGCTATGGCGACTGCCATAGATTGATTCCGTAACCAGTTGATACACTATTGTGAAGACGCACAGCCGAGTGGTTAGAGTGTTACACACACGAGGGTCAGCCCGTTACAAAACATAGACGACTATAAATAAAGAATTGTATTTGCTCCGATACACTGCCTTATATTGATCCTGAAAGTGAGAAGTGTGTAGTGTTTGGGTATCACAGTTGTTGGATCGTTGGTTCGATCCATAAAAGCTGGTCCGCTATTAATACAGAAGACAGAAGAGTTGAAATAATGAATTGTGTATACTCTAGTAAACAAGCTCACCCATTTCCACCCCTCACATATATTTTACTTAGTGTATAATATTGGTTGTGAAGATGTGTGTCCCGAAGCATGAAGAGGCAGCAGCCTGATAAGCCTTAGCTAGAGCAATAACGTATTCTATAGAGGACACTTTCTTGTATTGGTTTCTATGGATGAATCTTCGTAACAAGGACGAGTGATCGTAAAAATACGATTTCACTGAATGATTTTATGTCCATGTTCTCAGTAGCAGATACAAACACATTTCCTGCACTCCGACCTTTGGTCCAACGAAGCATCCAAGACCTACTACAGAGAGAGGGAGAGAGAGAGAGAGTGAAGTGGGTTTGTACAGCCATCAGGTCAGTATTTTCTTTGACCATGAATAGAAGAATGGCTAATTGAAAATATACTAGATTTGAAATCAGTTCGCTTTATCTTAAAAATAAGACCGTAATAGATTCTTATATTCAATACACAAACAACTCTCCCAAATCAATTACAGCCTAATGTAGATGGGCTCTTGTATCGCACATTCTTTTTGACGCGGTTCATTTAGCTTTAGACCCACAGAATTGTGTGTCCCTTGGAAACAGGTCATTAATGAGTTGTCAAACAGAGTGACCACGATCTGGTGACGTACATCAATCTAGAGTGAAGTATATCAATCCAATTCGCAACCTCAGTACTCGATTTGTATTTATTTTAATCTACCCCAAATGAATGAAAGAAAAATTCAGCCTCTGGGATTTGAACATAGAAAGTAAAAGGCTGCGAATACCATTTGTCAAACCTTTTGTCCTTACTCGGATTTTCTCCAAATCACAATGCTTTCACATCTTCTCCTTGGTGCACAGCTGAAATATATCGTCCAGCCAAGGGAATTTTCCCCCTTTTCATCAGCCTCTTATTTATTGTTTGTCCCACTCTTAGAACATTTTATCAGGTCTAAGCAAATTATCATAGTCTGATAATAGATTTATACCTTACCTAATCACACGTGGTATCTCATTTTCAACTCAAACGAATAATCTCTTATCTTTCATCTAACTCTAAACAATCCGGATTTAAATATTGATTACATAAATAGTAGATGAAAAGATTAAACACGCTTTTTCTGTCTATGTTATATTATATATTATATTTTCACCATCGATGTTGTTCTTTAGATTTCAAAACTAATTAAAATATCCCAGTGTACTAGTTAAATTTATCTGTTTTCGCTCATCTACGTTTGACTATTCATTAAATAATTTAAAATAAATATGAAATATAAATCAACGCAGTATTCTTATCTCGTTTCATTTAATAAGCTTTGAAGACTAATAGAGAAAACCTGGAATATTGTAAACTAAAATCAGTTCAGAAATATATTTAATTAAACCTGCCAGAGAAAACTCCAACATACCTCTCTCTGTACATCTATCTATCTATCTATCTATCTATCTCACTTTACAGAACTCAAGCAGTCAATATTCCAACCGATCAATCAACGAACAAACAATCTGTCAATATATCATCAATCAATCGAATCAATAACTTAATGTTTCCGTTTTTTTATAGTCCATCAATGGGATTTAATGAGTTATGAAAGGGGTTACCAAATTTATC
>OZ024745.1:41305045-41310045 GCA_964016885.1 Eledone cirrhosa | reverse complement strand
TTTTTAATTAATTTTTGTATTCTGAAACATCAAAATACAACAATTTGTTTGTTACTGGACTCGGGAATGTCACGACAGAAGTTTGTGGAAGTTACACAAATATTTTAGTATATTTTAGCAGAGCAATCCTTATTTATATTTTACATTTACTTACATCTCAATATAACATGGCTAGAATTCAAATTTTGCTAAGAGAAGAAAACGGTCAAATGAACTAGATACATCTCACTGTCCACACCACCACAATAACGTCTACACTCTCTCCCCACCATCACATGTCATTACCATACCATACCCTATCGAGACTAAAGTCATCGACCTGTTGTCAAACTCTCTACTCTCTGATGAATGTATATATATATATGTGTGTGTATGTATATGTGTGTATATACATCACTCAGTCAAACAACCAGATTTCAACCCCAACATCTACAACAACAACAACACCGGCACTAATGTTTACAGCAACAACAGCTTCAGAATGAACTGAAATGAACATTTACAACAATTACAACAACAACAACAACAGCGGCATCAAAACATAAAAAAAGAAAAAAGAAAAGGGAAGGGGAAAAAAAAAAAAAAAAAAGAAAGGAAAAAAAAAACTCAAAATAACAAAACACACACACACACACACACACACACACACACACACACACACACACACACACACACACACACAGAACAACAACATCAACTGCCACCACCACCACCACCGCCACCGCCGTCGCCATCACCATCACCAGCGACCTGGCCTTAAGAACAACTTTAATAATTTTTCTGCTTTTGGCACGGATCCAGCGACTGGCCAGCGCATCACTGGTACTCTCTTTTGTTGACTCCGTGGAGAGCCATAACTCTATGCTGTAAAGCAATTATAGTAATACTGGACTGTAATACGATCGGCTTCAACTATACAAACTCTTGAAAGTCAACAGTTGACATAATCTGGTAATCTTGTATCAGTAATGACGGCAATATATATATATATGTGTGTGTGTGCGTGTAAGTGAATAGAGTAGCGTGTGTGTGTGTTTGTTGTATGTATGAGTGTTGCTGTGTGCACGCATATGTATGCGTGTGTGTGTATGTCGTACGTATAAGTGTCAATAAGTAATTTTTTTTTTTTTTTTTTTTTTTTTTTTTTTGCGCGGGGACATAGAAATAATCGGGCTGGATGCCCGATCGCGCAGTTAAACCACTGGGAGTGAAGAACCCCTAGCCCATGTCAGGGTATTCTTCTAGGAGAAGGCATCTCAGGAAACTGGGTTAACTCCGATATAAAACCTGCGGCTCAGTAGTTACCGATGATGTTGATCTTTTCTTCTTTTCGGGTTATAGCTACTGTCGCTCAGAGAGTGGGATTGGTTCAGTGCACAGTCTTTCCTCACTTTAAAAATATTCGTCACGCACAGGCATTGCACGAGTGCATTAATAATTATTAATAGTGTAGTATTATTATTATTATTATTATTATTATTACTTTTTTTTTTTTTTTTTTTTTTTTTCCCAATTCAATGATGTTCCAGAACAATGTAAACGAGATAATTGCCAATTTGGGTTCTGGAACAAAAAGGATCATTGGCAATAAGGGCAGGGGCCCCAAGTTATCACAACCTGGGCCCGCCCGTCATCGTGCCATTGTAATAGAGCCAAACAGGGCATTTAGTCTTGGCTGCTGGAACGTACGGACGCTGCTTGACAGGGATTCTTTGGAGCGTCCTGAACGAAGGACCGCTCTTGTTGCAAAGGAGCTTCGACGTTACGATCTTGACATCGTGGCTTTGTCTGAGACGAGGTTAGCTGGAGATGGTCATCTTACGGAATTTTGTGGAGAATATACATTCTTCTGGAAAGGAAGAGATGAAGGAACCAGAAGAGAGGCTGGGGTAGGATTTGCTGTTAAGACTGTACTGGTGAATAAATTAGAAGAATTCCCAGTGGGGATTAGTGAGCGTCTTATGTCCATGAGAGTTCCGCTGGACAAGGGAAGATATGCTACCCTGGTGAGTGTGTATGCTCCAACTATGAATTCTGTCGATGAAGAAAAACTGTCCTTTTACCATGCCTTGAAAGGTGTTTTAAGAAATATCCCTCAGGCAGACAAAGTCATCGTGCTTGGTGACTTTAATGCTAGAGTGGGTAGGGATTTTAACACATGGAATGTAATCGGAAGGCATGGGGTGGGAAAGTGTAACAGCAATGGTATGCTCTTGCTGCAGATGTGTGAGGAGCTGGATCTGTGTGTTACCAACACCATGTTCCAACAAAAGAACAAATTCAAGACCACATGGATGCATCCTGCATCTAAGGAATGGCATCTTTTGGACTACGTCCTAGTCAGGATGCGTGACAGACAGGATGTGCGGTGTGTTCGTGTTCTTCGTGGAGCTGAGTGCTGGACGGACCACCGCCTGGTACGCGCAAAAGTGAATCTAATCACCAAACGTAAAATCCGGGCTCCTGGTGTTACCCTGCCCAAAAGATTGAATGCTGCTCGTCTTAAGGATAAAAATGTGAAGAGGACATTGGAAGAAGAGATGCAGGCTGCAGATCTTGGTGAGGATTGGCCGACCCTTAAAAAGTCGGTTTATGATGTAGGCAGACGTGTTCTGGGATTGGTGCAGAGAAAACATCAGGACTGGTTTTATGAGAAAGATGTGCATATAGATGACTTGTTGGCTGATAAGAGGCGCGCTCTGTCACGCTACTTGACGGCAAAACCACAGGAGAGGAATACGTTGCATGAGGAGCTCAGGGATGTAAAATCACGTGTTAGGCGGAGTCTTTCTCAGATGAAGGATCAGTGGTGGAGTGAGAAGGCTGGTGAGATACAAACTGCGTCTGATTGCAATAACACAAAGCTGTTGTACAGTCTCTTGCGTGAGGTTTATGGACCGTCTTCTTCTCTGGTGACACCGATTCGCAGCAAGGATGGCAAAGAACTTCTTCGTGACTCACAGGGAATTCTACGAAGGTGGCGAGAGCACTTTGATGATCTTTTGAATCAGCCGTCTGTCGTCAGTGAAGATTTCCTCAATCTCATTCCGGAAAGTCCTGTGAAAGTAGCTCTCGCAGAACCTCCGACACTTGTGGAGGTTGCAGTGGCTATTTCGAAGCTGAACAGTGGAAGATCTCCAGATATGGATGGCATACATGCTGAGCTCCTACAATATGGTGGTGAGAGACTCCTGCAACATCTTCACTCTCTGTTTGGAGGGATATGGGCTAATGAATCCGTGCCTGAGGACTGGAGAGATGCAGTAATGGTGGTCTTGTACAAGGGAAAGGGTAACAGGAATGATTGTGGCAACTACAGAGGTATATCATTGCTTTCTGTCGTGGGGAAAGTTTTATGTAGGGTGCTTCTGGACCGTCTGCTGACACACATTGCAGATTGTGTCCTTCCTGAAAGTCAATCTGGTTTTCGTGTTGGACGCGGCACTACTGATATGATCTTCTCAGCTAGACAGCTCCAGGAGAAGTGCATTGAACAGGGCTTGGATCTGTATCAGGTTTTTGTCGATCTGACAAAGGCTTTCGATACTGTCAACAGAGATGCATTATGGAAGGTTCTCCAGAAACTTGGTTGCCCTGATAAGTTCCTTGCTTTAGTTAGGTCTTTCCATGACGACATGAAGGCTTGGGTTAATGTCGGAGGTAACATGTCGGAGCCTATCTCAGTAAAAAATGGAGTGAAACAGGGGGATATTCCAGCACCGACCCTGTTTGCCATATACTTTGCAATGGTTTTCTGTGTTGCATTCAGGAATTGCGAGCATGGTGTTTACATCCGATATCGAACCTCAGGCAGCATATTTAACATCAGGCGCTTTGCTGCGAAGACAAAAGTATTTACATCAGTCATAAGAGACCTCTTGTATGCAGATGATTGCGATCTTGTAGCGCACACAGAGAGTGATATGCAGCACATTTTGAATGTATTTTCTGACGCTTGCACTGCCCTGGGTTTGACTGTCAGTCTCAAGAAAACCGTCGTCATGTACCAACCTGCACCTGGTAGGCAGTACACTGAACCAAACATCTATGTGTATGGCAAACGACTTGGAGTGGTTGATCAGTTTGTCTACCTGGGAAGCACTGTCAATCGATACGGCAACCTTGACAGTGAAATCTCACTTAGGATTAGGAAAGCAAGTGATGCTTTCGGAAAGCTAGAAAGGCGACTCTGGGGTCGGCGAGACATATGCAGGAGGACAAAGGTAAGGGTGTACAGGGCATGTGTACTCTCTTGTCTTCTTTATGCCTGCGAGACCTGGGTCACATATCGACGCCACCTTAAGCAATTGGAGTGTTTCCATCAGATGTGTCTCAGACGGATACATGGCGTTCGCTGGAGGGACCACATCAGTGATGTCGAGATTTTGGAAAGCTCTATGTGTGACAGTATAGAAGCTCTTGTGCTTAAGCAGCGACTCCGTTGGAGTGGTCACCTTGCCAGGATGAAGGATTCTAGAATACCAAAACAACTCTTCTATGGAGAGTTGGTTAAAGGAAAACGACCGCCACATAAACCAAAAAAGAGGTATAAGGATTCCTTGAAAGCCTCTCTGAAAGACGCTAACATCTCTGCTGATACATGGGAAAATATTGCTGCTGATCGTAATAAATGGAGAAAGACTGTATATGAGGGAAAAGTTGCCTTTGAGGCATCTCGAATCGCACACGAGAAAGTAAAGCGGGACGTGAGGAAGGGTATTGCTGTTGCACTTCCAGACGGCGAGGGTCCTCCTATGTTTCTGACATGCAGCGTCTGTGCGAGACTCTGCCTAAGCAAAGCTGGACTCGAAAGTCATCTTCGCAGTCATAAAGTAAGACCAGTGGTTGACTACCTGGCTGCTGTTGGAGATGCTACTCATCATGCTTGCCAAACATGTGGTAGAGAATGTAAATCAGCAGGAGGACTCAAGCGACATGCAAAAGTACACGAACTCCAACCACAGCCGACTATTCCCAGTAAATGTTTTGGTTGCCGACTC
>OZ024745.1:41260045-41285045 GCA_964016885.1 Eledone cirrhosa | reverse complement strand
TATATACTTACCTTATGCATATTAACGGCTGAGTAGCCCAATTTGCATATCGAGTGAGTTAATCGGCCGGGTGGACCGAAAACGATAAACGGAAAAAATGAAACGATATTTCATTTCCCAATCTTAGTACGGCTGTTACTTAAATATAAGTATGTACACGTACATACATATATGTATACCGACGTACAGTAGTATGTATATATATATATACATACATGCACACATATATATATGCACGTATGGATTCACCGAACATTTATTATAATGCTCGGTGTGTTTGTAGACAAACATCTCGTATTAAGCTGTAGTGTCTAGCAACCACCGTTGCTCGTTTGTTCAACACTGACAAAGGAACGCTGTACTAGTTTCAAGCTTGTTAGCTATCGTCAGCCCAATTTGCATATCGAGTGGGTTAATCGGCCGGGTGCACCGAAAACGATAAACGGAAAAAATGAAACGATATTTCATTTCCCACTCTTAGTACGGCCGTTAATATGCATAAGGTAAGTATATACGTTCAACAATCTGGCAGGAAGGTATACGTTGCTGACGATAGCTAACAAGCTTGAAACTAGTACAGCGTTCCTTTGTCAGTGTTGAACAAACGAGCAACGGTGGTTGCTAGACACTACGGCTTAATACGGGATGTTTGTCTACAAACACACCGAGCATTATAATAAATGATCGGTGAATCCATACGTGCATATATATATGTGTGCATGTATGTATATATATATATATACATACTACTGTACGTCGGTATACATATATGTATGTACGTGTACATACTTATATTTAAGTAACAGCCGTACTAAGAGTGGGAAATGAAATATCGTTTCATTTTTTCCGTTTATATATATATATATATATATATATATATATATATTAGATAATTTGTATTCCAATGTTACTAAGTAGTTGCATTGGATGGAGTCAACTGACGTCAGAGATTGCTCAACGTATAATAAAGTGTGTTTTAAAATCTGGAGAAAATATGGAGAAAAAATTTACGAAATGGAAATGCGGGTATATAGAATTTATTAGGTAACAATTGTTTCTATAGTGTATGAGTTACCTATACCTCGCTATTTGAATAATACACAAATATTATCAAAAACCGAAAGTACACTGTAAGCCAACACACCATGTCATCAGACCTTTGTATTAGAATGATATGAAAATATTTTATACACGAGATAAAAGATAAAGAAAGAGGTAGGAAGAGAAGGGGAAGAGGGAAGTGAGTAAGGTGGAGGGAGTCTTAGGGTTTAAGACTGTCAGACTAGTAGAGATTGTGAAGAGAGAATGTTTTGGCAGCAGTTAGCTTAATGAGGCGTGCTAAGTTTGGCTGGGAAGTAGATACTTCTAGTGGTGTTGTTCGGACAAAATTTAGTTAGAGGGGTCAAAGTGGTACAATGTCACAGACAAGTTATTAGGGCTATTATAGTAGCAGGTTATTTCTAAAGGGGTCCAGAAAAACAGTGTTTAGTACTATTATTATAGAAAGCCATATCTAGTGTATAAACATATAAGACAGAAATTTGCAAACGTTGGTGTAAAAAGGTAACATTATATGCATTTTAAAAAAGAAAAAGTCGTTTTCAAACGATGGTTACAGTATAGAGAACGTTCAATTTTGCTGTTCAAAAGTTTGTTTACCGACGTTAAAATGCAGTATATCTCTAAATTGCATAACTTGCAGAATCGATGATTTTGCTGATATGCAGGCGCAGCTGCAATAATTTGCCAATCAAGGGAGAACGCTTGATTGTTCCTCCGAAGCTGCCAGGCTTTATCGGCGAGGGTTGTTACGGAGCGCATTTTCTCGTGCCTGATCGAAGATCGATGTTGGTATAGGCGAGCCTTGAAAGAAGTTGCGGTACATCCGACGTAATACCATTTGTTGGTCCCGGAATTTATTGTACACCGGTAGACAATATTGCGTGCTAGGCACTGGTTATTCAGTGGGCACGTACCTGGTTTGGTGCAGTTACAACTATTTTTATGTTTTGCAGTAGAATCCTGGATAGTTTGGTGGGGTTGTGGTTGCGTGTTAGTGCGTTGCATGTTGCTATGCTGGTGCGCTGAGTCATTAGGGATGTACTTATTCAGTATTGCTGAGTTGAGTTTTCTAATTAGTTGTTCTATGTTAGGTGCAGTGGAGTATGATAGTCTAATGGTGCGCGAGTTAAAGATTTTATAGTATTTATGTGAAGTTGTAAAGTGTTTATTGATTAGTGTATAGAATTGTGAGATAATCTTAGTGCTAAGAGAAGAATTGTACACGGGGTTATACCATATGTACTCTCTACGTCTGACTCTATTTGCTGGTTTGCACCTGTTAGTATGCCTATTGATGTGTGTGTGTGGTACAATACTAGTTCGACTTAGATGTGTTTTATTCATAGTACTTATGTGGTTATCGTCTAGATATTCAATTTTCTCGCAGTAACCAGCTTTTCTAAGTGCGTCATTATAATATTCAGCATGCTCGTTGAAGGTCTGCAAATTAGACGACAGTCGGGAGATCCTTATGGATATATTTTTAGGGATAGATTTAATAATGGAATGAGGATGGTTCGATTTTACATTAACGTACTTAAGATTTTCATTAAGTTTGTGAAATGGCTCTATATTACCGTTATTAAGGTTGAAGTTAACATCCAAGAAGTTGACCACCTTAAGATTGTGTTCAAAGGTAATATTAAGCCCTAGTTCTAAGAAAAGTTTCCTAATGTTTCCTAATGACTCCCTCCACCTTACTCACTTCCCTCTTCCCCTTCTCTTCCTACCTCCTTATTTATCTTTTATCTAGTGTATAAAATATTTTCATATCATTCTAATACAAAGGTCTGATGACATGGTGTGTTGGCTTACAGTGTACTTTCGGTTTTTGATAATATTTGTGTATTATTCAAATAGCGAGGTATAGGTAACTCATACACTATAGAAACAATTGTTACCTAATAAATTCTATATACCCGCATTTCCATTTCGTAAATTTTTTCTATATATATATATATATACATATATATCTAGATCCAAAATTAAGATAAATGAAATGGATTTAATCCAAATCAACATTATGGGTGTCATGCCAGAAAGACATGCACCACATCACCCGCAAAATAAGCTCTAAGATTCTAACGAGTAGGTCCGAGCATTTTATAATAACTAGAAATTGATTAACATATAAATAAACATAAATAATCACAGGAGATAATTTTTACAAGTGTGTAACCACACATAGCTAGGTAGGTAACTAAATAAAGTTGACCAGAACTTCAAAAATAGATACCTTATAATATGATTAATCTTCCCTGTATATATTCCATTAAAGAAATATATTTTACCAATTAATCGGATGGTAAACCACGGAAGTGGATACTTGGATTTTCAACAAGGAAGAAGTTCCAGCGATCCGTGTTTACACTTCAAGTTCAAATCAGCGACTGGCCAGCAACACGTGCTATATCTACTAGAAATACACACTTTATTTAGTTACCTACCTAGCTATGTGTGGTTACACACTTATAAAAATTATCTCCTGTGATTATTCATGTTTATTTATATGTTAATCAATTTCTATATCTATTAAATAGATATCAGAGGATCTTTCTCTCCCTCGTCCAAAACAATAAGTGTTGATGAAAAAACCAACATACCGTGTATTTTTTAGAAAACAGCTGATGAACAAAATAATACAATGGGCTTCTGTAATTTCTACCTACCAATTTTCTCTAGTAAATCGTTGGTCAGTCCGAGGAAATAGTGAAAGACATGCCCAAAGTGCCAGGTAGTGGGACTGAAACTGAAACCACGTGATAGTGAAGGTTACCTCCTTAATCACGCAATGCATGTCTGCGCCAATATAAATATATGCTTGTACGTGTGTGTTTTTACATATATATGTATATATAATAACTAGAAATTAATTAACATATAAATAAACATGAATAATCACAGGAGATAATTTTTACAAGTGTGTAACCACACATAGTTAGGTTGATAGCTCTGTTGAAAAGACTCGACTGCTGTTTCTAGTTGTCGATAACCCTATTCATGGCACTGGGACATTTTCTCTCGCATATAAATATCAGCTGGAGAGTAATTCTTGTGAAGGGAAACAAATCAGTTGTACAATGTGATATATTTCACTTTGATAATATTTCTCGTGAGCTGACTAATTAACTGATCCTATGTGGCTGTTTGTTGCTGAAAAGAAATCTATAGCATTATAGGTGCAGCTGATAACACATCGCAAGCAATCACATGTAAGAATTGTAGCACTGTTAGTGCTGACAGTTACACCTACAATAAGGATAACTAAGGTACAGAAACTGACTGAAAATATCTGAATATATTGATATAAACAATATCTGAAATGAAAAATGTGGACAGCTGTAAGAACTTTAGCAAAGGAAACTCATACCAAATTTAATTTCAAGAGTGTTTTATGTACTTTCGTTTAATTTATGGAGCTACTATTTCTGTATGGTTGATACACATACATATGACCTAAGCACAATGGTAATGATCGCAATGAGTAGATAAATAGATCTACAAAAGAAAGCATACGACTGTTCCAGGAAATATATGTCGATACTGATATTATTTAATCCTCCATTCAGGCTATTCTTGTAGTGCTTTTTCAGACGATCGACACTTCATTTCCTTGTATTATTGCAATATATGCATCGTTCTTATTTCTGTTTAGCCCAGTTCATTTTTGATTAGGTAGAACTTTTAGCACATGCATTCCAGCCGTGACCATGTTGTACTTTTTGTGTGAGTGTGATTCGAGCTAAATTCAGAGACTACTTCTAGTCGGCCAAGCTGGTCAAGTGACCGTGTATAAGCATCCTCACTGAAAGGAGAAGTCAGGCTGTTGTACAAAATCATTTACATATCTTTTTACACTCAAGAGGTTTCTAAATATCTGGACTAACAGAAATAAAAGAATAAAAAACAAACATTATCGAATTGAAAGATATGGACGGCGACGAGCAGTGCCATCCATTTCGAAATAATAATAAACGAGAAGGTCGATTTGAGCCATTGTAAGAGAGACGAATCGCCAGGATAAGATGGCTTTGCCCAACAAGCCATACTCCTTTGCTACTGTCTTATCAGAATCCATTCTCATGGAATACTGTCATCTTCTCTATTTGTTGATTTTGGAAATGTTAAGAGGAATTCCATTTGGATGGAGTCGCACTAGAACCGTATCTGTACACGCATGGTTCATCATCATGACTTTGGACAATTAGTCGGTACCACATCAGAATACAAGAGCTTGCCTTAATCGGGACAAGGACACCTTTAGTGCGACATGCCTTCCCCCAACCCGTCTCCTTGATCGAACTATAGTCCTAGATCAAACGCAGACAAAGTTTGGTTAGACCGGCATCTTTTGTACTGCCAGTCACTCACAGCGCTCTAAAAGTTGAAGAACATGATACATGGCCAGAAAACAACATTTGATTTCTATAGGGGATTAATAAGAGGTATGAGTGACGATGGCCTGGAAGTGGCCCTAGGCTTTGTCGAGGACACTCTGAACAAATACTTCTGGAGGATTTTCCATTCGAGGATTATTGACAATTCCAAACGTCCTTTACCTGACTTCTGGGGAGAGGTACTTTCTGGTCGTCGCAAATCATATTAGCATGTGCTGCAATGTCTAAAACAACTAAATCATCCTGCATACTATCGCTCAATGTCTGTGCATTGCTGACTTGAGGGCTTCTGTCAAACAACTGCTGTCATGTGTAGGTCGAATCCGACAATTAGCCTTTAGAAGAGAGGTGCAGCAATTTTTCTCAACCTGGAGCTATGACGATGGAAGCTTTAGGGGGACACACCTATACGTTTTGATGACAGGAATTTTAATTTCTGGCCAAGCGCTTATCCTTTTCAAATAACATCATGCGCTCCGTTCGCCACACTTGTCCTCTCTCATCTCTGCAACCAAGGCTAAATAGGATGTGAAACATCTGTGTCAGCATATGCCGATGATGTCGCCGTAATTGTGTCGAGCAGCAAACATATTAAGTTTATTCACATTGCTCTCGAGGTATAGGAAGCGAGAAAAGGTTAACCAGGTAAAGTCGGTGGGCCTGCAGCTCCATACCTTGAGAGGCAACTCTATGCCGACCAACAACGTCACCGGTCGCTGAACGGACGGCCCAGTTATATTTTTCGGAGTTTGGTTGTTCCAGACCTCCAAACAGACAAAAACTGTGACGAGGCAACGAGCAACGTAGTTACTCTGACTCAGAAATGGGCCGAGAAGAAGCAATCTCTGAAAGGTCGGACAAACGTGCCGAACGCGTACATCGCGTCCGTCATCTACTACAGGCTGACCACCATGCAATATTCTGGTCCATATCCAACCGCATTGAGCGTTTGTTGTTTCACTTTTTGTGGAAGGGATGCGTGCCAAGGGTCAGGCGGTCAATTTGCTGTCAATATCCGCTAAGTGGAGCCTAGGCATGACATGGCTGATGATGCGCAAATGTGCGCTCAGGCTACGCCATCTCCAGCTTTATCCCGTCGGTGAACAGGTATGGTCACCGTTTCCTAGACGCAGTTTACCTTACCTCGTCTCCTTGACAGAGCTGCTGTCCTGGGTCAAGCGAAGACCGAAAGGGTGTGCTTGGAAACTGGAATGTTTCTAAGCACATTCTGCCGTCACCCAATAGGGTAGTAGGATCGATGGAAACTCTATCTTAGCTTTCTATATTGGTTTAGTGGCGGATGCACAAAGGATGACGTAATTGTGGAGACAATAGAAGTCGAGGAGTTTCAACTAGTCACTATATTCCAGAGGACATTCAGTCTAGGGCCCATTGATAACTTCCAGAAATCTCTGGCCTGGGAGTGCAACTGAGGAGCTTTGTCAGTTCAAGATATACATTCTACAGACATAGAGATAGGCGCAGGGCAACGAAACCGTCCTGGAAGCACTCATGAGTGTCTGAGTATTTTTAAAGCAAGCTTGGGTCCGAGTGATTGTGCTTTCTCTGAGGATGCGCCTGTGAATTGATAAAATAAGGCACCGGTAATAGACTGGAGTCGATTTAATCGACATTCCCATTCCCCATAATTGCTGGCCTTGTGCCTCAATCAAAAACCATTATTATTATTATTATTTGACGGTGGATTGGCAGTATCGGTAGAGGGTCGGACGCCATGCTTTCCAGCATAGTTACGTCCCTTTATGATCTGAGTTCAAATCCCGCCGAGGTTGACTTTGCCTTTCATCCTTACGGGGTCGAAAAAATAAAGTACCAGTAATGAACTGGGTAATTGCTGGCCTTGTGCCTAAAGTAGAAACAATTATTATTATTATTATTTGACGCATAGAGTTACGGTCCTTGCCATTCTGAGTTCAAATCCCGTCGAGGTTAACTTTGCCTTTCACACTAACGGGGGTCGATAAAATAAGGTACCAGTAATACACTGGGATAATTGCTGGCCTTGTGCCTATTGTAGAAACAATTATTATTATTATTTTCCAGCATAGTTAGGTCCCTTTACGATCTGAGTTCAAATCCCGCCGAGGTTGACTTTGCCTTTCATCCTTACGGGGTCGATAAAATAAAGTACCAGTAATGCGCTGGATAATTGCTGGCCTTGTGCCTAAAGTAGAAACAATTATTATTATTATTATTATTTGGCGATGGAAATATTGGTAGAGCGTCAGACGCCATGCTTTGCAGCATAGAGTTATGGTCCTTTTCATTCTGAGTTCCAATCCCGTCGTGGTTAGCTTTGGCATTCATCCTTACGGGTTCGATAAGATAAATTGAATTTCCCCTCCCCCAAAATTGCTGTTCTTGTGCGTATATAAGAACCATTATCATTATTATTATTATTTGAGTCGCAGTCATTGATTTTAGTTAACTGGAAAGTTTGTTGAAATGAATATCATGCCACTACCTGCAGTCTCAGATATTCAGGACGTATCGGAGGGTTCTTGCTGTTTGCAGCAAGCATGCCTTTTGAAGCGTTCCAAAAAGCGTGGCGGGGCCAATTTTCTTTAACCATCCCTGGACACTTTTTAAGATAGTACCTAGTGCACCTATGACAATCGGGACCACTTTGACTTTGGGCAGTTCCAGATCCTTTTTACCTCCCACTTTAAGTCCTGGTATCGGTTAATTTTCTCCCACTCCTTCTCTTGCACTCTCGTGTCGAATGGGCAGGCCACATCCACAAACAGGCACGATCTTTTTTCCTTATCCAAAACCACCAGGTCAGGTCTATTGTGTTCCAGTTTCTTGTCCGTCTGTATCCTAAAATCCCACAGCACCTTCACCTGATCGTTTTCTATCACCGACTCTGGCTTATGCTCATACCACTTCTCAGAATGTGGTAAATTGTTTACTTTGCATAGGTACCAGTGGATCACCCTGCCCATCACATCATGTCTCCAGCCCTTATAGTGAGTCTGGGTTAGGTGTTTACACTCGTATACAATGTGAGCCACAGTCTCCTCTCTCTCTCCACAGATCCTGCACAGTGGGCCTCCTCCTTGTAAATATGGTATTTCAACCACTTCGTTTTGAGGGCCTGCTCTTGCGCAGCCATTAGCATTCCTTCTGTAGCCTTTTTAAGGTCTCCTCTTTTCAACCAGTTCCAAGTCTGTGTATCTCTGAATTCAGTTTTCTCAAAGAAGGTACTATGAAGGGATTTTCCATTAAGGCTGCTCTTTCTCCTTGCTGTTATTTCCTCCTTGGACATCCCCTGGTCTATTGTCCTCTCCTCAGTACAATTCGGAGCATTGGCTCCTTACTATCAGTCACGTATTTGTGTAGGTTGTTTTTCTCCATCTGAACACAGTCCTCTATGCTGATAAGACCTCTTCCACCTTCAGATCTCCTTAAGTAGAGTCTATCGACATCACTCCTCTTGTGGAACATGTTGTAGATAGTCAATAGCTTCCTAGTCTTCCTATCCATTTCTTTTTGTTCAGCAACATTCCATCTCAGTA
The DNA here is from genome assembly GCA_964016885.1 of Eledone cirrhosa. Taxonomy (NCBI): domain Eukaryota; kingdom Metazoa; phylum Mollusca; class Cephalopoda; order Octopoda; family Eledonidae; genus Eledone; species Eledone cirrhosa. Next base: position 41,276,047 of record OZ024745.1, on the reverse strand, counting down.
TTCCCGCACTGTACCTAATAATAGACAGAGCTCGGGAATTTACTGCACTTATGGCATTCCTACTGTTCAGATGTGACTTTAATACGCTCCTTAATCTCCGAATGTATTCAGATCTTATCAATTCCTTCATTTTTTTTGTTCTTGATGTCATCAGCCTCCAGAACACCCAAATACTTGTATCCTTCTTCAGTGTCAATTTCCTTTATCATCTCACCTGTTGGTACCTGGATTCCGTTGCTTCTGCTCAATTTACCCCTCTTCATCACAAGGACTCCACACTTACTATACCAAATTGCATACATATATCATTGCTGAAAATACGGACAGTTACAACAAGCACATCCAACTCCTTCTCACTCTTCCCGAAGAGCTTAAGATCGTCCATGAAGAGGAGGTGATTGATGGTAAGCTCTCCCTTTCCCAACTTGTATCCTGCTCTCACTTTTCGCAGTATAATGGTCAGGGGCATCAGGGCAAGGACAAACAACAGAGGGGACAGACTATCTCCCTGGAAGATACCTCTCTTGATCTTCACGCCTCCCAAGGATTCTCCAGCTGATGTTAATTCTGTTTTCCAGGACTTCATACTTTTGCCCAACAACTGTCTGATGTTATCTGCCACTTTGAAGATCTCTAGGCTTTTGGTGATCCAAGAATGAGGCACCATGTCAAATGCCTTTTTGTAGTCTATCCATCCCATGGCACGACCAGTGTGTCTCCTCTTGCAATTCCTCATTACCATCTTATCAATAAGTAACTGGTCCTTTGTACCATGGGACTCTTTTCGGCATCCTTTCTGTTCGTCCGGTAACAAGTTGTTTGTGTGGAGGTGATGGTAGATTTCCTCAGACATAATGCTTGTCAACAGTTTCCACATTACGGACAGACACGTGATAGGTCTATAGTTGGTAACATCATGACTCTTGATTCGGTCTTTCATTACCAGAACTGTGGTACCTTTTGTCAACCACTCTGGTACCTCACCTGACACCAAGCAGTCATTGAACATGGTTGTCAATTTCGGGTGGAGGGATGTTATATTTTTAATCCAATACCCCTGCACACCATCTGGGCCTGGTGATTTCCAGTTGGTTAGTTTTTTGGCCTGCCCCTTAAGAGTTTCAACTGTGATACTCAAATTAGTTTGTTGGTGTGCCTGTTCACTAATCTCCTTTTGTACTGTCTCAATCCACACTGCCTGGTCATTATGTTTAACATCCTGCTCCCATATTCCTCTCCAGAATGTCTTAGTTTGTTCCGCCTCAGGGATCAAGTCGTTGCCTCTTTCTTTCCCTTCAAGCTATCCAAACAGCATCTTCTGGTTGTTGTCAAACATGCGGTTCTGTCTATACTGACTGACTCTGCTCTCGTATCGCCTAATTTTTGCACTCTTTGCTACAATGCGTTGCTTCAGTTCCTCTATGATAATATTTAGCTTTTTCTTCCTAGTTGTGTACTTTAGTTCCAGTCTATTTTTAGTCTCTATGTTTTTTAGTGTCCCATTCAGTAGGGACTCAAGCTTTCTAATGTCATTTCTCATTTCCTTGATTTGACCATTCAGTCGTTTCTTCCACCAAGGTTCTGATTTTTCATGTTTGTTGTTTCCTCTCGCTTTTATGCCAAGTAATTTCCTCACCGCATTTGCTGTTGCTTTGAGGATATTGTTGCACTGGTGAAGGCTCCTTGCCTCAAGGTATGGGATGACTTTGTTTAACTTAGCTGTTGTTTCTTTTAACTTTTTCCTGTCTACAAATCTTAGGTTCATAAGTTTCCCACTATCATTGTTCAATTCATCTACCACTAAGTTTAGGATATCAACCAGATTTTGGGTTAGCCCGTCAGCATTCATCTCCTCAATGGCCGTATCTCTGTTCCAGGTATTATTTATTTCAGCATTCAGATCATTGTTTGCTTCGGATGGTTCCTCCGTTCTCTCAACCTCTTCACCTTCATTTCCCACTGGCTCTTTTACCTGGCATACTCCACCCTCCATTTCCAACCTAATCTCTCTGCTCAGTTCCTCCAGTTCCAGCTCGCTTATCCACCCATTAGTTCTTATTACCCGAGCCTGCCCGGCCAATTTTTGTTCATCTAATTTAAGTAGACCAATCTCGTTCCAGATGTTATGCATCCGTTTCCTATAGCCTTTCTCCTTGGGGTTACTCTTCAGGTAACATTGCATAACAGTTCTATTCAATTCTTTCGTCCAGTTGGTTCTGATCCCTTTCCTTCTTCTTCTTCCTCCGACACCAGCAGTATTTGTTTGACAGCCAGGTCCATGCTGCTGAGCCAGGGAGCATCTGCTGGGTGAGAGTCTGTCACATGACATTCCAGTCTCCACTTCACCGTTATTCGAACTGTATAGGTTCGACATTTAAACACTCTTATCGAGGATTGGTGAATGTATATTTACATAACCACCGGTGATTTCATCACCCCCGGTGATTTTAGTGTGGCAGTATCACGCTGTAGACGAACATAAATAAACAAACAAACAAATAGGTAAAAAAAAAACCCAAAAGAATAAGCATAAGTTTCATTGTAATGTAATGTTTGAATGTCATACTTAGTTTTTCTTGTTTTTTTTTCTCCCCTTCTCTGTCTGTCTGTTTGTTTTTCTTTTCATTTTTCTGTTCTTTACGTTTTTCGTTGTTGCCGTGCTGTTTTGATTTTGATTTTGATTTTTGGTTTTTTGATTTTTTGACCGGGTCATCAAATCTATCTATTTATATCTTTTGATGCCTTCCTCTTTTAGTGGGGACACTACGATGCATGTCTTAGCAGGAGCTAGTGGGAGAGAATAGCGGCGGTAGTTATAATGAGGCAGTGGTGGTGGTGGTGGTGGTGATGTGATAGTAGTACCTAGCAGGAGGTAGTGGAAGATAATAGCGGCGGTAGCGATAATGAGGCAGTGGTGGTGGTGATGTGATCGTAGTACTGTAGTAATGGTGTTGAAGTAGAAATAGAAGTTGAGGTAGCTTGACTAGAGTTTTTGGCGTGGTAGTGGTGATGGTGGCGGTGGTGGTGTTGGTGGTGAAATTATTTGCCTGTCTGTCCACTTAGCCATTTAGCTATTTAGCCATTTTGCCATTTTCCTCTTTTTCGACTATAACATTTCTGATCCAAACTTAAATATTAAATATTGGGACCTATGCCTTAAAGTGATGCGCTATGGCTTGCTGAGCGTATAAATGTAATCTTATACGTCATTTGTAATAAGAATTATTCTATCTCAGTTGTTTTAAATAAGTAAAAATCAAAAACTTACGGGAGCGATTCCATAACGATATATATCCACCATGTGCGTTTTCTTCCCATTATTATTATTATTATTATTATTATTATTATTGGCGACCTACGTAGTAAATCGTATCAACGTGAGCACCGCAAAGGTTTGTTATTTTCAGTTGTTTAAAATTGCCATTTATGGAAAATGTTTATTTTTAACTGTATATAAGTACACATACATTGATTTCTGAAAAGGGCACTCAAAAATATTGGGGCCTTGAGCCCAAAATTTAAACTTTTTATAATTATCAAAGAAAAATTTTTCTTTGAAAAATCATGGATGACTCAAAGTCACTCCTTCCTCACAATCTAACACCTCACACCGACACCACCATTGTAAATATTGCTACGTTTGCCAACACTGGAAATGTAAGCAGTAGCAATATTTAAAATTTGTCTCAGGCAGACGTTCATTTCCCGCCATTACCAATGACTGCAGGTGTTAAAGCCGCCACCCCCACTACCACCACAGCGACAACAGAAACAAAAGAAAAAATAAATTAACTCGTGATATCGAAATGAATTCAACCAAAATGAACTCTCCCACACTGAACACCACTGACACCACCACCACCACAACTGAAACTAAAATTAACAATAACAAAAATAACGATAACAACAACAGCAACAATGAAATTAAGAAAACTACCCTGAGTTTTGCCAGAGTAGCAAAAACGTGCGAAGCGATCCAGGTAACTCAGGAGGAATTAGAAGAAGCCAAAGGAATGGTAAAGAAAGATGGGTACAGGGTCAGCCTCACCCCCACACACACCTAATAAAATGGAACATCGTCACCTATGCACCGTGTCTTATCGGACAATTAAGATAAAATCGCGCCGAGCGGAACGGGCATCCGAGTCCCAAATCCAAAAAGATTTGGGACATGTGTGGGCAAAAACACCCTCATCAGACGTGGGCAGAAATATGGAACCGTGGACGTGTTCTTTGAAACACCACAGGAGGCCAGAACACACTCCATGGCCCCATTAAGAAGTGACGACTTCACATTCGTCCCAAGCTATTGTGGCCAGAGACTTGTGAAGATCAGGGTGATCCACGTTCCACGGGCCAGCGAAATTCCCTGGTTAATGGCTGCCGTCCTCGCCGGTATCGAGGCCAACACCAAGATAATTGAAATAGCGAAAGAAAAGCAGGAGAACTGGTCCGGATCTGGGATGGAGCTCCTGATCCAAGCGGACCATAAAAGCATTGAGGAGATCCCAGAGGTAATGGACCTCACTGACGGTAGCCACCTCACCGTAATCATCGAGGGCAGAAAGCCTAGGTGTGTCGTTTGTGGTGAAGGAACCCACCTAAGGGCTTTCTGCCCTCAGGCTAAAAGGTTGACGCCACCTCTCTTACCCACCCCAGTGACTCAACCATCAACACCACCAGCAGCAGAAATGGCAGCAACAACTATAGCAGCAACAACAGAAGCAACTGTAACAGCAACAAAACCCATCAACAGTAGCAAAACCAACACCACCACCACCCAACGCCCCAGAACTAGCACCAGCGCCTAGACCATCCACCACGCCACAACCAAAACTAACGCCTGTGGAGGATATTCCATTCCCTGGCCTATCACAACTGGAGACAGATTGTGACGACGAGGAGTGGGAAACAGTATCAGGAAAAAAGAAAAAAAGAAACCCCAAAAGAAAAAATTCTCTTCCCTCACCCTCCAAAACAAAATACAGAGGGAAACAAATAAGCTATCAAACAAAAAAGTTAGGACAGATATGCCACCATCCACACCAGCATCACCAACCCCATCACCACAAACACCAACCCCATCACCATCATTAACCCCAACACCACCATCAACTACACCACAAAAGTCACCAAAAAGCGAAACAGAAACAAACCCACAACAAACAAAACAAAACAACCAAAACGATACACACTACACAGCATTAAATTTGAACAACAACCAATTATTACACTACATCCAACACAACACCAACATCACAGAAAAAGACTACACAACAACCCAAAAGTTCACACCACCTCCACACATACAAATCACTCGCATCACACAGAAAACGTACATGACACTAAAACAAAAATTTCCCAAAGACAGCGGAGACTTCCGACAAACACTCTCCAGGAGGATTTATAAGGACATCCTTCCGGAGGAGGCTACAAGCAGTGAAAAGGATGGAGAAACCATCCTTCCTCAACGAGAAGTATGGTAAGTGGTCTTTCCCATCTTTTTCACTCCATTTCAACATGACCTCACTCAGAAAAGGCAGCATAAATGCGCGTGGCTTGCGGTCGTCATGGAAGCAGGGCCACCTGCTCAACGACCTCATTCACTAAACATATATGTAGTGGCCATCAGCGAGACCAGAATCTCCGATGCACGGGCCTTCGCACCGATCTTCGGCGGCTACGATGTGTACGCATCTCCCAGCCGCCCGGGATCGGAGGGAGGATTTGCTGTGCTTTTTCGGAGAGATTTGGATCTCGCCATACGGGCCATCTTCCTGGACCCAGAAGGTAAGTTGGTGGTGCTAGACGTGACCAGCGGAGACGGGAAAGCTTTCAGGCTAGTGACCGTCTATGCCCCTACAGGAGCAGGGCGGCCTGATTTCTTCCGGCGTCTGGAGACCTTTCTTGGAACGTCCCGCTCTTTAGTGTTAGTGGGCGACCGGAACGAAATCTTAGATGGACGCTGGGACTGTGTGGGATCAGCGAATAGGGGAGGAGGGTGCAAGAGCCTCACCAACCTGCTCAGGCGTTTTGAATTGTCTGACGGGTACCGATTGGATTTCCCGAATGTGCCAATGTGGACTTGGACAAATCGCATAGGACATCCAGATCATATCTAGATAGAGTATTTTGTAGGGAAATAGATAGGTCTAGCATAGGCTGTCCACAATTCAAGATAGTCAGCTACACGGACCACAAATTTGTGATCTGTGTGCTTGACTTAGATAGGCTTCATAGACGAGGACCCGGCTACTGGAAGCTAAACGCGTCCTTACCAGCACGCAAGACCTACAGAGACCGGATTAGCGAACTAATTAAGCGGGCGTTGACGGGGGGCCATCGTCAACAACAAGTGGTGGTGTGCTCTGAAAAGAGCAATTAGAATAGAGTCCATTAGGTTTAGTAAGGCTTTAGCAATAGAGAGAAATAGAGCAGAGGGAGAATTAGTTAGAAAAGTAGACGAGGTGCTTAGCAAAGTAATCGCGACCGACGTACTTGCGGCGAAATTGGCCCTTGACCAATTCCCCAATGCAAAGCACGAAGGCTGCGTTATCAGAGCTAGGGTGCGTGCTCTCAGACACGAGGGGACGAAAGCCGTTCAATGGGCCTGAGTGGCGGAGGCGCGTCGTGGCAACAAAGCCACGATCCAGTATTTGCTGGACCACGACGGGCGCATGCTACTCGATCCCGGGAAAACGTGTGAAGCTTTTCAGCGACACTTCGCACAGCTGTTCGGAGGCAGCGGCAGGCCGGATCGAGGGATGGACTTTAGTGTCTACCTCGACGGACTGCCGCGGCTCTCGGCCACTGAGGCGGAGTGTTGCGAAAAGCCGATAACAGCCGCTGAAGTACGGGAGGCAATGACTGGCTGCACAATGTGTAAATAGCCTGGTTTGGATGGTCTGCCCTATGAACTTTACGTACAGATGCCAGACTTGTTCGGAAGCCTCTTGGCGGACGTCTACTGCAACTGGCAACAGAACGGGAGAATTCCCAGCTCCGTGAACCGAGGAGCTGTGGCGCTGCTGAGAAAGGATCCGAACAAGGGCGATAACAGATAATTTCAGGCCCATAACTCTGCTAAACACAGAGTTCAAGATTTTGGCCAAGGTGCTAGCAAAAAGGTTGGCGCTTTTCGTTGGTGGTCTGGTGGGTGAGGCGCAGACATGCGCCATTCCCGACAGATCCATCCACGACAACCTCCGCCTCATGCGATACATCGTAGAGAGGGTAGCTAGGGAACCTGGCACGGGTGGGTCTTTGTCAATTTAGATCAGTCGAAAGCTTTCGATAGGGACGACCATCGTTACCTAGCGGCAGTCCTGAGGGCGGCTGGCTTTGGGCCCGTCTTCAGAGGCTGGATCGCTGCCATGCACAGCGACATCTGCTCTGTGGTGAGAGTGAACGGTCCCCTCTCGTCTCGTACGTATTGACTCTCGAGCCATTACTGCACAAACTGGAGACGTTGAGGGGGATCCGGCGCGAACTAGGATGCGGAAGATCCATATCAGCATATGCGGACGATGTCACCGTAGTGGTGTTTAACGCCAAATACATCGAGGGGATCGGCACTACACTAAGAGAATACGAAGCGGTGACAGGAGCAATGATCAACGAGGAAAAGTCAGTGGGCCTATAGCTCGGCACCTGGAGAGGCAGGTCCATGCCGTCCAACAGCGTCGTCGGGTGCTGGACGGACGGACCGGTTAAATTGCTAGGGGTCTGGATCGGTCCGGACCTCCAGACGGACAAAAACTGGGACGAGGTGACGAGCAGGGTGGCTTCTCTCACCCATAAATGGGCGGAGAGGAAGCTATCCCTGAAAGGTCGAGCGGAGGTGCCTAACGCGTACATCGCGTCCGTCATCTACTACCGCCTGACCGTTGTACCTTGTCCTAAGCCCCGCCTGGCTGCGCTGGAGCGTTTGCTCTTTCGATCTTTGTGGAAGGGACGCGCTCCGATGGTCAGGCGGTCCATCTGCTGTCAACACCCGCTACGTGGAGGGCTGGGCATGCCGTGGCTGATGATGCTCAGACACGCGCTCATTCTACGACATCTCCACCTCTTCCTCGACGGTGATCAGGTGTGGTCGCCGTTTGCTAGCCATGTCTTTCTCCAGCTCGTCTCCTTGACGGAGCTGCAGTCCTGCGTCAAGCGAAGACCGAGAGGGAGCGCTTGGAGACTGGAATGTCTTCAGGCGCTCACAGCACTCGACCAATCGGGCAATGTGATCGGTGGAAACTCCACCTTGGCATTCTATAGAGGATTAGTGGAGGGGAAGAGCGACGACGTACTTGGGGAAACTCTAGGCGTCGACGAAAATCAACTAGACAATCTCTTCGGAGGACTTTCGGGCCGGGGCCTATGGACAAGTTCCAAAAATCCCTGGCCTGGCAGTGCTACCGAGGAGCTTTGCCAGTTCGGGATAAACTCTACAGGCATGGAGTTGCCGTCAGCCGGGCATGTCCGAGATGCGCGCAGGGCGACGAAACCGTCCTGCACGCACTTGTCCAGTGTCCGAGCATTTTGACTTGTGGGTTTATGTCGAACACCTGCTTTCACGTGTAGGACGGATCCAGCTATCAGCTGAGTTCATCGTGAGGATTGCCCCGCCCTCTTCCTTTAGCCGGGAAGGGCAGGCAGTTTTTATCTGTCTGGTGGCCATGGCGAAAGAGATAGTATGGTGGACACGTTTGAAAGGGCTGAAGTCGAGCACTTACCTCTTCGGTGATGCCCTGATTAACTTTTTCAAATTTCATTTGAAAAGGAAAATCAGGGTAGAAAGGGAAGTGCTCTCTTCCCAGCATTTTGTTGAAAGATGGGTGAGAGAGGCAAGAATGGCCCGAGTGAATGGGTCTACTCTGAGTATGTGTCTGTAAATTAAAGGTGGAAAACTGGGAGAGGGCACTTGCCCTGGTGGTCAGGGTCACTGTGGTCTTTTAATGGGCTTTCTCCACAAATGTCCCTCGGAATTCTCCCCCCTATTGGGGAATTTTTCTTTGTTATTTTATTACGTCCTCTGTTTTTTTTTACACGCAGAAATGCCCATTTGTACCGTCCTGTATTGTCCTGTACTGTCCTTAATGTCTACTTTATGTAAACCCTTGTGGTTAATAAAGAAAACATTATTATTATTATTATTATTATTATTATTATTATTATTATTGTTATTATTATTTATTATTTGAACTCGAAGACTACAAACAATTAAAACAAAAATTCCCCAAACGCAGTTGGGATTTCAGGGGGCCACTCCCAAGAGAATCTATAAAGTTATCGTCTTGGAAATACCCATGACCAGCCGATGGGTTGGTTCTACCGTCCCTTCTACCGTCCCTTCTCACTTACTCCGTTTCTCATCCAACATGGCCGTGATTAGAATAGGCAGTATAAATGTACGTGGCCTGGAGTCATCTTGGAAGCAGGGTCACCTGCTCAACGACCTCATGTCACTAAACATTGATGTTCGCTTTCTTCAAGAGAACTTTCAGCCCGGGGCCTATGGACAACTTCCGGAAATCCCTGGTCAGGCAGTGCTACCGGGGACCGTTGCCGGTTCGGGATAAGCTCTACAGGAACGGGGGTGCTGTCAGTCGAGCCTGTCCGAGATACGCGCAGGGCGACGAAACGTCCTGCACGCACTCGTTCAGTGCCCGAGGATAGCTGACGTGTGGATATATGTCGAACACCTGCTGTCGCGTGTAGAACGGATCCGGTTATTGACTGAGTCCATTGTGTAGATAGCCCTGCCATCCTCCTTTAAAGAGGAGGAAGAGCAGGCAGTTTTCATCTGCCCGGTGGCCATGGCGAAAGAGGTTGTGTGGTGGAAAAGGTTGAAAGGGTTGAAGACAGACACTTTCCTCTCCGGCCAATCCCTGATTAACGTTTTCAAGTTTCACTTGAAGAGAAAAATCAGGGTGGAGAGGCATGTGCTGTCTTCTAGTAAGTTTGTTGAAAGGTGGGTGAAAGTGGCGAGACTGGTCCGAGTGAACGGGCCCGCTCTGAGTATACGCCTGTAGACTGAGGAGTAGGAAAAGTGAGAGAGGGCGCTTGCCATGGTGGTCAGAGTGGCAGCGGTCTTTTGTGTGGTTTTCGCCACGAGTGACCCTCGGAGGCTTCCCCCTTTTTGGGGAATTTTTGTTGTTTGAATTTTTTTTTTATTTCTATCCCGATTTCTATCTTGTTATAACCTGTTTACACGACAAAAACCCACTTCGTATCGTCCTGTACTGTTCTGTGCCTCTGAAATGTTTTTCTTCATGTTAGACCTTGTTTTCGGTAGAGAGTCGGATGCCATGCTTTGAAGTATAGAGTTACGTCCCTTTATGATCTGAGTTCAAATCTCGCCGAGGTTAACTCTGCCTTTCATCCTTACGGGGTCGATAAAATAAAGAACCAGTAATACACTGGGTAATTGCTGGCCTTGTGCCAAAAGTCGAAACAATTATTATTATTTGTAACATTTGTATAAAGTAATACATTTTTGAAGAGAAACAAAGAATATTTAATTAACAGCACACCTGAGACAGGTGTGCTGTCACCTAATGGAATCGTGGGAAATTTTGTATCAATGGTGAATGTTACGTTATGATGGGCGATGATGTGAATTGTGAACAACTTCAACAGCAAACACAACAGCAATAGCAATATAATGAATAGTCAAAATCGTTGGAGCATTCATATACTTGCTAGCAGTTTACATTCTGACTTTAAATCACATCGCGGTTTACTTTATCCTTTATTATCCCAGAGTCGATAAAATAAAGTACCGGGGTTGAATATATGCCCTTCTATAAAAACCTTAAGACTTACACATGGGAAGGAAATCAATAACAATCATGTTATAAGATAACAATAGAGAAATATTTACGTCCTAAGCCATCATATTGCGTTGAATTACAGATTTGGCTTCAGTCTATGACGTCACCTTCAGCAGAAAAATGTAAATACAGTTTTACTCGTTTACTCAAGATAGCGTTGGTGGCGTTAGGATGTGGTACAAATTAGAAATATCAATATCAGTAATGCTGTTTAGGAAATTTAGTAATTTATAGAATAATGTCCGGGTTCTAGGTTAACAGTTTAGAAAAGGTGGTAGAAGAGGCGAAGAGAAGCAATTAAGATATATCTATCACTATTAAAGATAAGGAAATTAGCGTTAATAGACGAGAAGGCAATATCTTTACCGTTGGCTTGGATACAGACATTAGTTGCATTCCCTGGAAGCAATACCTCAGCACGATACTCCTTTCTCAGGTCTTATACGACTATTCGGTGTTGGCGGGAAACGGAAGTCCGGGGTCGAAGACACCAGTTGTTTCCATGTCAAATGGTGGCATAACAAGAAATCGGTCAGTGCGAGGCACATATATGTTGTTGTGCAAACAGTGAAAGTGGAAGAATGAGAAAAGGAGAGCAATGATGGAAGGAGAGCAAGGAGAGAAGGAGAGCAAAGCAAAAAGGAGAGTAATTGGAGAAGGAGAGAAAGGTGAGAAAGAGAGCAAGGATAGAAAGAGAGCAAGGAGAGAATGAGAGCAAGGAGAGCTAGTAGAAAAGGAGAGCAAGGAGGGAAGAAAAACAAGGAAAGAAGAAGAGCAAGGAGAAATGTAGAGAAAGGAGAGCTATGAGAGCAGAGCGAGTAGCGAATGAGAGGAAGGATACCACAGCGTTCAACGTACACGCACACAGATACAGACACACACAGAAGCATACATTCAAACACACACATATACACACACAGACAAATGCATGATTATATAAGTGTGTATGTGTATATGCGTGTGAGTGTGTTGAACAAAAATTGGAACAAATAGAAATATGAGCGTATAAAAGATTAAGATTAGTGTATGAAAAAAAGGGACGAACTTTTATATCTCTACTGAGATATCACATGGATATGGATATGTTATATGTTTACCAACGTAGCAGGTGCCAAAGATGATGAGGTTTCTTTCACTCTCCTTTCAGTAATTCTTAATATTTTTGCCTCAGAATTGGCTCGGTCTCCTTACTCTATTTCATCTTTCCTCTTTCCTGTATTCTAACTCGTTTTACCTTGAGCCTTACTTCTACTCATTTTTCCTTTAACATTGTCTTTCCTGTCTTTATATATATATATATATATATATATATATATATATATATATATATATATATATATATATATATATATATATATATATATATATACAATGATATTAAATAAATGGAAACTATATTTATAAAACCATATTTATAAAACCATATTTATTCTAATATATATATTTCAAGGGTACCAAAAATGTTGGTACGCTATCATCAGATAAAATACAAAATGTTTTATAAATATTTGACATGACCAAGGATAATATACCTTAACGGTTCAAGTTATCACTGGAAGGTGAAAGGAACAGAGAAGAAAAGTCAGATATTTAAAATTATTAATATGAGTATGCAAATGATGTGTATATTAAAGGGTGGAAAAAACGTTATTTTAGACGCTATGGAAAATTTAAATATTTATAAGGAAGGAAGAGACAGTGAAAAGAATAACGTTAATTTTGGGGAAAAGATTTTTGTTACCTATATTATGAGTTATAAAATTATATGAAGAATTATGGTTGTAAGTATTTTCATCTTATTACATTAGGATAGGTTATATGTATATAAATATATTTATATATATTAATAAGTTGCGTATGCATTGATTGTTTATATAAACAAATATGAGTTACGAAGGAGGTTGAACATTTTATTTTCAAGTTGTGAGATTAGAATAATTTGTGGATTCAAAAATGTTCAATATTGAGAATGTTTTCAGAATATTGTTAATTTAACGAAGCTATATAAATTATCAAACTAAATTGTTAAAGAAGAAGGAAAAGGAAGACCACTTGAACGTTAATTTATGGAAAATATATCCAGACATTTGTCTATATTTATATGGAGAATTATTTATCTTATTATAATAATATATAAATGTCTATATATATATATAGTAATAATAGCATATGTGTTTTTTTTATTAAAAGGATAGTTTGTTTATAATATGAGTTACGAGGGATGTTGATTTATAAATAAATAAAAAAATAAATAGGTGTTTGTTCCTAATATAAGTTACTAGGGATGTTGATGTTATGTAAATAAATAGGTAGTTACAATTTATAAGGTTAAATTAACGGAGTTATGTATAAAAAGTTTTTATGATTGAAAGAATGAAAGATAACTTCAATTTTTTTTATTAATCGCAAGTGTGGCATTAATTATTTATTCTAAAGAAATATGAATATTTAAACATCATCCTGAATATGATACATTTTACTAAAAACAGTTATTGGTTATTAATCTACATTTAAAAATTAGCTTTAGAGGGTGTCATTGGAAAAATAAAAAAATTAAGAAAAAAGAATTAAAGAATTTAATAGAATTAAAATAATTAAAATTAAAATTAAAATTAAAATTAGAATTATATAGAAGTAAATAAATATATATAAATATATATACATACGTATATATATATTATAAGAAATTTTAAAGATATTATGATTTAGAGATATTAATATATTAAAAGTATTAAAAATATAAAATGTTAGAGCAGATAAGATCATTTTGGAGATTAATAGGAATATCATAAGTTACATATAGTTCTGAAATATCATAAGTTACATATAGTTCTGAATATCATAAGTTACATATTATAAGTTACATATAGTTCTGAATGTAGAATATTGGCGATGTCTGCAACAACTAAATATTTCTGTTCTAAGGTTAATAGATTTTTTACAATTAATTATATAAAAAATTTCTTCAATACATAATTTACAGAATCTTGATAAGGCCGTATTCCAGCAAGCAGGTGCTTTCGAAATCGTTTTCCAAGATAATGAATAATCTATATTCCTGCTTTTTAAGTTCCATATAAGATGTGAGAGGGTAGTAGAATACTTTTTGTCAGATCTTCTAAAAGAACAATTGTGGTTATTCCAGCGAAGTTTAAATTCTGTAGAAGTGGCACCGACATAGTTGTGTATATTATTACTAGTTTTAACTGTATATTTATAAACTATGTTTTTATCTAAACACTTATTTTGTAAAGGGCAGTTTGATTTGATTCTACAGTTACATTTTACGGAGTTGTTGTTGCTCAGAACGTACTATTATACTGGATATTGCTAGAAATATTATTATTACTATTATGGTTATTTTGGTTAGGGTTTAAATTTAAGTTTCTATTATTAATTCTATTTATATTTCGTGCTATGTTCATAGTAGTAGAGTAGGATAGTTTTATAGTATGTCTGTTAAAGATTGAGTGGTATCTGTGGGCTTTAGGAAAACATTTGTCTAGTGCTTTAAAGAATAGCTTTGCTAAAGGTGTTTTAATGCTTAATGAGAATGAAGGTGAATACCAAATAATATTTCTAGTTCTAGTTCTTTTGTTTGTTTTAAAGTTTAAGTTACTTTGTTTATTCTTATTATAATTAATAGTAGGGTGATTTGCCTTATTGTTGTCAATGTATTTAATTTTATTCGTATACCCTGCTCTATTTAAAGCTTCATTATAATATTCAGCCTTATCCTCAAAAATATTTTTATTAGCAGAGATGCGTGAAATTCGTTGCTGGACGCTATTGACGATAGTGTTCTTAATAGATCTAGGATGATTAGTGTTAAAACTTTTTGAAATTTTGATTCTTATTGATTTTATGGAATGGATAGTAGAGCCCTGTGCTAAGGTTTAATGTTACGTCTAAAAAGTTAACGATTTTATAGTTATTCTCTATATCTAACTTAAGGTTCTAATTATTGAAGAATTGTATTATGGATTTTCTTTTCATATTAATTTCACAATTACTATGGTTTTCAATTAAAAGTAGCATATCATCACGATATAAACCATCGGTCATCTCTGGCATTTTTCTATGCAGTGTATTATTAATAAATAAGCCCGCAAGATCCATTATTATGTGCACCGAGTCGGATGATCCCATGGTGATATCAAAATTATTTTTCCTATCGGCTCTTGTTGAATTCAATTAAAATTAAAATGATATGCATTTCTTCACTAGATAAATCTGTATGTTTAGATGCATAGATAAGAGCCCTATTAAGTAAACTAGGAGTAATAGAGGAGTAGTAATTTGCAATATCCATTTGAATGAATTTTTTGTTATATTTAAATTGTATGTTATTGAACCAATCTATAACCTCATTAGTACCGTTCCATAGTTTTAGGTGTGATTTTTCTTTAAGTTGTGGTATGATTCTATCTAATATATGTTTACTAATTATGCCTAAGTCTGATTTAGATGGTGCTATAAGTTAGACTGGTAGTTCTATTTCAAAGTTTCTTTTGTGGTCTTTCAGATTAATTTTCGGTCTTCTAGGTATAAAGGTTTCAGTCCTATTTTGGATGCCTAATTTATGAATTATTTCGGAAGCTTCTCTATTTAACGTTGCAAGATCTTCATTAGTTGTTATTCTGTAATTTTTTATGAGTTCCTTCAATATAAGATTATTGTATTCGTCCCTTTGCCTTCCGTATAGATTGTTAGTTTTATCAGATTTAATTAGGATCTTCTCAGTTTTTTCAAGATTGTCTATATTATTCTTGAGGCCATTAATAAGATATTCCTGGCCTACAAATTGGTTTTTCTTGAATTTGATGTTTTGTATAATCAATATTACTTCTTTTTCAAATTCCATTAATAGTTTGTTGCTAGGTGGATTCTTCTTAGATTTGAAGATCATATCGAAGTTATAACTAGATTTATTTATTTTTTCCGGTTTTCTATCGAAATGGAAGGCACGCCATCTAAGTCTTCGTATAAATGAGTCAGATTTCTCAATGATTTGTTTTAGATACACATTATTCTTAGGTAAAGGTACATCTTTTAGAGAGGAAGAAATCCTAAAGAATTCCATTATTTATCATGAATTGGCAGTATCGGTAGAGAGTCGGACGCCATGCTTTGCAGCATAGTTACGTCCCTTTACGATCTGAGTTCAAATCCCGCCGAG
>OZ024745.1:41247545-41255045 GCA_964016885.1 Eledone cirrhosa | reverse complement strand
TACATAAACCTACACATGCACACGCAAACACATTCACGCGCATACAATCATATGCAAAGACTTATAGAAGCCCATTGATGATTAGGTATGTCTAAAGATGTAGAAAGATAATTGGACCAAGCATTTACGCCTAAAACAACATAGGGAAGCACATAGTCTCTGACATACTACTGATGTTATCTGTTGGTACACCAAATACACTAAATATACTAACAAATGTTGCAAACATTCATGCATATATACGTACGTACATACATACATGCATACATGCATACATACATACATGCATACACACACATACATACATTTCTATATAACAAACAATAGGGGACCAAGAACAGATCCCTGTGGTACACCAGATGACGTCTTATATGGTGAAGAATGCTGTCCTAGAACCTTGACTACCTCTTTTCGGCTGAGAATGAAGGATTTCAACCAGTTAAAAAGATCATCCCTCACACCCATTGCAGAGTTTCGCCATAAGTCTTTTATGTAACTCAGAATTAAAAGCCTTAGCGAAGTCAAGGTAAACAACATCGACCCATGAGCCGCTGTCAGTGATCCGGGTAATGTCTTCAATTAACTCGATAAGCTGATCACAGCAGCTGGAGTTAGGGATAAATCCAAATTGCGAGGGCCGGATGAGGCTGTGAGAGCTCCAGAAGTTCCAAAGTGTTTCTCTGACACAGGATTCCATCAGTTTGGTGATACAGCTAGTAAGACTGACTGGCCGATAGTTGACAGGTCGCCCTTTTTGAACAGGGGAATGACAGTGGCAGTTTTCCACTGCTCCGGAATAGCACCATTGTTGAGACAGCATTGAAAGAAGAAAGAAAGCTGGTGCAAAAGGAAGTACCAGCCACGTTTGAGAAGCAGGTATGTAACACCATCAAGATCAGGGGAGGCACAGTTGCGCTTATTCTTAAGGTGACGTTGCAGCATTGCAGGTGTAAATTCCATAGTTGTTATGGAATTTGATGTTAGAGATGGTGGAGATGGTGCATTCTGGTTTTCAACAGTAAAAATGTTTGCATAACACTCAGCGACGAGTTCTGCGCATTCTTTGGGATCGTCAGTGATCTGGCTTGCGTGGGGATTGCGAAGACGACCAACTGGAGAGTCAGGTCTCTGCTTTGAATGTACATATTTCCAGAACACCTTACTGTCAGGATTGGTTGCACTGTTCAAATTCAAGCACTGCCTTTTTTGTCACTTGCCTGAGATGGTTGGAAGATTTATTCCGCTTTTTTCTGTTGGCATCTGATTTATGCAGTTTATATTCCCGTTCAGCATTCCGGCGTTCTTTCCAGGAAAGTCGGACCGCTGAAGTTTCCCAAATTGCACTGGGGAGGGGGGGGGGGGGGGTTCTGCTTACGTGGCACTGACGCTGCACACGCTATCCATATTGAGTCCAGGATGCTCTGGAGTATAGTGTTCACATCTCCAGAGTTATAGAACACATACCAGTTTGGGCACTGTAGCTCAGTGCAGTATAAGTTCCAATCTGCTTTCTTCCAATCAAAGCAAGCAGATTGGAGGTGGTTCTGGTTTTTGTTATTGCCCGCAAGAGCCAGATTGGCAATGATCATAGCATGATCAGAGTCGCCTAGAGGTTCTTCAGTAGTACAACTGATAACCACTTCAGGAGTAGTGGTGAAAAGCAGGTCCAAAGGGATGTCACCTCTTGTTGGAGAGGTGACTACTTGTGACCAGTTTGAGTCCAGCACTAGCTCAAGGAAATCGTTTGCACTTTGTGGCCGATGAAAGGTTTCCCAATCGATCTCAAGATGATTGAAGTCACCTACAATAAACACATAAGTGGCTGTTTTCCTGGCAGGATATCTGAGGATATCGCAAAGCTGTGTGTCCTGATGGTAGTCGGGGGGGGGGGGGGGGGCGATAAACAACACCAAGCAGAAGTATTGAAATGGTCATACGTATGTCACAGAAAAAAACTTCTTGTGATTCGTTCAAATCAACGCAAGGAATTACCGAAAAGTTTGAACGAACGTAGACCATCACACCACCACCACGGCGATAAATGCGGTCCTTGCGGAACAGGTTGTACCCAGTAATGCTGAAAACCCCATCACAGAGTAAGGAATGTGCCCATGCTTCCGTGACTGTGATGAAGTCAGGGTCGATAATTCTGACGTAGGAGTTAAACAGATTATCTTGTTGCATAAACTGCGAGCATTTAAGGACAACAATTTGTACGCTGCTTGCAGTTTATGATGGTGTGTAGAGGATGGCAGGTTGTTCTGGTTTATTTTCCCAGAGTTGTTGCAATTTTTTCATTGCCAGTTATTGTGGGTAGAGCTCACGCAGACCAGCTGGTATCTCTCTTCCACGTTTCACCAGGCTTAACAAACCTCCAGATCCGCCTATCATCACGTAGACTAAAATTTCATGTTGTGCTGAGTTCCGATTCAAGGAAGCTGCAGCACGTAGCTTTGGACGTACATCAGGTGGTAGGCCTGAGCGTGTTCGGAAGGTAATCCGATTTTCACGCCCAGCTTTAACAGAGACCAGATGATATGAAATTGCCTCAGCGGGGTTCGAAAAAGACAGCCTGATGAGTCTGGGTTTTGGACCAGGTCGGCCAAGGCGGAGAGCACCCTTTGGGGAACATAGCCTAGGTCTTTGGCTGAGCTGGCAGCAAATGCCTGAAGATCAGCCTTGTCTTCTGCTACCCCAATGGCAATTAATTCATGGGTAGCAGATTCCGCGGTCTTCTCAGTGTGCCCAGATACGGCAAGAGGTGCAGGGAGATTCTTTAGCAAGGCGTCCGATAATACGATTCCTAAGGGATGTAGTGATTTTTTTTTTTTTTTTTTTTTTTTTTTCCCCGTCCATGTCCACACGTGGTTTGTTGGCGAAAATCAAATCAAATCAAATATACTTCGTTAAAATTATTCTATGTTGAATCTTTTACTAGTAGTCAGGGAACAGTCAAAGTATTTGTAATAATTGTTTATACTTTTGGCACAAGGCCAGCAATTACCCAGTGCATTACTGGTACTTTATTTTATCTACCCTGTAAGGATGAAAGGCAAAGTTAACCTTGGCGGGATTTGAACTCAGACCGTAAAGGAACGTAACTATGCTGGAAAGCATGGCGTCCGCCCTTCTACTGATACTGCCAATCCCCCAATAATGAATATTGTAATCCATCTGACATGTGTTTAAATAAGCCTACATGTATTACGATATTATAATGATTAAACATTACATATATCACAATATACCTATAGAAACAAACACAGCATTGTAATGTTACATAAGCGAAGTAACTCTTCAGAAAAAGAAAATGCTCATTTAAATAGAATTGTTGAAATAAAAACAATCTGAATGGAAATAATAACTAAGCTGTGAAAAAATTCACAATTATTTTTGATAATAATTTCTCCAAACTGTTAAAGAATACTATCGTCTATCTTAAAAATTACATACAATTAATAGTAAAGAGACAAAAGCATCATGAGTAAAAA
The DNA here is from genome assembly GCA_964016885.1 of Eledone cirrhosa. NCBI lineage: Eukaryota > Metazoa > Mollusca > Cephalopoda > Octopoda > Eledonidae > Eledone > Eledone cirrhosa. The sequence goes on along the minus strand of OZ024745.1, from coordinate 41,251,554 downwards.
TAAAATTTCCTTAGGTCTAAGAGTGATTATAAATATAATATAGAGGAGAGCTATTATCTTTAAAATGATTTATATAGAGCACGATCACAAGTTCAACAAAAACAATTCGATTTACGCAAGATGGTAAACAATTTGAATTAGACATTTGTTGCAAACACCTGAATGGACAAGCAAAACCTAATATTACGTGAAATTGATATACATAACTAAACCGTTTGATTTAACGCTGGCTAATGGTGGAGAGGCGTTGGAACTAGTAGCGGAAGAGAACACAGCTCTCACACGTTCAATAACAGACATTACAATAACAATATCAAAGCAGGCAGAAAGCAAGGACCAATGAAGATTGTAGTGACCAACAAATCGGCAACATTTTAGATGAAATTGATCGCTTTCTGTACAAACAGAAGAATGCCAAAAAATTGTCAACATCTTAATATGTGGGACGACATGTTTCGGCAGGTTCAAAATATTAATCTGAGTGACAGGCTATACACCACCAATATAAGAAAATAATCATATAAACTAAAACTGGAAGTAATAAATTATATAGCACGCAATTATCTAAACGTTACACAGTCCAAAAGTATAGAAACAACATACAGAACCATAACTCTTCGGTTATATGTGTCAGCTATCATATTGCTGGCATATCATAAGTATTCAAAGCCACGCAATCGAGATAATAGGAAAATGCCAGAGTCATCGTGGACACGCAACATGCAAAACAGTTGTTTTCCTGCGAAGAATTATCTCACATATCTTTTTAATGCAAAGCGGACAACAATCTAACACAGCAGTATTCGAGAAGTGATTTAAAAAAGAAAAAAAAAGATTTAAAACCCTAACATTTAAGCTATGCCAGCAGAAACAAGAGCGAACCACTACAGATGAAAAAGTGAAATATAAATCCTCTGTATATAAACGACAAATGTTGAATATCTTGTTTACTAGAAATTTCATATTGGTCTTTCGTAGCTTCAATATAAGCAATCTCTGTAAAGGACATCCCAACATATTATCAGGTTAAGAATTACTGGATATCTGTATGTGAAAGAAATGATGGGTTTGAAATGCAATTTGTATCATTAGAAGAACTAGAGCTAGGCTACTGCAAACTTATTGGACAAAGGCAATATAGGATAATCAATGCAATACGAGAAACAGGGCTTCAGAAAGGAGCAATGATCAAATCCCGTTTTAATGTTGATGGAGAATGTATCAAATATACGCTAGAACTACTCAATTGTTATGAACTGTCATTAGTTTTCTAATTCCCAAAGCTATCCATACCACTTATGTTAGACAGGCGGGATACCATGTATGAATTATACCATGGGAGCTTCAATCGTCTTGCAGAATAACATCATAATAACTGAGAAAGCTGAGGAAAAGAAGGAAGTTTTAGGATGTATAGAGCAGCTACTATTTAACAAAATTATGTAGGGGAAACAATTTAGTATGGACTACCAAAAGGCATGTGATAGTATATTACATGTGTGGGTTATGAAGGACTTATGAAGACAGTTAGCACAAATCCCACAACCACTAGTAGATTCTATTCAGCGCCTGACTAAGAAATGGTAGATCATCGATGTTATAATGCACATTAAGATCTTGGGATGGTGTCACACATCCCACTTTGCAGGATCTTTCATGTAATCCAGGAATAAAATGTTCACTAAGTTCCTACTGCACAGAAGAGTAAAATTATCAACTGATAATAACTGTAGGCTGGGAAAACTATGCCCGAAGCTTTTACTCGCGTTATTGTCAACAGCAAAAGAATGTTTCCGCGGTACACACAGGAGATATGATGTGGCAACCAAAAAAATTTGGTCTGCATTACGGAAAAAGGAATTAAGAATAAATATAGATGAACATACTAAGACTGGTGAAACCTAATAATAAAAACTACCACCAAACTAATCACAACCGGTTTGGTATTGAGGGTTTGTGACACTCTATTTAAAACATGCTCGAAGCTAACGTAGTAAGGAAAATACTAGCGAAGCACGATATCTACGGACAATTATTTGCAGATCTATTATATACGTTCAGTGTCATACCACTTATTATTGGAGCACCAGATTGCCTGGAACAAAGTATGACTAAAATTGAAATAAAATATGAAAAAAAAAAACAAAAACAAAAACGCAGCTACTTAATAAACAACAAAATACCACAATTTTAGGCAATTTAAAATGTACAAAAAAAGAAGGATCAAATATAAACACATTGCGCTACTTCTTAAGAGTACTTTAAACACGTGGTAAACATGATATTAAAGTTATCCATTGATATAACGACTGCAAAGAAGACTTACTTTAAACTATTCCACACAGAAAAAAATTGAAAACGTTTATTAGATTACAATCATAAAAATATCTATATTTTTTTTAGAAAATAAATAAAAAGCTTATGACAAAAGCCACCATAATATTTAAGTCCCATAAATGTCCGCTTATCAAGGTATTGTTACAGTTATTTGTGGAAGGACTTTTTATGTTGATTAAAAATCTAAAATTTCGAAAAATCAATTATTTTCAAAGGAAACTAAATACAGAAAAATGTAGCAATCCAATGAGAGATACAACAAATCCGATAAAGCTAGAAATCTATTTCAAATTGAGGATAAGAATATAAATAGCCTATTTTAAACTCAATCCCAGTTAACACAGGAAAATAGAAAACTATATCATAAATTAAATCAACAATGAATGGAGAATTATATAAGAACTACATATCTATGATAACGTTTAACCCTTGCTATCAATGACACCGAATTTCAAGTTTAAGACCATTGAACTATATATCAGAAACCGACCCTGCACTTTATTAATCTCACTAAAATAAGTGTTTCTATTTTGGCACAAGGCCAGCAATTACACCAGTGTATTACTGGTACTTTATTTTATCGACCCCGTAAGGATGAAAGGCAAAGTTAACCTCGGCGGGATCTGAACTCAGACTGTAAAGGGACCTACAGTCAAACTACACTGTTTTTTCAATATCTATTCCTTTTGTAGGTATTCGTTAGGACTCGTTAATGGAGTCGAAGGAACACCCTCTTGAAATGGGTATATAAACCTAATTGATAGATAGATAGAGAGAGAGGTAGAGAGAGAGGTAGAGAGAGAGGTAGAGAGAGAGGTAGAGAGCGAGGTAGAGAGGAAAAAAGAGAGAAATGTGGAAAGAGACAGTGAATAATCAATCACACTACTGGTACTTTGTTTTATGGATCTCGAATTGATGAAAGGCATGTTTGACTTCGGTCCAATATGAAATCAAAGTGCAGAAGGTCAGAATGGATAATGCAAAGCTTTCTAACCAAAAATGTAGCGACTCTGCAAATCCATCACCTGTTTATGTATATTTTCTAATATGTCATTTTCCAATATGTCATATAATGGCGTGAATAGTTTGAGATTTGGTTACTATTTTGTGATGGTCGAGGGACCACATAGCAGTAGTTAAGCCGGTAGAAAAGGAAGATTGTGTTTGTTATTATTGTTGTAGCTGCTGTTTATTTCAAGATTAATAAAGAAAAACTAAAACCAAATCAAAAACAAAACAAAAAATATACAACTACTGCTACAACTACAACAGGAGCAGGAATTATTGAAAGAAAAAAGAAAAACCAACAACAAATAGCATGAAAACACTATATAGTTCATCCAACTCTGAGTGTAGAATCATCAGTCATAAAAATCTGTAAGGACAAATTTAAAGAGGAATTTTCCTGGAGACTATCATATTGGCAAGAAAAGTTTATAGAGGGGTTGGGGAGATTTATTTTTGGTATATGATTAAGAGTCACAATCTGGTCTTGATAACCTGACTACAGAGGCTTCCGATGTCCCCTATAATTTCAGAAGATTGGTTATGAAAATGTTATTACCTGCAATTAACGATATAAACCTACAATATCATCTCAGTGTATCCTTTAGTTGTTATGTGTGTTGTCCAAAAAAGGAAGATTATTGTGTGTTAAAATAAGCGAAAAAAT
>OZ024745.1:41237515-41245015 GCA_964016885.1 Eledone cirrhosa | reverse complement strand
TCGTTCCAGATATCTATGGTTAGAGTTCAAATCCTCCGATAAATATAGTAGTAATCTAATAATAGGGTTGATTCCTCCTTTATCGTTTCTATTTATTCTCTCTCCCCCCCTCTCAATGTCGCTCTTTTTCTGAAAGAATTCGACAGCTTTGAAGCATGGATCGGAATGGGTCCCACCAGTTTTAAATGATATAAAGTACCACTAGAAAATAGATGAATGATCACGAATGTTATCGTGTTAGTTCATGAATCCAATTGTAAAATGGCTGCTGGAAAGATACAATATTCATAAAAGATACTACTATTGAGGTATTACGATAGAAAATTAAGTGGTAAGTTTTAACAATTTGCTTGAATAAAACCAAACATTAAGAGAACGTGTTTTCTCTTTGGCAGCTCAATGATTTACTCTTGTGCTTGAACAGATATAATTAACTGCTCAATGTCTAAAGTATAAAATAATTTGGGCGGTGGGATTATTGAGTACTTATCTGGTTGACACATCTCTTTTGTCGTACAGGCTATGGTGTCATACATATTTGGCTATTCAAGGAATGTACGTTTTGCTACTGGGTCCTTGCTTCTATGTTATGAAGAACATTACTAACAAGGTAACAACAACTCTCATACATACAAGCTCATTTAAAAAGACTTCTGCTAAAAGAAAATGATCTAATCAACTCAACATATCCACCCCACAGAAACATCCATAACCAATTCAGAAAAATAGCACGGATTAACGTATTTTGTATTATTTTGTATTACTAAAAGATCTATAGAATATAGACTATTGTATTTTATATTTATAATGGCGATATATTTCGAGGTTTTTCCGGAACTATCGGCTTATCAAAACATAGATTGTATTAAAAGATGTCTGTTTTTCTACAACTTGTGGGTGTTATTCTCAATATAACCTCTTTGAAGTTATACAAGCAAATTAGAATGTTAGACGGTGCACTGTAGTTTTAGCGTCAAGTTAAATCCTTTTGTGTTTGGTAAACCTCATTGTATGTTTGAATTTGGTCGAGGTCAATTTCACCTTTCATCCTTTTGAAATTGATAAAGTACAATTTGCAGTATTGTTAAAGACTCGGACAAACTGCTTTGCGGTATCTCTTTTGACTATGTGTATTCCTATATCAAATCCAACCTCTTTGTATTAGAAGGGCAAACGACAAGATGGTCACAGGAAAGATAAGACCATTGAAAACAATATTTTGCTTTGGGCCGATTTGATGGTCGGCTAATTTTAAAACCGTACCTTTTTTTCTAACATAGTTGATTAAACTACAAATGACCAGGTAATCGGCTACCCTTATTGAGAATGTCCTTCTAAACTGAAAACTAATTGGATCCAAACTTTAGCAATATGATGTGAAAAATAAATAATAGTTTATAAATTCAGAAATGTCAAAACTTTTAAGAGAAAGTTTAAGTAAAATAATTTATTCGCCATGGAGGGCGTAAGGATTAGGTTGTTTCTAGAAATCTAGATACGAAACGGCTTGCAGTAGATTTCTGTCAAATTGTCTCCCGTGTCAGAGAGCTTGGCACTTTTCAAGTTCCTCGTATTTATGATCTGGACAATGATATAACCAAACATAAATATTACAGCAGAATTGATCTAAAATGTGCTTCTTATCTGTTTGGTATGATACATATGCGAAAATAACAAACTGCTTTCCAACAACTGCATCAATTTTCTTGAATATTTATAGTTGTTACACATGGACTGTCAGTAATCAGAGAACAAAGAATATCTCATTGAAAGTATACTAATGGAAAACTTTGGGTTTTTAATGATGTTTGATGTTGTAGTAAAACACAGAGCACGATCGCAACCTTTTAAAATTCTTTAAAAACGTAGTAATCTGAGAGTAACATTAAACAAATGTAAATATATAGTCATTAGAGTGACAGATAAAATGCTCTGGTGTATTTATTCCGGCTGTTTGCGCTCTGTGTTTAGAATTCCGCTGAGTCTAACTTTGCCTTTCACCATTTCGGGATCAATAAATAAAGTAAATGGCCAGTACTGGGGTGAAATGCTCTTAGTTTTCGCTTTATATCGCAGTTTGGAGGAAGTCAGCTGTATTAAATCCTGGGGGAGATGGATGCACTTGCGTTTAAAACACACAAAGCATCATGCATGTCATGATCATTCGCCCATTAATCTTTTTCAAGTTATGGGATCAGGGGTGAGATCAAATGTAAGTATAATCCAAGATTATTCCACATGTAGATTCCATTCCAATTTGCAACAACATTAATGTCTTGAAAAGCTATCTGTACCTAAAAATAATAAAGATTTACAAAAGACACTTGGGGATTCTTCGTTTGCTAGACCAAATAAATTCTTTCCTACCCTTTGTAAATTAAGCAGTTGCTCGATAAAAATACACCCAGGTAGCTGAAAACTTTATTGATAGAATATAATCAAACACACGCAATCGTCCATTATTTGACTAGAGCTTATTCCTTCCAGGAGAGAGAGAGAGACAGGGAGAGAGCGAATATATATGTAGTGAGCTAGATATAGAGGAAGTATTGACCACAGTCACGGATGGTAAACTTGATCAACCTAGTTGGGATCTTAACTCCGAGCGCAGTGAGCTGGAACGAATTTCGGCCAAGTCTTTCCGACGTCTTAACGTTCTTCTAATTTTCTATTTCCCGTTACATATAAGCCTGTATAGATGTAAACATTAATTCAGACATAAATTCACAAATATATAGAACTGTCTTGAATCAAAATAAAACACATACAAAGAACAGAACAACAACAACAAAAAAACACCTTGTTATGTTGAAAATGAATGGCTTGAATCCTGCGAAGAACTTAAATATGTAAAAAGAAGCTGATCGTCAGATCGGACAAAAGAAACTGTTTCCATTGGTCTTTCCATTGCAGATATTAACTTTCCATTGAAATTGCTGGCAAAGAGATCGACGCTTTTCCTGGGACAGGTGGCGAGATTTGAATTGTGAAAATACAGAGCCAAAAAAGCTGTCACAAACACCACATATAACTGTTAACCATTTGCTACAATCCACAACAGCTAATCTGATATTTTATTTATTGATACAGAAAGGAGGAAAGACAACATGGACCCCGGAGGGATTTGAACTCAAAGCAAATGCTGAGGAATTTCCTAACACGACGCTCTACTAATCTATTACCTTACATAACTTTAATAAAACTCAAAGAAAAACATTCCCCTTTATATAATATAGCTACACTGAACTTGTACATTGAAATGTCCAATATTGTAATAGTTTAGAGTAAAATCTCATGAATACGTTTAATATCTTAATGTATAGGATAAATGATAATAAATATGGTAAGGTGTGTAAATTACTATATATATATATATATATATATATATATATATATATATATATATATATATGTGTGTGTGTGTGTATGTACAAGCATATATATATATATATATATTCATGGTTAGCAACAATTTATTAAATACAGTAAAATGCGTTGAATAATATTGTTAATAATAATAGAGCGGCTTATCTAGAAAATCAAATCAACTATGTTCGTTGCATCGACTTCCGGTAGCACACAAGATATAGCTGTTGGCGATAAACGTCTGTTTTAAATTGATTAAAGGATAGTTTCTGGAACTTTCTGAAAATCATAGTTAACGAATATATTTACGCACATATACAGCACGCATACAGACACAAACACACATGCACAGGTACGCACACATATATAAGATTCACCTGTACATCTAATCGCAAAATCTATCTATCTATCTACCTATCTAACTATATATATTTTGATGCCTCGTCCTACAAACACACACACATATATATATATATATATGTGTATATATATATATGTATATATATATATATATATATATATATATATATATATATTTATATATATATACATGTGCGGCGCGCGCGTGTGTGAGTGCCTATTTATGTTACAATTGTTAAACCTAATTTTTCTTTGTAGATTTCTCACCCTACTTCAATAGATGTTGTACGTTGATGCAACACTTGTCTAGACCATATCTCTCTGTCTTATATGTCTGACACACACAAACAGAAAGTGGGCAGAATTTTCCAATAAAACTGTTCTAGTTGATAGTGTGTTAATGAAGTCTTTTCACATCTATATATTTTGTTATTGATACAATTTGATCCAAGTGTTATTTCTTTGTATTAGAATTGATTTTAACATAGAGCTTTGCAAACACGTCTTAAACTAGCGCCTTCATATAACGCTGCATTATAAAGTTGTTTATACAAACGTGGTAAGTATGTTTTTTTTTATTATCATGGGGAATTGATAAAATAATTACAGTGTCGGCTAAAATCAATTGTAATATTTTTTTTGCATTTCATATTCCTCATGTCAATAAAATAAGTTATAAAATTAATTTATGTCTCGAACCTAGAAACACGTAACACCTCCAGATTTCATTGGCATTAAACACCAGTCTGTCGCAAGGGTAACCCCAGCTGCTTCTGGCACTCATTTTCGGTTGAATGAACTGAAGTATCATGACTATTAGGCTAAGCATATTCACCTAAAATACTGAAGTACCAGTTAAATAATTGTTTCTACTTTTGGCACAAGGCCATTTTATCGACCCCGTAAGGATGAAAGGCAAAGTTAACCTCGGCGGGATTTGAACTCATATCGTAAAGGCCAGTAACTCCATGCTGTAAAGAATGGCGTCCGACCCTCCTACGATACTGCCAATCCACCGATAATAGTTCAAACTGAAGCGTCTATATTCTTTTCCCGAATGGACGGCAACGTGTTTAACGTAGTAAAACATTATCAGATTCACCATATATTTCCGTGACTGTCTTCCTGGTACTTTAATAATCTTGGTTTTATCATTCGGAAATGGATAAGCTGTTCAAATCTGCGTATTATATCTTTGATAAACATGCCTCGAATTACATTAGGCCGGTGCCAACGCGTATTTATACTTCTTCCCTGATTCATTCCAATACAACACTTCCCTATTCTAAAAGTACTCATAACTATCCTCATAACTATTGACATTTTACGATGATACCCTCTACTTCTACTCTATGCTTACACCCGAAATTTAGATTCTTTTCGACGTAATACACTCTAATACACACCTTTACGTTTATATTCACACTCCCCATGTTGGTCTCCTTTAGAAATATGAGAAATATAGGACATATAAAATATACTACAGACATTGACATAATTTATTGTATTAATGGATTCGTTTCGAGAAAGGTGTGTGACCATAATCACTGCAGGGACTGTGACGAGAAAAGAAATGTGTGGTTATGGAATCTAGTATATAAATGGTAATTTCTGCCTGTCTGTGTATCTATGTATCTGTGTATCTGTGTATAACCAGTCGGCGCCTTCACCAGTTATCCGATCCTGATGAAACTTTGCACATATGTTAAGCTAATATTCAGGAACAGGACTGTCTAATTGGATTTCAATAAAAATCGATAATGTAACCCCTAGGGACATATTTAGGAGGAAAGAGAAGACGTTTCAGTGAGAGATGGGGGAGAGGAGATACTACTACTGTAAGTTAGCTCCTGAGGCCAATATCTATGATGCATTATTTCTTATGTTGATGGTTTAGGATCACCAGATGAGAGAGATTCGGTAATGGTAAGGCATAGCATTTTATTTGACGATATGATATTGTTTGGGTTTTTTAATATGATTAATGTTTCTACCTTTGAAGATGACAGGATTGCCATGATTCCATTGGAGGCTGCATTCGAATTCTCTGTTCATTGAGCCACTACAGAATAGGCATGAGATGACACTTGTGTGTATGTAAGAATGAAGAATGGCATTATCTACACAGAACTAAACATTGGTGAAGGTAAGATTAAGTAGATTAATGAGTTATAGAAGGATGTGTGTGAAAGTAAAACCGAACACCAGAGATGCGAGATAGTCGTTAAGAAATATTTCCACCAGCACACGTTGCAAAACTGCGCTCTGGCGAGAAACCAACTATCAGAAAGACAGGAAACGGGCAGATCATAAAGGCAAAGCATTGTATCATGAGATTTACGTGCCACACATGGTTAAATTGTTTTAATGATGTCCAGTACATCTTTTTCAGGACGACTAGCACCAAATCGTAGTGGCATAGAAGAAATATGTCTTCTGTACATTTGATTCTAATAAAATTACCATTGCAGTTATTAGGAGTATTATAAGAAACAGAATTTAAAAGTTATTTTACATTTATCATTATTTTGCCTTTCTCGAATATCTGAATAAGTAAAATTTGAATGTCTATCACAGACTTAATGGATAGAGAACCACTTTCCATCACTCGCCGTGCAACTATTTACAGTACAGTGTGGCTACAAATACGTAGATTACATATAGTCATATATATACTTAGTTTGAGAAGCGACATTACACATATTGCTCTATTCTTTTTCATAGTGATATTTATGACATGTACTGCAATGCTGCTTGTAATGTTCAATATATTGTGCAATATATAGTGTAATATATTCATAAATATACGTATAATATATCATGTGTAATATAGTTTTCATTATAATGTGTAGAATGTTTTATGATATATATTTCATTATGGGTAACTTATTGAAGAGTATAATGAGTATTAAAATGTTGCCTATTATGTGTACTACAATGTTGCCTATGTGTTCTACAATATTGCCTATAATGGATAATATAGTGTTGCCTATAATGGGTAATATAGTGTTGCCTATAATGGGTAATATAATGTTGCCTATAATGGGTAATATAATGTTGCCTATAATGGGTAATATAGTGTTGCCTATAATGGGTAATATAGTGTGTTGCCTATAATGGGTAATATAATGTTGCCTATAATGGGTAATATAATGTTGCCTATAATGGGTAATATAATGTTGCCTATAATGGGTTATATAGTGTGTTGCCTATAATGGGTAATATAATGTTGCCTATAATGGGTAATATAATGTTGCCTATAATGAGTAATTTAATGTTGCCTATAATGGGTAATATAGTATGTTGACTATAATGGGTAATATAGTGTTGCCTATAATGGGTAATATAATGTTGCCTATAATGGGTAATATAATGGTTGCCTATAATGGGTATATAGTGTTGCCTATAATGGGTAATATAGTGTTGCCTATAATGGGTAATATAATGTTGCCTATAATGGGTAATATAATGTTGCCTATAATGGGTAATATAGTGTTGCCTATAATGGGTAATATAATGTTGCCTATAATGGGTAATATAATGTTGCCTATAAGGGGTAATATAGTGTTGCCTATAATGGGTAATATAATGTTGCCTATAATGGGTAATATAGTGTTGCCTATAATGGGTAATATAATGTTGCCTATAATGGGTAATATAGTGTTGCCTATAATGGGTAATATAATGTTGCCTATAATGGGTAATATAGTGTTGCCTATAATGGGTAATATAGTGTTGCCTATAATGGGTAATATAATGTTGCCTATAATGGGT
>OZ024745.1:41202515-41227515 GCA_964016885.1 Eledone cirrhosa | reverse complement strand
GTGGAAGTGAGAAACAGGTTTAGTGCTCTGTGTGGAGAGTCAGAGGAGAGAGAGATTGGATGGACTGAGGAGAGTGTGACGAGGAGGTACGGGCACTTCACCAATGCAGTGGCGAAAGCAAGTGAAACCCTGGTGCCGAGGAAAAAGAACAAAGGGAAGCACGTCAGCTCTGCAAACCCAAAAGTGTGTGCAGCCAGAGAACACCTGAAAGCTGCCAGGGACCAATTCTATGCTGATCCTACGGAGGAGAGGATGGAGACTGTGGAGGTGATGAGGGAAGAGCTCTGTACCGCTTACACTGAGGTCAGAGAGGAGGCACTGATAGAGAAGATCAGAAGTGTGGAGAGAGCGGTTGACAGATCTGGATGTAAGGAGAGCTGGATGATCATCAACGAGATCACAGGGAGGAAGAAAAGGTGTTCGAGTCAGATCCAGAGAACGGGGCCCGAGGATAGGAAGAGGAAATGGCTAGACCATTTTAGGACCCTACTAGGAGAGCCACCCTCCACAGCCCAGAGCACTGGGGAGATCAGGCGGCTGTTTGAGGAACTGGATGTTGAGACAGAGCCCTTCACCAGAGAGGAGCTTCAGAGAGCCAAGAAGAAGATCAAGGAGGGCAAGGCTCATGGAGAAGATGGAGTGGCATCAGAGGTGATGAAGAGGTGTGATTTTGATGATATCATCCTGGGGTTCTGTAACGGGGCACTGGAGAAAGGAGTTGCCCCGAATCAGTGGAGGATCAGTAACATCGTCCCAGTGCCAAAGAAGGGAGATCTCTCTAACACCAACAACTACCGGGGGATCTCACTGACGTCACTTGTGGCAAAGACCCTCAACAGGATGATTCTTAACAGGATCCAGCCTGAGATGGAGAAGAAGCTCAGGGACAACCAGAACGGCTTCAGAGAGGGTAGATCAACCACCAGTCACATCCTGATGCTGAGGAGGATATTAGAGGGAGCTAGAGCAAAGTGCCTTCCTGCGGTCATGGTTTTCATTGAATTTAGGAAGGCCTTTGATTCTATGGACCGTTACTGCCTGATGAAGATCTTACAGGCTTATGGAATCCCCAAGAGGATAGTGGACCTGATATCACTGCTCTACACCAACACCAAAGCCCAAGTCATTACACCTGATGGGATGACAGAGTTCTTTGAGATACTGGCTGGAGTGCTCCAGGGCGATACATTGGCTCCCTACCTTTTTATCATCGTAGTTGACTATTGTATGCGCCTTGCACTGGAGAAACACCAGGACTCTGGCTTTACTGTAGCACCGGCTCAGAGCAGGAGAGTTGGGGCGAAAAAGGTATCGGATGCTGAATTTGCCGACGACATAGTTTTGGTGACAAATACAGTGAAGGAGGCAGAGGATTTGATGCGGGAGGTTGAGACTGTGTCGATGAGTGTGGGGCTGAGAATGAATGAGACTAAAACAAAATATCTGGTAGAGAATGTTGAGAAGCCAGAGGGGATCACTAATGTAGGCGGGAAGCCGCTGGAATTGGTTGAGGACTTCCTGTATTTGGGAGCAAAGATTGGGAATACGGAGGATGATGTGGTTGAGAGGAAGAGCAAGGCCTGGGCGGCGTGCCACAGCTTGAGATCGGTGTGGAAGTCGGACCTTCGTAGAGACCTGAAAATCCGCCTCTTCATTGCTGTAGTGGAGTCTGTGCTGCTGTATGGGTCTGAGACTTGGACACTGACCAAGAAACTCACTCAGATGGTGGATGGGTGCTACACGAGAATGTTGAGGATGGCTCTGAACATTAATCAGTATACACTGAGGATGAAAAACTCAGAGCTGTATGGGAGCATCCCAAGAGTCAGCTCAAAAGTGACACAGAGGAGACTGAGGTTGGCTGGACATGCTCACCGACATCCGGAGTTGACATTGCACTCAGTGCTCCTTTGGGAGCCCCTACATGGACACACTAGAAGAGGAAGACCAAGGTTAACATATGTTGATGCCCTAAGGAAAGACACTGGTCTGTTGGAGATCCAGGATATGGCAGCGATAATGAGGGACAGAGACCGCTGGAGAGAACTCGTCCATGGATCTCGGGAATTTTACCCGCCTTAGATAGATAGATATATACAGAGAGTATATATTTATTATATATATATATATATATATATATATATATATATATATATACAGAGAGTGAGAGAGAGGGAGGGAAAGACCTGCAATGTATGTAAAGCAAAGCTGACATTTCCGCGACATGAACTTAGTGCGCAAGGAGCCAGAGCGATTCCTGCAGAACAGTCTATCCGACATTCTGCCATATTTTTATTATTAGTTTACTCACACAATATTTAGCAATTGCTACCACGATGAATGGATGGCATATAAACAGACCAGGAATAGAGAGAGGGATGAAGTGTTCACCATATATATATTACAAAGAAATAAGAACTGTTTAAGAAAGGTGGTGAAATATATCAATGTTCTCTACTGAGGGAATATAAGTTTGGATGTTTAATTACTTTGCAGGATTTTTATTGTAGATATGCACGCATGAACTGAGGCAGTAAAGTAATTTCTTCTTCTTAAAATATAGGCACAGTTGTGTGGTTAGAATTTAATTTTGCAATCAGAAAGTTCTATGTTAAATCCCATTCCGTGACATCTCAGGTAAATATCATTTTCATATTCCCGGATAGACCGAAATGTGAGTAAATGGAAAATATGTCGCTGTTCATCGGTTTGCACCTGCAGTTGAGAGTTTCAGTATTGTCACACACTGCATCACGCGCCAGTCTATGGCAGCGTTAACTTTGAGGCAGTGCTAGTACTTATTCCTAGCTGAATGGTCTAATGCAGAGTGAAATTAAGTAGTTTTCTCAAGAACACAAAGCGCTACTCGGTCCGTGAATCGGCCAGTGACATAGTGGTGGATTTTTCCAGTATCTTCCATTTAATGGAGAACGCTGTGCCTTTATTTTTGAGGTTCCTAACATGGTTCGCAAGCTGAGAACATTTTTTTGTCATGATACCTGAAGGTTATTTCGTGGTTGAGGAAACGGCTTTTCAACCGGCTCCTAGATATTCTTACATAAGTCCAGCCTTCAGTTTCCTGGCTCTGGCTGGTGGAGGTCACTTTTATTTCAGATATCAAGGCTGGAGTATAGCACTTTTAATCTAGGAGACATGGTCTCTATGTGTGTTTATGTAGGTCTAGATTAACGTCTAGGGAGTTAACACTGGGAAGGTTGGTAGAGATGATCTTTTAGTCTGTGGGTTCTGAAGTTAGTAATTAGGTTTTTTTCTAAAAGTGATGAGGTCATGGCCACATATACGGTTCGATAATGCCAGATCATTATCATGATATAAGTCCGTATGAAAGTCAGGGAATTTCTTACCTAGCGTGGCTAAGATTAAAAAAAACCTCCACAAAATCGCATATATCAGCACTTTCAAATGATCCCTTCGGCACATCAAATAAGTGGATTTTTTTAAATCCAGGCATCATCATTATTAAAGAGGATCCTTTTCCTGTAATGGGGTATTACTAAGCGGTCTTTTGTTTGAACCTAGATGTCTTATATTGTTGACGGCGTGAAACCAATCTATGATTACTTGACTATTATTCCAACGATTAAGGTGTGGACTGTTGTCTAATGGCTATATTAATGTTTTTAAGTATTACTTTATTAGCAAGTGCTATTTCAGTTTTCGCAGGGTTTATGAGTCTGCAAGCTGTTATATTAACGAAGTTATCCTTATGATCCTTATTTGCAATATAAGCCTCTCTCCTAGCCAAGCATTCTAACTTGTTGTCTACTTTGAGGGTGGTGGCTATATGATAGTATTGTCAGCTTTTTTTATTTTTAGATTGCATGATCTTGTTCAGAAGCTGGTTGTGGGTAGAATAATCGATCATCATTACGATACATATGGTGATGATGCATGTTTCTGTCCGTGTTATATATCCGTGCATCTTCTCTTGATACAAAATATCTATATATACGCGCAAACACCTACCTATTTTGTTAAACTATGTTTTCACCTGCTTGAGTCCTACTGACTCTGTTTCTCCTTCCTTCTTTCAATCGCTCTCTCCCTTCATTACTGTGTTTCTTTCTTCTCTTCATTACTATCTCTCACTTGTGTACTACTAATATATACTTCTTCTCATCAGGCTGTTAGTTTGGTTTTCAACCGGTAGCACTGTATTTCAGCGACGAAAGTCGATTTGCCCCTGATTCTGGCAACATGTTTTGCACACAGTTTATACCACATTCTAGTTGTAAATGTTCATGTAAGGCAATAGTAAATTTTTCTTGTCCATTCATTGTTTTGACATGGTCTCAATACATCACACCGACAGCGCAGGCTCCGACATGTTGCCCAAACTAGCATTAGAGGTTTAGTACGACCATTATATACACAATTGGACTGTCAGGCATCGATGCATTTTCTGTTTTTACAAACACGTACATACTCACATATAAATATATATAAATACATATAAACGTATATAAATATTTATGAATAGACACACGCACGTACTCACACACAGACAGATACCCCCCCCCCGTATATATATATATATATATATATATATATATATATATATATAGTAATAATAATAAATTTGAAGACTAAAATCCAAAGAGGGCTCGATAAGGATAAATATATATCAAATATATAAGAACCGTAGAGTAAATATTTATTAAAATAACAGATTAAAGTTTAAGCAAGGAATCAGTGCTTTCACCCTTAACGGGATCTTCTGAAGATCCCGTTAAGGGTGAAAGCACCGATTCTTTGCTTAAACTTTAATCTGTTATTTTAATAAATATATATATATATATATATATATATATATATTTGAAATATATATATATATACATTTGAAATCATCAGAGATTCCTGATGATTTCAAATGAATGAAACAGTTCTAGTCCTGTAGAATCTCATCTATATTAAAACTGTTATACTCTGCTATGTATTGAGTACCTTACTTACTGTGGTTACCTCCGATTCAACCCGGAATAACGTATATATATATATATATATATATATATATATATATATATATGTGTGGGCATAAATATTCTACATGACAATTTGATGAAAGTAATCGTGGAAAGATGCTGACTCATTGAAATACATTCGTTTTATACCTGTTTCAGTGCTAAATTTTAGAGATAGTGAGAAAATGGAATTACTGCCGCTACTGTTGCTGGACACGATGATGTTGCGAACAATGATAATGATGTTGATGATGATGATGATGGTGATGATGAAGATTATGATGAGGATGATGGGGATAATGACGATGAAGATTAGGAGAAGAAGGAAGAGGGGTAATATGAAGTAGATGCATAAAAGGAATTTATGAAATAAAATTACTAAAATAATTTTAATTGATTTCATGCTTTACTTAATTGTTCATTGATCAAAGCAGCTGGAGCGTGAGTGATTAGAAACACTTACACACTTACGCACATACACACACACACACAAACACACATATACACACATACACACACATTCAGGCGTACACCCACATACACTCATATACAAGCACTCAGTGGAATATATATGTTCATGCATATAATATGCACACACACACACACACACATATATATATATATATGTATATATGTGTGTGTGTATATATATATATATGTGTGTGTGTATATATATATATATATATCGGATGGTAGCTAAGGTGCTTCCATAGGCGGTATGCCGGTTGAGCACTCTATGCACTTACAGAGCAGAGTATGATATAATATAAAACGAAAAATCAGTGGTGCATCTGAACTCAATTCATTGCGTTACAATTGTTTCGCCGGCGGACGGCTCGAGACGCGATCATTGTGTGGATCTGTCTGATCTGGACCCGCAGGTTCGACGGACACGTCTAATGATATCGGAGCATATTCTCTCTGACAGATCCACACAATGATCGCGTCTCCAGCTGTCCGCCGGCGAAACAATTGTAGCACACAATAAATTGAGTTCAGATACATCACTGATTTTTCGTCTTATATTATATATATATATATATAAGTAAAAAGGAAAAGAAAATGGTGACAAATTTTTCCTAGTGAAAAATAGTTTAATTAGGAATAAGTATAAATTAGCAATAAGTATTAGTTTTAGTTTTAGTTTTAAGTTTTTACCGGTTGTGCATTTCTAATGCTTTTTTAAAATAATTTTGAGATAGAGCGCTCGTGATGTTTGCTCTCTCTCTCTCTCTCTCTCTCTCTCTCTCTCTCTCTCTCTCTCTCTCTCTCTCTCTCTCTCTATATATATATATATATATATATATATATATATATATATATATATATATATATATATATATATATATATATATATATAACATGAACAGCGTACGTGTAGGTTTGCTCAACGAGTATAAATTATATTTCGGAGAAAATGTAGAAAAGATGAATATAAAATGAAAGTGCTTTTTTTAAAAAGGAATTTATTAGAAATATATATATATATATATATATATATATATATATATATATATATATATATATATATATATATATATATATATATATATATATATATATATATATATATATATATATATATATATATATATACAGTATACATAAATGTATATTTATAAATATGAAGAAAATTATGCGCACACGCTCACATATACGCATACACGTCTCTATAACATAATGTATTAGACAGACACGTGTCAAAACCTCCTCCACACAGGAACAAAGATAATGAAACACACAAAAAAACAACATATATACAAACACGCTGACATGAAGCACTATCACAGCATACGCTACTCAGAAATCCCATGCATACGAAGTAACTGTAATCACCCACACATTCACTCCACTAATCTCCTAATTTGCATACTGCCAAAACAATTTCTATCCCCATTAGCACATGCATAAGTAGAATATGTCTCACTCATTCATTCTCCTATCTTCGAATATCAGATTTTACCAGCCTGCCATTTGCGGTTTGTCAACAGCTACCATGATCCAACTCCTCTACACAACAATTCTCTACAAGTGAATTCCCCATTTAACATTTTCCATTAACTTTTCTTTCTCTTCTTTTCCTGATTCTCTATCAAATTCTCGGAAGAATGCCTTGGTCCAAGATGCCAAGATTATCTTTATTTCAATATATGCGTTTGCCAGTGTTTGTTTTACATGCATGTATGCATATAGATTGTTGAAATGAAAGTGAAAAAGTGAAACGAAAGTTCCAGAGACACACAATATGTCTTACAAATCAACGCTAAATTACAAAACAAATATCATATGCTTTATATATATATATATATACAATATAACTTGAATACCTAAACAGTAATTTATCATAAAATGCATAATCATGAAGGTGTGCATGATATTTCTCAGCATAGCTGCGTTCCCACATCTTCCTATAAACTTGCAATTTACTTCTGGTATTAAAACCATTCCCCACCCCTGAATCATAGATATTTTAGTTGGCTACATTGGTGAATTTACAATGGCTCTGATGTCTTCTTATTCCAATTGAGAGTATCGCAGTTAACGCTTCGTTGTACTTCAATCGTTGGAAAGCAAAAGTGAAAATAAAACTAACCAACAATCACTTAAGAGTTCTGATGCATGCTATTAAAAGATCGGGTAAAGCCAAGGGACATTATAACTCAGTTGGGATTCTCTAATATAACTACTGCTGGATTGCATCAAATTTAAGCAGCGATCAAACCACGGCTTGTATTAAGTATTGATACTTCCACACCGGAGACTATTGTTTAACGTTTTTCAAACATTATAAGAGCAATACAAATTTAATAATGGCCCCAACCATTATCGTTTATGTATCTTTTATTAGACATCAAGAGATTTCTCTTAAAGCAGAACTTTGCTTTAATTATCTTTCTGATCGAGGAAGCATAATACGCCGAACAAGTACGATTACAATACGATATCTATCAACATTTCGTGTACGTACCGTTTAATTTGATTTGAAACATCGCTGTTTCCGACATACATAGAAATCAAAGCCTTCATTAGTCCTATACTATATTTTGTTTTGAATGTGCTTTTTGTATTTTTTATATTCTACACTTTGGTGCAGTTGCCAGTGGCTGCTTTCTAATAGATTTGCATTATATTTGCTAAAGATTCGAATATATGTACTGACATAGTATCAGTTGTTTGTCTAATTTGTGAAATGCAGAGTAAAGATAAAGAATCACTTCTATCAAACGTTATCTCCGATTACCTTACTTCAAATCTTGAAGCAAATAGCAGAAACAGCATTGTCTCTCGTGTAAAATCAAAAGCTTCATCTCCTCAACAAATCCATTTTGACAGATCTGCTTTATCTCCAGATTACATCATTACTTTTTAATTAGTCCCTCCAGGACAGTAGAAAATGAAAAGCAAAATAAAACGAATATACCACAAGAAAACCTAATGAATATTTGTAATAACAGCTTCTTAACAGATTATCAACTTCTTTTGTATCATCTATTGTAGTCATGTGAACATTCAATAATCTCTTTTTTCTATTCTCTATTTCTCCAGCTGTAAGAGACCTGTAATAGATTTTTACTCCTGCAGAGAAAACAACGGTTATTCTATAGTTCTCTCTAAGTAGCTTCTGGGATATGAACGCCCACCACAATGAAACTATGCAAGAAGTTAGTGAGATTGTATTTTCAACCCAAAATAGTAAGTTCATTAACAACCTTTTCTTAACCTATTAAAGGAAAAGAGTTAGAATAATGGCGGACAAAAGGTGAAAGTGTAATATCTTGTAAGATACAACATATTGTTTATATTTTCTCGAGAAGTTGGTGGAGTTACAGAATCTTTAGAGTGTCAGAAAAAATATTTGAATGCATTTGTTCTGTCTCTGATCGATATGCGCTCAAACACCGCAGAGGTCAAATTTTCTCTTCACTCTTCTGCGCGCGATAAAATGAAGTACCAAATAGATTCGAATTACTGAATTTCCCTTCCCTGAAATTGCTTCCTTGCGCCTGAATTAGAAACCATTCTTAATATTATCCTCTTGGATCTTTGTTTTAAATAATTCTTTTCTTTCTCTCTATCGAAAAGAAGGATAGAACTGTCAACCCTTGCTTTCTCATTACACAGTCTTGATGAAAAGTGCACAGCGTCATTTAGAAGTCACTAAATCAGTGTCAATAGATCTATAAAAGAAACAGAAATGCACATATATGCATACACTCACATACACACATATTGAAGAGATGACAATAAAAGAAGAAAAACAAATATATATTTATATATACACTTTATGTCTACCACACAAAACTCTCTTTTAACCCCCTCTCTGTATCTACTAAAACCAAACCCTATCTCTCTCTATATCTACCAGGACACCGCCTCTATTATCCCACTCTCTATATCTAAGATTAAAACACTCTCCCACTCTATAAAATCTACAATTGTCTCTCTCAATCCCGCTCTGTATATCAATTAGCACCAAACTCTCCTCTCTCTATATGTACTACACGGAACACTTCTAATCCTCCTCTCTTTATTAATTAACACCAAGCTCATACATACATGCGCACACCCACACCCACACACCCACACACACATATATATATATATAGACAGTCATCGCACCTTAACTGTAGTAATGAACATGAATATATTTGAATGGGTTTGACTGTATGTGTGTATGTACATGCGTATAGTTGAAGACTTTCGAATTTCAACTTTTCATTTTTAAATAAGGCCATTTTAGATTGTTCGGAACAG
The DNA here is from genome assembly GCA_964016885.1 of Eledone cirrhosa. Lineage (NCBI taxonomy): Eukaryota > Metazoa > Mollusca > Cephalopoda > Octopoda > Eledonidae > Eledone > Eledone cirrhosa. The sequence goes on along the minus strand of OZ024745.1, from coordinate 41,217,778 downwards.
AAAATACTGAAGCCCATAATTTTGTCAACATAGAGGTATACTTGCAATATTCTAGAAGTTTCTAATAAAGGAATTGCTACTCAAATGTTATCTACAGCCACACGTTTAAAAGACGGGCTGTATAAACATTTGAGGCTGTATCTGTGTTCAAGTCATGTAAAGTAGCGGTCTGTCAAAAAACAGATTGATAAAATATATAACAGATTTTCAAATTTAATTCTGGGATCGATATGATCGAGTAACTGCCAGTGAGGTGGTACCTCTGGTTAGCAACAGTCTATTCACTGAAACCAGTTAAAGATTAAAAGAATATATAATCATACATGGTGCAATGTACACCAAAACAGACTAATAACTAGCAATACACAGCAATAGAGAGTAGTAGAAAATAATAGAAAGTATATACTATAAGCAGACATATGCTATGTTGGCACTTTGATCTCTCGAACTACAAATCCACCGAGAAAGAATAAAAGAATATTGATTGATTGGCTATGGGACTTACTGGGATATATCTGTTTCAACATTCACAGAAATCTCATGAATACAGACATGCATTCAAAAGCAAAGCCACACTTACACTTACACTCACGCATGTATATATATATATATATGTGTGTGTGTGTGTGTGTGTGTGTGTGTGTGTGTGTGTGTGCGTGTGCGTGCGTGTGCGTGCGTGTGTGCATGTGTATCCACGAGCGTATATACACGTATTAATAAATGTATATATATATCATACAAATATAAATATATATAATTACTTGTAAACACACATACACACATACACACACACACACACACATATATATATATATTGCTTTACGAAGCTAGTCGAAGAGAATCCGTATAACCCACCCGTCACTCACTCAATGATATTACAAGTCTCCTACGTTAAAAATACAAACCTGAAACGAACAGTACACACATACGTTAGTCAGTAAAATGAACGACTATATTTGTGAGTATGTCTGTGTATATGTATAGGTTTAGGTAACTTCGCATATGCTAATATTACCCTGAGTAGTGTTTTAAAAGCTGCCTATATTTAATAATTTTATACATGAATAAATCAGAGAACACACAATAGTACGCACAAGAAATGCATAGCCACCAACATATATATATATATAATTTTTGCATCTGTTTAGCACTTCTTGATGTGAAACTGCATGTCAATACACATATTTTAGTGTTGAAGGGCCATGTTACCTTTAAACTCACGAAAGAGTTGTTGTTAGGCAACTAAAGTACTCCCCACTTAGTTTAATAACCAGGTGCCTCTTGTCGTCTTTAATTGTCAAAACTCTCTTGTCACACACTTTGTGACTTTTTCTATGACTGTTCTTGATCTTTCGCGTCTCCTTGTTTTGATCTTGTTAGATTATACACGTATCCAGAGACAGATAATACACGCTCACATACACTCAGAGATGCACATTCAACCGCATAAACATACATACATGCATATATACATACATACATACATACATACATACATACATACATACATACATACATACATACATACACATAATGATATGGGACAGGGAAAAGCAGTGGAAGTTAGCTGCCCAGCAGATGCTAATATAATATCAAAGATTAGCGAAAAGGAGAATATTTATGCAGAACTAATGAGAAATATGTAGATACTCCATCCTGATTATACCTTCAGGTTTATACCTGTGATTATTGGGGCATGTGGATATGTTAGTAACTGCCTCAATACAAATCTTGAGAAGCTGGGCTTCACAGAAACAGAAAGAACACAACTAGTTAGGAAATTACAAGTACAATCCATTAATGGAACAATAAAATTATGTAAAACATTCCAAACATTTTGGATCTAATAACACATGTACAGATACAAAGCGTATGCACATGCACACATACATCTAAAGACATCCACATCCACACATAAAATAACATCCATACCTACACATGCATACATGCAGACATGCATACATATCTACCTAGTTGATGTGTAAATTCCAATGAGAGAGTCTTATAACTAAGTTAGAAACCGACTTTCTCTACACTGGCAAAAATTGTGAAATTACAAAACCAGAAGAACATAAATACATACATACATATATATATATATATATATATATATATATATATATATATATATATATATATATATATATATATATATATATACAGAGAGAGAGAGGGGGTAGGGAGAAAAGAGATATATATATGAAATGTGGGCGAGTACAGATTGGAGGAAAGATATAAAAAGAAGAATGAGTGAGAGAGAAACAGCAGGAGGCGATATGATGGCATATTCAGAGAAAATCATTTCTTGAACGATGTTTACATTTGAAGTTGCAATAGTCAACATGAGGTAGACTTCTCTACTGAGTCTACCAAATATATAAAAAATATATATATACAGAAAACAAAACATAATAACGCATGAACTCACGCATACTCACACATCTATCGATAGACGTATGCATGTTTTATTGCAGGCTGTTCTCAGAACAAAACACCTGAAGAAAATGGGAATAGTAATGGTTTAGCATATTGAACAAAGCTGAAGAAATATTTCAGTCCTCAATTATATGAAGAATTAATATTGTACCACAATATTCTTTTGAAAATGCTTTTATGAAGTATATGATGGAAAAATACATATTTTTTTCGTAATTTAATATAAATTACCTTAAGTGGTTTCTATGCATTTATGTTTTCGAAATAAAGTACACACACACACGCACACCCACCTACACACACACATATATATATATACATATATATATATATATATATATATATATATACGCGCGTGTGTGTGTGTGTGTGCCTGATGTATGCATATATGTACTACGCCCTCCACATGCACATATATGTATACATATATATATATATATATATACATATATATATATATATATATATATATATATATATATATATATATATATATATATATATATATATATATATATATTTCGTTTCTGGCAACATGACCCTCCCAAAGCATAACGATATATATATATATATATATATATATATATATATATATATATATATATATATGTGTGTGTATATATATATATATATACATATATATATATATATATATATATATATATATATATATATATATATATATATATATATATATATATATATATAAATAAATATGTATATATATATATTTATATATATATATATGTATATATTTGCGCGTGTGTGTGTGTGTGTATATATGAGTTTTCGTATGTATGAGTGCATGTGTCTGTTTTAATATGTGCACGAGCCATACATATATAAACGTTTTCTTAATAGAGAATCCAAGGTTTCATCAGTGGTAGTTTGTGGAGACAGACTGCCAAGAAAATGTGAATAAGCCACCAATAATTCGAAATTACAATAAATATGATTACAATGATTATTAGAAATTATTACTGCAGTCAGTCCTTTATTCAGTCTAAATGATCGTTGTTTTTATGCACTTGAAAACACATATATGTATGTGTGTGTAATAATGGTTATATGAAAGAGTTGGACCTCGATGGGTGAGCTCTTCCTGTTTTAACAGCTAGTTCTGGAATCTGGAAATAGCTGTTGAAACGGCAAAATCTCAGTAGTCGGGGTACCGATTCTTCCACATATATATATATATATATATATATATATATATATATATATATATATATATATATCAAACATCACGAGCGCTCTATCTCAAAATTATTTTTGAATAGTATTAGAAATGCGCAATCGGTAAAAACTTAAAACTAAAACTGAATACTAACCAATACTTATTACTAATTTATACTTATTCCTAATTAAACTATTTTTCACTGGGAAAAATTTGTTAGCATTTTCTTTTCTTTTTTACTAATATATATATATATATATATATATATATATATATATATATATATATATATATATATATATATATATATATATATATATATATATATATATATATATATATATATTAGAAAGTGAGTTTTTTTACAAAATGAAAAATAACACGAGTGAAAGTATCAGAAAAAAAGATGAAATCGAAAATGCAGCTGGAGTCTTTTTTAAAAAAAATATATATATTTATTTGGTTCCTTTACCGGTTTCGCAGTTCTTCTGCTTTTCAAAAGTAGAACTGATATGGAGGGTTTGTGGTTTTTCTCACATCTGGTTGGTCTTTGAATGTTACTTCTGTTTTATATGGAAAAAAGTGGCTCGAAATGCCAGGCTTTTAGAGAAGTAATTTGGTTGGTTGGTGAATAAGTATAATAAATTTCGCGTCAGCTCGCGTTACAAAGTTCTTATTATATTTGTCTTCAAACAAAGGGGTGGGGTGGGGTGGGGTGGGGGGGCTCATGTTGTTTTTTCATATATGAGTGAAGTTTGGTTGGTTGATGCAGTCACATGAATAAGCACATCAGCTTTCGCGCCAGTTTGGGTTTGAATTTCTTTTTACTTAAAAAAAGGTGGCTCACAAAGGCTTTTTTTTTTATAAATGTAATTTGATTGGTTATAAATGAAATTATGACTGTCACGTGAACAAGTACATTACATTTCGCGTCCGTATTTTGGAATTTTTTTATAGTCCTTTAAAGAATTTGTTGCCAAACAAAAGATAATGGTCAAGAAAAAGGGATGGAGAGAGTTGTTATGAATATAACTGATGTGCTGAAATGTAATTTGATTGGTTATAAATAAAATTATGACTGTCACGTGAAAAAGTACATTAAATTTCGCGCCCGCATTTGGGAATTTATTTTGTAGCCCTTTAGAGAATTGTGTGCCAAACAAAAGATAAAGGTCAAGAAAAATGGGATGGGGAGGATTGTCCTGGTTCAGTAAATATGGCTGGTGCGCTGGGGTGTCAGAATTCAGACTTTCTATTGAAATAAAGAAAGTAGAGATATGTATGTGCATGTATGTGTGTGTGTGTTTGTGTGTGTGTGTAGGAAGATGATTCTATAGTAGAAATGGGGGAGGGAGTTGTGTGTGTGTATGGGTGTTATGTGTGTGGGGGAGAATGGTTAGCATATTAAGCTGGAGAGAATATATATATTGTGTATGTGTGTGTGTGTGTAGGAAAATGATTCTATTAGTAGAAATGGGAGAGGGAGTTGTGTATGTGTATGGGTGTTATGTGTGTGTGTGTATGTGTGTGCGGGAGTATGGTCAGCATGTTAAGATGGAGAGAATATATATATCGTTTGTGTGTGTGTGTGTGTGTAGGAAACTGATTCCGTTAGTAGAAATGGGGGAGGGAGTAATGTGTGTGTGGGGGTGTGGTTAGCATGTTAAGGTGTTAGAGTATTACCGCATGTTAAGGTTTATTTACTTCTGGTTTTTATTTTCTAAAGTAGGTGTTATGTGTGTGTGTATGTATGTGTCTGTTTGGATGGTTAGCCTGTTATGGTGTTGACATAATGTATATTAAACTATATTTAATGCTGGTCTATATTTTTGAATAAACATATTTTCCCTATTTATTCGTATTTGTTCTGTTGCATTGTCAGCGCAGGAATTTGGGTGTCTTATTACTTAAGGCATATGTCTAGATGTGCACATAGTGGTGTCTGTCTCGTGGTTGGATCTCGTAATTGTTGGCGATGAACTGTCATTCTGTTTCTGAGTGTGAGTTTAGTTTGTCCTATATAATCTTCATTGCATTCTTTACATTTAATGGCATAACTTAGATTTTTTGATGATCAAGTGAAGTGATTTTTTACAGCAACATTTTGTCCTGATTGAAATGTATACGTGTTGCCTTCAATGAGGTGAGTGCAGGTTCCACAATTAGAGCGATCACATTTTTTGACAGTTGGTTGTGGGTTTGTGGTAGGTAATTTGGCATTGGTGAGTAATGTTTTTAGTGATTTCGGTTGTCTTTTGCTTTTGATTATTTTGTGTGTTTCAAGGGCTTTTTTCATTCTTGGGTCTTGTTTCAATAGTGGGATGTTCTTGTGAATAGTGTTGTAAGCTTCCGCATTTCTTGGGTTGTGTGTTGAGATATATGATAGAATATTGGACGTACCTTGAATTTTTTCTGTTTTCGTAATTCATCAATGCCTATTGCTTTAGCTCTTTCTATTCCATTATTTATTAGTAATGGAGGGTACTGTCTTTCGAGTAGAATTTCCTTTAACTCTTGAAGTCTTTTATTTCGCGTTTCATAATTGGAGACAATTGTGCAAATTCTTCTTATTAGGTTAAAAGGGATGTTCGTCTTCGTGTGATTTGGATGGTTGGAGGTGAATAGCAGGTATTGTTTGAAATCTGTTGGTTTATAGTGTATGTCAGTTTCAATATTTGTATCTTTTTTTAAGATTAAGATGTTCAGAAATGCGAGTTGATCTTGGCTGTATTCCATTGTGAATTGGATGTGGTTATTGATGCCGTTAATTAAATTTTTGAAATCATTTAGTTGGTAGAGTGTGTGAGACCAAAGTATTAGACAATATCCAAATAGCGTTTCCAATTCTCTGATAAATATTTGTGGAAGTTCATTCCGTATTTTGATTTGGACTGTTCATATATCTGGACTTCCAAGTATGCCATGACTAAGTTGGCATAAGTTGGAGCGGCTTTTGTACCCATCGCAGTCCCCGATATTTGCTTGTAAGTACTGCCATCGAAATCAAAAAAGTTGTTCTGCAAAATAAATTTTAATCCCTCGCTGATGAAGCTTTTTTCTATTCTGTCAGGTGTCTCATTGGGATATTTCTCTAGCCAGAATCCTATTGCTTCTAGTCCGTATTGGTGTGGGATCGTTGTGTAGAGAATCACTACTCCGAAATACACAATAATAGTGTCGTTGTTGACATGTTTGGAGGGGTGGTTTAAGAGGTCCAGATCGTCTCTTACAAGGCTTGGTATGTGTTTGAGAATTGGTTTTAGTAGTATGTTTATAAAGTTACCTAGTCTGTGTGTTTCACATTGTGGGCCCGCTACAATTGTTCTTAATTTAAGGTCTGTTGGGTATTGTGTGTTCACGCAGGTTGAGGTGGATTGTTTACAGGCATCATTAATTAATTTACACTTGTGGATCTTCGGAAGTCCGTAAAGGTTGCTGGTTTTGTATTCAAAATGTGGTAAATAATCGCGTCTTCCTGGTATCGAGAAATGAATGTGTTTAATCTGGTCTTCGCACCCATTGCTGGTAGTTTTTTACTCTTTCATAGTAGTTAGTATTTTGTAAGAGAGAGAACATAGAATGTTTATATTGTTCAGCATCCATAATGACGACAGTACTTCCCTTGTCCGCTTCCTTAATTATAATGTCCGTATTGTTTCTACCTTTTGTTGCGTTGTAGCTGCTTTTATTCCGTACAATTGATTGGTTGTTATTCTCCTTGTCAAAGAATTCCTCTGTGAGACGTAATTTTCTACAGAAGTGTGAGATATCGTCATTTATCTCATTGAGGTTAGAGTATTGTGGTGTCGGTGTGATATTTCAGTCCTTTGGAGACAATTTGTTGGGCTCAGAAGTTTGTATTTGAAAGGTTGATTATTTTCGGTTTTTCAAGATCGGTTTGTGCCACCGGGTGTCATGGGTCCTGTAGCCTTGGTCTAAAAAATGATTTTTCTGAATTGTTTTTTCATGGGTATTAATATATCTAATGGCATTTCCCCTGTTGTTGTGTGGTCTTGTATAGAAGCTTCGGACGTATTGCGGTTCGGTTTGTTGATGGTCCGGGTTGTAAATTTTGTTCCTTTGTGTGGGTTGGGATATACGATTTTGGAACAGGTTCTGTATGGGTTGGGGTCTACTGGGTTTGGAATAGGTTTTGTGTGTGTTGTGATCTGCGGATCGGGTCCTATCTTGTATTGGGGGACATTCGTTTTTTTTAGTAGGGTTATAGTTTTGTCTATGGGTTCTGGGATTATCCCCATCCCATTTTTCTTCACCTCTATCTTTTGTTTTGGCACAACATTCTCTAAAAGGCTACAAAATAAATTCCCAAATACGGGCGCGAAATGTAATGAACTTGTTCACATGACAGTCATAATTTCATTTATGACCAATCAAATTACATTTATAAAAAATAGCCTTCGTGAGCCACCTTTTTTTAAGTATAAAGAAATTCAAACACAAACTGGCGCGAAAGCTGATGTGCTTATTCACGTGACTGCACCAACCAACGAAACTTCACTCATATATGAAAAACACAGAATGAACCACCCCACCCCATTTATTTGAAGGAAAATATAATAAGAACTTTGTAACGCGAACTGACGCGAATTTTATTATACTTATTCACCAACCAACCAAATTACTTCTCTAAAAACCTGGCATTTTGAGCCACTTTTATATAAAACAGAAATAACATTCAAAGACCAACCAGATGTGAGAAAAACCACGAACCCTCCATCTCAATTCTACTTTTGAAAAGCAGAAGAACTGCGAAACCGGTAAAGGAACCAAATAAATATATATATTTAAAAAAAAGACTCCAGTTGCATTTTCGATTTCATCTTTTTCCTTATATATATATATATATATATATATATATATATATATATATATATATATATATATATGTGTTACGCGCAGATACATACGTGTGTGTGTGCGTAGGTGTGTATCCGAACAAATCGTGGAGAAATAATGTTGAATATATGCGTATTAGGAATGTGATATCTCTTATCACATATAAAACGGAACAGGGCCGCTGAGTTCCTCCTCTCAGGAACCCTAATGGTGGAGTGAAAACATCTATAACGTCCTTTCGTATTGCCCTTTTTATACTACAGCGTAACATTAAGTATCATGGCTTTGGAAATACAATCTGTTACCCATCCACATTTAACAAAATGTTTATCCTCGGTAATCTTCGGAATGTCGTTGGCATGTAGGCCGCGTAAATGTATATTTATACTTTGGGGGGGTTCTTGCTTCCAATAATTTCGCACGCATACCTTGAGATTGATGTCAGTTTAACTATTGGTTAGGTAACTAATACATTCCTCAATTGAACACATACATATAAAGAAATGAGATGAAATATTTGATAGCATAGCCTCTACACGGAAACATAACCATTACCGATTTCAGTATTAAGGATTATTAATATAAACCCAAATGAAATTAGCTAAAATTCGGCGACAAAATATTAAGGAGTCCCATTAACACCCAAAATGAACAAAAAATCCTGCAAACGTGTCATAGCAAAGCTACTGCAGATCTTTTAAAGTTTCTTCGTGGTGTGTATCCTCCCCGTTAAGCTAAATGTAGGCATAATATATCAATCAATAAAAGAGGTAGTAGAGCAGATGTTAACATTTACAAACCTTTCGCTTATGATACGAACTATAAGAAAGAAACTGATTACGTTCCTTGAAGAAAATGACTTGTTGAGACACACTTTATGCAAAAAGAAGCTGCTCTATACAGTTTTCGATACGTTGTGATTGAGTGTTGAAATGACTTCTAAAACGCTTTTGCAAAAACTAACTATGAAGTCGAAATAGAATGACATATTTGGAAACTAATCATTCCATTAAAGTACAAAATACCCCCTATATCTGCCGAGAGCTAGCCAAAACCATAGACCGAAAATCTCTTTATATTTCTGCATACATCTATTGTTTCTTTCATCTATGATAAAACACACACACACACCCACACCCACATACACATACATATATATATATATAAACACAAAGTGTAAGTCAATATGACGCTTTTTCTATACCCACTCTACTACCCTAAGTATCGAGTAGTCTGGTGCGTTATGGTCCAACTGGTATCTTACCACACCTCCTTCGTTATATACACTTCGTTATATATATATATATATATATATATATATATATATATATATATATATATATATAGTAATAATAATAACATTGAAGACTAAAATCCAGAGAGGGCTCGATAAGGAAAATATATATCAAATATATAAGAACCGAAGAGCAAATATTTATTAAAATAACAGATTAAAGTTTAAGCAAAGAATCGCTGCTTTCACCCTTAACGGGATCTTTGCTTAAACTTTAATCTGTTATTTTAATAAATATATATATATATATATAGTTTAGACCTGTTTGATGGGTTGACTGCGGAGATTTGGAAAGTCTAAGCATTCAATGACGATGTCACAGATAAAGATAAATTCACCTCTTGCTGCAGGACGAGAATACAAAGACCCCTCTCTATTTCAGACACGAATGACCTACATAATTCCGTCTCCCACACCCCTCCCTGCCCCTCTAACCCAGCCATCTCACCCTCCCAACTTCAGAGTTGGTACCATGAACGTAGGCACATTAAAAGGTCGCTCAAATGAGGTTGTAGAGATGTTTGAACGTAAAGAAGTTGATGTTTGTTGTATTCAAGAGACTAGGTGGAGAGGGGGGTCTGTCAGATTCATCCCGGGTAAAAAACGATGCTATAAACTTTTCTGGGTGGGAAATGACAACGGACTGGGTGGAGTAGGAATTATGTTAGCTGAAAAATGGGTAGATAAGGTAATTGACGTAAATAGAGTGAATGACAGAATAATTAAAATAAGGCTAGTTCTAAATAAAATTACTGTGACAATAATATCCGCTTATGCACTCCAATCTGGTCTACTTGACGTTATAAAGGACAGGTTCTATGAGACGCTAATGCATACTACCTCCCAAATAACCGACAGTGACTACTTAATTATTGCTGGCGATCTAAACGGCCACGTTGGACAACATAGTGATGGCTATGATGGAATCCATGTAGGCTATGGGGTTGGAGATAGAAATGAGGAAGGCTTCAGAATCCTGGAATTCTGTGACGCCAATAACCTAACTATCTGTAACACAAACTTCAAAAAACGTGAAAACCACTTGATCACCTATAGATCAGGGGAGCACGCCAGCCAGATAGATTATATCCTTACTAGAAGACAGGACAAAGTGTCTGTTGTAAACACTAAATCCCTCCCCCGTGAAGAATGCACCTCCCAACATAGCCTAGTAGTTAGTGACCTCGCAGTCAGAAATAGACGTACTCGACGACAGAGGAGGCCTACCTTGAGGAGAAGAATATGGAAGTTGAAGGACTTCATAGACAGTGACAAATTTAAAAGCTTATTACTTGATGCCTTTGACAATAAGGAAGAGCAATTAGAGAGGTGCGATATAGAGGAACAGTGGCAACTCTTGAAAGTGAACCTGCTGAAAGCAACGGATGAAATCTGTGGCTGGAGCAGACCTATTGGCAGGAGGAGAGTAACTTGGTGGTGGAACAGTAAGGTAGAAGAGACAATCAAGGCCAAAAAGCAGGCTTGGAATGTATGGTAGAATGGGGGAAGTAGAGAGCACTATCAAGTGGCCAGGAGAAAAGCTAGGAGACAAGTGTACCGTGCAAAAAGGGAAGCAGAGGAAAGAAAGTTCAAGCATGTTCTACAACGTGAGGACCAAAAACGCGAGGTATTCAGGATTGCTAGACAATGTGTCAAGGAAAACCGTGATATTGTTGGGGAGAAGTTTGTCCGTAATGATAACGGTGTACTTGCCCTCACTGATGCTGATAAAAAGATAGCCTGGAAGTGTCACTACGAGAGACTATTAAATGAAGAGAATAAGTGGGAAAAAGATAGTCTGCCCCCAAATCGATCCAATAGAAGGACCAGCGGTGCAAGTTAAATGTAGTATAATAAGTAAGGCAATCAAAGATATGAAGACAGGCAAGGCAGCTGGGCCTTCGGAGATAGTTGCTGAGATGTTGAAGGCATCTGGAATGGTGGGACATACTATGGTCACCCGTATAGTTAACCAAGTAATACAGAATGGGGTCATACCAAAAGACTGGCGTAGCAGCATCATCATTAACTGCTACAAGGGTAAAGGAGATGCTCTAGATAGAGGAAACTATAGAGGCATTAAGTTAGTTGACCAGGTCATGAAGGTCACAGAAACAGTTATAGTGCAACTAATCAGAGAGCGAATTGATCTAGAGGAAATGCAGTTTGGGTTTGTGTCAGGTAAACGTACCACATGCGCTCTTTTCTTTGTACGACAACTACAAGAGAAGTACCTGGCTAAAAGTAAACCGCTCTACTTAGCTTTTGTAGACCTGGAAAAAGCCTTTGACAGAGTCCCCCGCTCCATTATCTGGTGGGCTCTTAGAAAACTAGGTGTAGATAAATGGCTTGTGAGAGCTATACAAGCTATGTATAATGAAACAGTCAGTAAGGTTAGAATTAACAATGAATATTGTGAAGAATTTAGTGTAAAAGTTGGTGTTCACCAAGGCTCTGTCCTTAGCCCTCTCCTATTTATTATTGCCCTTCAGGCTATAACAGAGGAGTTCAAGACCGGCTGCCTATGGAAACTCCTATATGCAGATGATCTAACGTTCATAGCTGAATCAATGGCTGAACTAGAAAAGAAATTCCAAACATGGAAGCATGGTCTAGAATCAAAAGGCCTTAAAGTTAACTTGTCTAAGACTAAAGTCCTAGTTTGTAGAAAGGAAAATAAGGCACAGGTACCCCCAGGGAAATGGCCTTGCTCAGTGTGTAGGTAAGGAGTAGGCAGAAATTAAATTGTATGTCCCAAATGCAAAGTGTGGGTACATAAAAGATGTAGTGGGATCACAGGTAAACTATCTAAGAACGTAGACTTTATATGTCGCCGATGCTCAGGTGCAATAGGTAGCAAGTGTCCACAGGATACTAGCCTCTTCTATTGCCCAGATGGTTCTATAGAAATAGTAAATAGTAGACACTTTCCGTTACCTGGGTGACGAAATCAGCAGTGGGGAAGGGTGTTCTGAAAGTACAGTAGCCAGAGTCAGAACGGAATGGAAAAAGTTCAGAGAGCTTATACCACTGTTGGCCACAAAAAGGTTTCTCTCTAAAAATGAAAGGCAGATTGTATGATGCTTGTATACGAACAGCAATGCTACATGGCAGTGAGACATGGGCATTATGTGCAGAGGACCTGCATAGACTGGAAAGGAACGAAGCATGACCCCCGTTGGATGTGTAATAGTAATATACGTGAACGGCAAATCATAAATGAACTAAGTGAGAAATTAAGAATAAGAGGGATCAGATGCTGTTTACTCGAGAGAAGACTACGTTGGTATGGCCACGTGATGCGCATGAAAGACGACAGCTGTATAAAAAGTGCAGGGCGATCAAAATTGACGGTAGTTACAGAGTAGATAGATCCAGAAAAACCTGGGACGATCTGATAAAATCCGACCTTACACACTTGCACCTCTCTAAGACAATGTCACTGGACCGAGATCTTTGGCGCTACGTTGTAATACAGAAGACCCGCTTTGCCTATGTACAAAGCGAAACCTACAGTCAGTAGGCACCTCTTAACCAAATATACACCCCAATCCACTACCCCTACTCTATCCTCCCACTCCCACCAACACCACCCTCTCTCTATAAATTGGTACCACAGCATCCAGTCCAAATAAATGAGATAATGAGATCGAGATCGTGTAGGTGTCACGAGAAAAAAACACAGTCCACGCTGTAATGTGGTCGTGTAGGTAACACGGTAAAAAGTTCCCAGTTCCACATTGTAAATGTGGTTGGTGTTAGGAAGGGCATCCAGCCGTAGACAACCTGCCAGATAGTCCTATATGAACGAGACTTGGTCACCCGACCAACCTTGCCTCAAGTGGGACAACTCCCATCTAACCCATGCTAGCGTGGAAAATGGACGTTAAACGAGATGATGATGATATATATATATAATAGGAACATAGGGGAGGTGTTACATCTAGAATTTTTTGTCTTTATTCTTATTATATACACTCTGCTCTAGCATTGAGCGCTGACTTTGGTACCCCTCACCAATTTTCTACGGATTAACTGAACCTTCTGATCCTATACACACACACACATACACACACTCACACACACACGCACACACACACACTCACACACACACACACACACACATACACACATATATCTATCTATTTTTCTCTCTCTCTCTCTCTATATATATATATATATTCCTGTATGTGCGTGTGTGTGTCAGTGTGTGTGTGTGTATGCATGTAAGAACATCCAGTTGTGAACTTGTTTACTAGAGTCAGCACAATAATCAATAATATACCTTTCATAAAACCATAAAATCGATATTTTCGAAAGATAAACTCATTTTCTACACTATTGATTTATTTACACTTTACTTCATTTTTTTCGTTGTTCCTTGTTGTTGTTGTGTTTGTATCTCTTCCTTCTTCTTCTTCTTCTTCTTCTTCTTCTTCTTCTTCTTCTTCTTCTTCTTCTTCTTCTTCTTCTTCTTCTTCTTCTTCTTCTTCTTCTTCTTCTTCACCAGCACCAGCACCATCACCATCTTCTTCTTCTTTCTTTTTATTTTTTTATTTTTAATTTTATTTTTATTTTACTTTTTATTTATTTTTATTTTTATTTTTATTTTTATTTTTATTTTTATTTTTATTTTTATTTTTATTTTTATTTTTATTTTTATTTTTATTTTTATTCTTCTTTTTATTCTTCTTCTTCGTCTTCTTCTTCTTCTAAAACACCAGCCACAATAACAGCAACAAGAACAACAAGTGCAACAACAACAACAGCACCAGCAACAACAACATCTACAACAACCACAGCATCAGCACTAATAACAACAACAATAGCAACACTAACAACAATAACGATATGAACAACAAGAACAGTAACAATATCAACAACAACAACAACAACAACACCATCAATAAGAAAACTAAGAGAAACAAGAGATACCACAATAACAATAACAACAACAGCAACAGGAATCAATCCCTATCTACTTTCAATTTTCCATTTCAAACTGCCTATTATGAACATAATATATCATCACCATTATTATCAACATCATCATAATAATCAGCGTCATTACCACAATCACCAGCATCAGCACTAAACCCACTAGTACAATCATCACCACCATCATAACCACCACCACCACCACCACCACCACGACCAACACCCCTACCAACACCACAAGCACCGACACCACCACCACGACCATTACCACCACCACCACAACCATCACCACCACGACCAACACCACCACGACCACCACTACAACGACCATCACCACCACGACCAACACCACTATCAACACCACCAACAACACCACCACTTCCATCAGCATCACCACCATCACCACCACGACGATTACCACTACAATCCGCACCACGACCATCAACACCACCACTACAATCAGCACCACCACCATCATCACCACAACCACCACCACCACAACTATCACTACAATCATCACCACCACCACTACAATCAGCACTTCGACCATCACCCCCACCA
>OZ024745.1:41182515-41197515 GCA_964016885.1 Eledone cirrhosa | reverse complement strand
TCCTATTATCACCATCAACATCATCCTACTATCACCATCATCACCATCATCCTACTATCACCATCATCACCATCATCCTACTATCACCATCATCATCATCCTACTATCACCATCATCATCATCCTACTATCACCATCGTCATCATCCTTGTGTACAACTAACTAGTAATCACAGAATAACAGGAAAAAGAGGAAAGATGCTGACAAAATGTAGTAAAATAGAAATATACACATACACACATAGACACATACACACATACACACATACACACATACACACATACACACATAGACACATACACACATAGACACAAACACACATAGACACATACACACATAGACACATACATACATAGATATATACATACATAGACACATACACACATATACATACATACATACACATATACACATAGACACATACATACATAGACACATACACACATACACACATACACACATACACTCATACACACATACACACATAGACACATACATACATAGACACATACACACATAGACACATACACACATACACTCATACACACATACACACATAGACACAAACACACATAGACACATACACACATAGACACATACACACATACACACATAGGCAGATACACACATACACACATACACACATACACTCATACATACACACATAGACACATACACACATACACACATACACTCATACACACATACACACATACACACATAGACACAAACACACATACACACATACACACATAGACACATACACACATACACACATACACACATACACACATACACACATACAGACATAGACACATACACACATACACACATACACTCATACACACATACACACATAGACACATACAGACATACACACATACACTCATACACACATACACGCATACACACATACACACATAGACACATACATACATAGATATATACATACATAGACACATACACACATATACATACATACATACACATATACACATAGACACATACATACATAGATATATACATACATAGACATATACATACATAGACACATACATAGACATATACATACATAGACATATACATACATAGACATACATACACACATAAACACATACATAGACATATACACACATTGACATATACATACATAGACACATACATACATAGACACATACATGGTGGCGAGATATGTAATAAAGCCTGATATAAATCTCTCACCCAGAGAAATCGGAAGATCCTATTCAATGTTCAAACAAGATAAAAAAATTGACCAGTTTACAGAAAAAGTTGTGCATGGATACTTGAGGCGTAAAACACAGACCATAGAGGGGATAAACCACTCAAAAGCCTGGCATGGAGTTCCGACAAGTTTATGACATCACACCTTGAGGGATATCTCTATGCAATTCAGGAACAAGAACTCCCTACCAAATATCTTGAGGAGGAATATATTGAGACAGATGGCACTATGGAATACTGGTGGAACCTGAAAATACAAACTGCCACCAAATTAAAGCACAACCGGCTTGATATTGTTGTTTGGGACCACACATTGAAAACGTGTTCTGTTGTGAGGATCAGCTGCCCACTTGTTGTAAACGTTGTCAGAAAAATACAGCAGAAGGAGGACATCTACGGACCATTGATGAGGAATTTACAAATCCAGTATCCATGATACACCTTTAGCTTCATACCCATCATTATTGGAGCTACGGGTTATATACCAACCCGCTTGGACGAAAGTATGACTGAACTTGGATTTGCGGACAAAAAGCGCAGCTCCCTAATTCATAGTCTACAAATGGCTGCGATAGCTGACACCTTCAAAATTTGCAAAACATTCTTGCGATTCAAGAGATGACAATTTCTTTTCTTTTACAACCTTGCCACCAGGATGGTGGCCGGTCAACAAAATATACTCGAAATTAAGAGAAAGAGATACATAGACAGATACATACATAGACATATTTATACATAGACACATAGATACATAGACATATACATAGACACATAGAGACATACGCACTTATAGACATATAGACATATAGACATATAGACATATAGACACATAGACATATAGACATATATAAATATATAGACATATAGACACATACACCTATAGACATATAGACACATAGACACATAGACATATAGACATATAGACACATAGACATATAGACACATAGACATATATACATATAGACACATAGACATATAGACATATAGACATATAGTCATATAGACATAGAGACACATAGACATATAGACCTATAGACACATAGACACATAGACATATAGACATATAGACATATAGACATATAGACACATAGACATATAGACATATAGATATATAGACATATAGACATATAGACACATAGACATATAGACACATAGACATATAGACATATAGACACATAGACATATAGACACATAGACATATAGACATATAGACATATAGACACATAGACACACAGACATATAGACATATAGACATATAGACATATAGACACATAGACATATAGACATATAGACACATAGACATATAGACACATAGACATATAGACACATAGGAATATAGACATATAGACACATAGACACACAGACATATAGACATATAGACATATAGACATATAGACATATAGACATATAGACACATAGACATATAGACACATAGACATATAGACACATAGACATATAGACACATAGACATATAGACATATAGACATATAGACATATAGACATATAGACACATAGACATATAGACATATAGATATATAGACATATAGACATATAGACACAGAGACATATAGACATATAGACATATAGACATATAGACACATAGACATATAGACATATACAGACATAGACATATAGACATATAGACACATACACCAATAGACATATAGACATATAGACATATAGACATATAGACACATAGACATATAGACATATAGACATATAGACATATAGACACATAGACATATAGACATATAGATATATAGACATATAGACATATAGACACATAGACATATAGACATATAGACACATAGACATATAGACATATAGACATATAGACATATAGACACATAGATATATAGACATATAGACATATAGACATATAGACACATAGACATATATACATATAGATACATTGATATATAGACATATAGACACATAGACATATAGACATATAGACATATAGACACATAGACACATAGACACATAGACATATAGACATATAGACATATACACACATACACATATACACATATACACACATAGACATATAGACATATAGACCTATAGACATAGACATATAGACATATAGACATATAGACATATACAGACATAGACATATAGACATATAGACACATACACCAATAGACATATAGACATATATACATATAGATATATAGACATATAGACATATAGACACATAGACATATAGACATATAGACATATAGACATATAGACACATAGACATATAGACACATAGACATATAGACACATAGACACACAGACATATAGACATATAGACATATAGACACATAGACATATAGAAATAAAGACACATACACCAATAGACATATAGACATATAGACATATAGACATATAGACACATAGACATATAGACATATACAGACATAGACATATAGACATATAGACACATACACCAATAGACATATAGACATATAGACATATAGACATATAGACACATAGACATATAGACATATAGACATATAGACATATAGACATATAGACATATAGACACATAGACATATAGACATATAGACATATAGACATATAGACATAAGGCACATAGACATATAGACATATAGACATATAGACATATAGACCTATAGACATATAGACATATAGACCTATAGACCTATAGACATATAGACATATAGATATATAGACATATAGACATATAGACACATGGACATATAGACATATAGATATATAGACATATAGACATATAGACATATAGACCTATAGACATAGACATATAGACATATAGACATATAGACCTATAGACATATAGACCTATAGACCTATAGACATATAGACATATAGACATATAGACATATAGACATATAGACATATAGACACATAGACATATAGACAGACATATAGACACATAGACATATAGACACATAGACATGTAGACATATAGACATATAGACATATAGACACATAGACATACAGACACATAGACATATAGACACATAGACATATAGACACATAGACATGTAGACATATAGACACATAGACATATAGACACATAGACATATAGACATATAGACATATAGACACATAGACATATAGACATATTGACACATACACCATTAGACATATAGACATATAGATATATAGATATATAGACATATAGACATATAGACACATAGACATATAGACATATAGACATATAGACATATAGACACATAGACATATAGACACATAGACATATAGACACATAGACATATAGATATATAGACATATAGACATATAGACACATAGACATATAGACATATAGACATATAGACACATAGACACACAGACATATAGACATATAGACATATAGACACATAGACATATAGAAATATAGACACATACACCAATAGACATATAGACATATAGACATATAGACATATAGACACATAGACATATAGACATATACAGACATAGACATATAGACATATAGACACATACACCAATAGACATATAGACATATAGACATATAGACATATAGACACATAGACATATAGACATATAGACATATAGACATATAGACATATAGACATATAGACACATAGACATATAGACATATAGACATATAGACACAGACATATAGACATATAGACATATAGCCACAAAGACATATAGACATAAGACACATAGACATATAGACATATAGACATATAGACATATAGACATATAGACACATAGACATATAGACACATAGACATATAGACACATAGACATATAGACATATAGACATATAGACATATAGACATATAGACACATAGACATATAGACATATAGATATATAGATATATAGACATATAGACATATAGACACATAGACATATAGACATATAGACATATAGACATATAGACACATAGACATATAGACATATACAGACATTGACATATAGACATATAGACACATACACCAATAGACATATAGACATATAGACATATAGACACATATACATATAGACATATAGACATATAGACATATAGACATATATACACATAGACATATAGACATATAGATATATAGACATATAGACATATAGACACATAGACATATAGACATATAGACACATAGACATATAGACATATAGACATATAGACATATAGACACATAGAATATATAGACATATAGACATATAGACATATAGACACATAGACATACATACATATAGACACATAGATATATAGACATATAGACACATAGACATATAGACATATAGACATATAGACACATAGACACATAGACACATAGACATATAGACATATAGACATATACACACATACACATATACACATATACACACATAGACATATAGACATATAGACCTATAGACATAGACATATAGACATATAGACATATAGACATATACAGACATAGACATATAGACATATAGACACATACACCAATAGACATATAGACATATATACATATAGATATATAGACACATAGACATATAGAGATATAGACATATAGACATATAGACACATAGACATATAGACATATAGACATATAGACATATAGACATAAGGCACATAGACATATAGACATATAGACATATAGACATATAGACCTATAGACATATAGACATATCGACCTATAGACCTATAGACATATAGACATATAGACATATAGACATATAGATATATAGACATATAGACATATAGACACATGGACATATAGACATATAGATATATAGACATATAGACATATAGACATATAGACCTATAGACATAGACATATAGACATATAGACATATAGACCTATAGACATATAGACCTATAGACCTATAGACATATAGACATATAGACACATAGACATATAGACACATAGACATATAGACACATAGACATGTAGACATATAGACATATAGACATATAGACACATAGACATATAGACACATAGACATATAGACACATAGACATATAGACACATAGACATGTAGACATATAGACACATAGACATATAGACACATAGACATATAGACATATAGACATATAGACACATAGACATATAGACATATTGACACATACACCAATAGACATATAGACATATAGACATATAGATATATAGACATATAGACATATAGACACATAGACATATAGACATATAGACATATAGACATATAGACACATAGACATATAGACACATAGACATATAGACACATAGACACACAGACATATAGACATATAGACATATAGACACATAGACATATAGAAATAAAGACACATACACCAATAGACATATAGACATATAGACATATAGACATATAGACACATAGACATATAGACATATACAGACATAGACATATAGACATATAGACACATACACCAATAGACATATAGACATATAGACATATAGACATATAGACACATAGACATATAGACATATAGACATATAGACATATAGACATATAGACATATCGACACATAGACATATAGACATATAGACATATAGACACAGACATATAGACATATAGACATATAGCCACATAGACATATAGACATAAGGCACATAGACATATAGACATATAGACATATAGACATATAGACATATAGACCTATAGACATATAGACATATAGACATATAGATATATAGACACATAGATATATAGACATATAGACATATAGACATATAGACATATAGACACATAGACATATAGACATATAGATATATAGACATATAGACACATAGACACATAGACACATAGACACATAGTCATATAGATATATAGACATATACACACATACACATATACACATATACACACATAGACATATAGACATATAGACCTATAGACATAGACATATAGACATATAGACATATAGACATATACAGACATAGACATATAGACATATAGACACATACACCAATAGACATATAGACATATATACATATAGATATATAGACACATAGACATATAGAGATATAGACATATAGACATATAGACACATAGACATATAGACATATAGACATATAGACATATAGATATAAGGCACATAGACATATAGACATATAGACATATAGACATATAGACCTATAGACATATAGACATATAGACCTATAGACCTATAGACATATAGACATATAGACATATAGACATATAGATATATAGACATATAGACATATAGACACATGGACATATAGACATATAGATATATAGACATATAGACATATAGACATATAGACCTATAGACATAGACATATAGACATATAGACATATAGACCTATAGACATATAGACCTATAGACCTATAGACATATAGACATATAGACATATAGACATATAGACATATAGACATATAGACACATAGACATATAGACATATAGACATATAGACACATAGACATATAGACACATAGACATATAGACACATAGACATATAGACACATAGACATGTAGACATATAGACATATAGACATATAGACACATAGACATATAGACACATAGACATATAGACACATAGACATATAGACACATAGACATGTAGACATATAGACACATAGACATATAGACACATAGACATATAGACATATAGACATATAGACACATAGACATATAGACATATTGACACATACGCCATTAGACATATAGACATATAGATATATAGATATATAGACATATAGACATATAGACACATAGACATATAGACATATAGACATATAGACATATAGACACATAGACATATAGACACATAGACATATAGACACATAGACATATAGATATATAGACATATAGACATATAGACACATAGACATATAGACATATAGACATATA
This sequence comes from Eledone cirrhosa, assembly GCA_964016885.1. NCBI lineage: Eukaryota > Metazoa > Mollusca > Cephalopoda > Octopoda > Eledonidae > Eledone > Eledone cirrhosa. Next base: position 41,189,480 of record OZ024745.1, on the reverse strand, counting down.
GACACATAGACACACAGACATATAGACATATAGACATATAGACACATAGACATATAGAAATATAGACACATACACCAATAGACATATAGACATATAGACATATAGACATATAGACACATAGACATATAGACATATACAGACATAGACATATAGACATATAGACACATACACCAATAGACATATAGACATATAGACATATAGACATATAGACACATAGACATATAGACATATAGACATATAGACACAGACATATAGACATATAGACATATAGCCACAAAGACATATAGACATAAGGCACATAGACATATAGACATATAGACATATAGACATATAGACATATAGACACATAGACATATAGACACATAGACATATAGACACATAGACATATAGACATATAGACATATAGACATATAGACATATAGACACATAGACATATAGACATATAGATATATAGATATATAGACATATAGACATATAGACACATAGACATATAGACATATAGACATATAGACATATAGACACATAGACATATAGACATATACAGACATAGACATATAGACATATAGACACATACACCAATAGACATATAGACATATAGACATATAGACACATAGACATATAGACATATAGACATATAGACATATAGACACATAGACATATAGACATATAGATATATAGACATATAGACATATAGACACATAGACATATAGACATATAGACACATAGACATATAGACATATAGACATATAGACATATAGACACATAGATATATAGACATATAGACATATAGACATATAGACACATAGACATATATACATGTAGACACATAGATATATAGACATATAGACACATAGACATATAGACATATAGACATATAGACACATAGACACATAGACACGTAGACATATAGACATATAGACATATACACACATACACATATACACATATACACACATAGACATATAGACATATAGACCTATAGACATAGACATATAGACATATAGACATATAGACATATACAGACATAGACATATAGACATATAGACACATACACCAATAGACATATAGACATATATACATATAGATATATAGACACATAGACATATAGAGATATAGACATATAGACATATAGACACATAGACATTTAGACATATAGACATATAGACATATAGACATAAGGCACATATACATATAGACATATAGACATATAGACCTATAGACATATAGACATATCGACCTATAGACCTATAGACATATAGACATATAGATATATAGACATATAGACATATAGACACATGGACATATAGACATATAGATATATAGACATATAGACATATAGACATATAGACCTATAGACATAGACATATAGACATATAGACATATAGACCTATAGACATATAGACCTATAGACCTATAGACCTATAGACATATAGACATATAGACACATAGACATATAGACACATAGACATATAGACACATAGACATATAGACACAGACATGTAGACATATAGACACATAGACATATAGACACATAGACATATAGACATATAGACATATAGACACATAGACATATAGACATATTGACACATACACCAATAGACATATAGACATATAGACATATAGATATATAGACATATAGACATATAGACACATAGACATATAGACATATAGACATATAGACATATAGACACATAGACATATAGACACATAGACATATAGACACATAGACACACAGACATATAGACATATAGACATATAGACACATAGACATATAGAAATATAGACACATACACCAATAGACATATAGACATATAGACATATAGACATATAGACACATAGACATATAGACATATACAGACATAGACATATAGACATATAGACACATACACCAATAGACATATAGACATATAGACATATAGACATATAGACACATAGACATATAGACATATAGACATATAGACATATAGACATATAGACATATAGACACATAGACATATAGACATATAGACATATAGACACAGACATATAGACATATAGACATATAGCCACATAGACATATAGACATAAGGCACATAGACATATAGACATATAGACATATAGACATATAGACATATAGACCTATAGACATATAGACATATAGACATATAGATATATAGACACATAGATATATAGACATATAGACATATAGACATATAGACATATAGACACATAGACATATAGACATATAGATATATAGACATATAGACACATAGACATATAGACATATAGACATATACACACATACACGGACATAGTTTTATACGCATATGTCCAAATACACGTACACATAATGAAAACTACATATGCCAATACAGTCTATTAAACGCGTGCGTTTCACACACACACACACACACACAACACAGTCACACACAGGTAAACACACCCCCCACACACACACAGATACATACACATACATACGCACATGCACACATACACACACAAACACACGAACACCGCTTCTCTCTTACACAAATATACGCAGAGGCAAACACACACACACACATGGTAATATTTTCTCTGATACATTAATATATACATATACACACGAATATATACACACACACAGGAACAGCCGTTCTGAAAACACACACATATACGAACACACACGTATACAAACACACACATATACGAACACACACATATACGACCACACACGTATACGACCACACACATATACGACCACACACGTATACGACCACACACATATACGAACACACACATATACGAACACACACATATACGAACACACACATATACGAACACACACATATACGAACACACACGTATACGACCACACACATATACGACCACACACGTATACTACCACACACATACGAGCATACACATATACGAACACACACGTATACGAATACTCACATATACGAACACACACATATACGAACACACACGTATACGAACACACACATATACGAACACACACTTATACGACCACACACATATACGAACACACACATATACGAACACACACATATACGAACACACACGTATACGACCACAAACCTATACGACCACACACATATACGACCACACACATATACGAACACACACATATACTAAATATCTTATATATATACAGGCAAGAACAGAGATTATGTCGCCCTCTTTGTCACACGCACAAACATACATACATACTTATATACAGAACAACAGAACAACACACGGACAAACACGCGCACACACTCACAGTCTCTCTCTCTCTCTCTTCTTTCTTTCTCACTCTCACACTCTCTCTTGCTCTCTCTCTCTCTCTCCCGTACACACATACACTGAATCACACCAACGCAGTCACAGTTACTCTGACGTATGCACGAATGGTCACCCCTCACACAGACATAACCTTCCACACACACCTACAAATATAATTTCTATATGGCACATACAGACGAAGTGAAAAATACAAAAAAAAAACAAAAAAAAAAAACAAAAAAAAACAAACAAAGAAACGCAAACAAATAATTATATAGCGACAAAAATGCTTTCACACATCAGTATTGGAACAATAATTGTATATTATGGTTATTCTGAATTCCGAACTGGAATTCCGGAAGGAAACAGCTGGATGTTGTCCCTTCCTAGTTTTGTTCGCAACTTATTGTAACGACGCCAACACTCATTATCATATAGTTATACATATATTTATATGTACATACGTACATACGTACGTACGTATGTATGTATGTATGTATGTATGTATGTATGTATGTATGTATGTATGTATGTATGTATGTATGTATGTATGTATGTATGTGTGTATGTTTGTATGTATGTATGTATGTATGAATGTGTGCTCGAATATTTGTGTCTGTGTCTATGTATATGTATGTATACGTGCGTGTGAGTGTCAATCTGCGAATACTTTTATATATATATATATATTTATATATATATGTGTAGTGCAAATTTGGACGGGAACAAAATAGAGAGGCAGACAAATAAAGGTTTATTAGGTTCACGCTCTTATATATATATATATATATATATATATATATATATATAAGAGGGTGTTAAAGTTTGCTTGAAGCATTGTGAAATGTGTAAAATATGTAGTTTAGAAAGCCACAGCAATGCAGATGGGAAATCTCGAGGTAAGAAGTGAGTGAGAAATAGGAGAAAAGTGAAAATTGAGAGAAACGAAAATGAAAACAAAACAAAGGTAGAAGGGTTACCGTAGTGGAGATTTAATCCCAATATTTCGGGCTCACGCCCATAGGAATGCCGAATAACGGCATTCCTATGTTTTAACGACAATACAACTTTCTCCGGCTTAGCCTGTTTCCCCCCCTTTTGGAACTTTCCCCCGTTGATGGGCGTGAGCCCGAAATATTGGGATTAAATCTCCACTACGGTAACCCTTCTACCTTTGTTTTGTTTGCATTTTCGTTTCTCTCAATTTTCACTTTTCTCCTATTTCTCACTCACTTCTTACCTCGAGATTTCCCATCTGCATTGTTGTGGCTTTCTAAACTACATATTATATATATATATATATATATATATATATATATATATATATATATATATATATATATATATATATATATATATATATATATATATGTACATATATATATATATATATATATATATATATATATATATATATATATATATATATATATATTTAGGAGTAGTTTAGGTATGATACATTTTATTACTAATTATATCTAAATGTTTCTTCTCTCTTCATAATGTATATACTTATATATATATATATATATATATGAAAACAGGGAGAAAGAGACGATTATTAGGAAGAAATATATATATAAATATATTTATATGTTACTCTGCACTGTATTGAGTACCTTACTTACTCTAACTGTGGTAACCCCCGATTGAACCCAGGATAACTTATATATATATATAATTGAATAAACAAGAGAGATGAACACTAATATAAACATACATGTGTTCGAATCGTAAGGACTAGGTTAGCTAGGGTGAACAAATATTAACTACAGCAATATGGTTTGTCAGACTTAATTTTAAGTAGTAAATTAAGAAAAATAACAGACCTATATCGGGCAAACGCCTGGTAACAACTAGACAGTTTTGAGAACTGTATCACAACATCTGAAACAGTTCTAGTCCTGTATAATCTCATCTATATTAACACTTTTATACTCTGCTTTGTATTGAGTACCTTACTTACTGTGGTTACCTCCGATTCAACCCGGAATAACGTACCTTTTAGCACTCTCTGTGCCCCTTATAACCATCATCAAGAAACTATGCTGACCAAACTCGACCTTGATGTCTCCATGAAGAACATCCCCATCCCTCCAAGGAAACTATACCTAAAAACACCCATCAGACGTACCGACGAGTTCATCAAGCGTATTAGATGGAGAGCCGTCATCCTCGACAACCCTGATGTAGCATCTACCAACGATGAGAAGTTCGGCTTCAAAACGAATAAGGCACCACCCACCAACAGCCTACTTGAACCATTTGAAGAAGACCTCTTCAAGATGATCAAATATATCAAATTCCGTAGAGCCACCACACCATTCCAGGCATACTTAAATACTGAATTGCGGAATATAAAAAAATCCCCTAATCTCCATGTCTCCTCCGATAAAACCAAAAACGTTTATGAGGTAAACCCCAGACCTACAATAAGCTGGCAAAAAATGCCATCACGACCACCTACAAAAAGGTAATAGAGATGGCATTGACTGAGACAAATGCGGCCGGAAAAGAAATCGCCAAGTCCCTTAAATTATATGACCGAACCGAACCTTTAAGGATAAAGACGCCGCACTTTACCCTGAAGGACCATAAGGGAAACTTCCTCAACAAACCATCAGTCAGACTTATCAACCCCACTCGTTCAGACATCGGCTCTATCAGTAAGAAGATCCTAGATAGCGTCTACCGTCATTGCGGGTCGCCTCACCACTCCCACTCTGGAGCAGAACATCTGAGGCAATATCCTGGTTCCAAGAATTACCCGACAAACGCCACACTTGCTTACTGCAACTCGACATAGAAAACTACTATGCTTCTATCTCGGAGCCCCTCCTGAAGGACGCAATTACCTTTGCCAGGAATTTTACCACCATTACCGATGCAGAGCAAGTTGTTATCCTCCACGCCTGTAAGACCTATCAATACCACGATGGATCTTACTGGATCAACAAGAAGTCTCAGACTCCATTTGACGTCAGCATGGGAACGAGTGACTCGGCTGAAATTAGCGACCTTGTGAGCTTGTACATTTTACATCACCTGAAGAACCATTTTACCGGCCTAACCGGAGGTTTATACCGAGACGACGGCCTCTTCGCTCTGCACAAGGTTAACCCCAGAACCACCGATGGGTTTCGGAGAAACTTAAGCTCGTTCTTCTTTAATCTAGGACTTAGTATAACTATTGAATCTAATATAACTAGGGCCAACTTCTTAGATGTCACTCTCGACCTAGATACTTCCCTCTATTACCCGTACCACAAACCTAACGAATCCCTTAGATATATTAATGTTAATTCTAACCACCCCAAAAACATCACTGATAATTAGTAAAAAGCGTCTCTATTAGAATCTCTGGCCTCTCTGCCAACGAGATATTTTTAACGCCTCTGCCTCCTACGACAATGACGACCTCGCCCGCAGCGGATTTAAAGAAAAGATAACCTACCTAGAAACCACCACAAGATTGCAGAGGAGGAATAGGCATAGGCAGATTAGCTGGTACAACCCTCCCTTCTATAGAGCAGTCTCTACACTGATAGCTAGGATTTTCTTCAGTTTGCTGAAAACACACTTTCCCCATACAACATAGGTACTACACCATCTTTAATAAGAACACAATAAGACTCTCTTACTCCACCACACCTAACCTAGCTAGGAATATAGCCAACCACAATTCTAAAAAATTAAATAAGCCAACCACCTCCGAACCC
>OZ024745.1:41122515-41180015 GCA_964016885.1 Eledone cirrhosa | reverse complement strand
ATGAGGGAAAAGTTGCCTTTGAGGCATCTCGAATCGCACACGAGAAAGTAAAGCGGGACGTGAGGAAGGGCATTGCTGTTGCACTTCCAGACGGCGAGGGTCCTCCTATGGTTCTGACATGCAGCGTCTGTGCGAGACTCTGCCTAAGCAATGCTGGACTCGAAAGTCATCTTTGCAGTCATAAAGTAAGACCAGTGGTTGACTACCAGGCTGCTGTTGGAGATGCTACTCATCATGCTTGCCAAACATGTGGTAGAGAATGTAAATCAGCAGGAGGGCTCAAGCGACATGCAAAAGTACACGAACTCCAACCACAACCGACTATTCCCAGTAAATGTTTTGGTTGCCGACTCTGTGCAAGACATTTTAGATCATTGGCTGGGCTAAAAATCCACATTCGATCGCAGCACTGTTAGTTGCTATCGTGTGTGTGTGTGTGTGTGTAGATATGCTTATGTGCGTGCGTGTGTGTGTATATATATATGAATATGTATATTATTATTGTTGTTGTCGTTATTATTATTATTGCTATTATTATTATTATTATTATTATTATTATTATTATTATTATTATTATTATTATTGTTATTAATGTATGTGTGTATATATGTGTGAGTGTATGTGTATGTATGTGTGTATGTATATATGTATGTATGTATATATATATATATATATATATATATATATATATATTTCTTTTTTTTTTTTTTTTTAAATTTATTTATTATCATTATTATTATTATTATTATTATTATTATTATTTTTCTTTTTTTTTTCTTGTGCAATGGCCATACTCGATAACGAGGGGGCAGCCATCATATGTGTATATGTAAATGTATATTTATATGTGTGTATTTACATATGTATATATGTATATATATTAGTGTATATATATATATATATATATGTGTGTGTGTATATATACATATATATGTATGTATATATATGTATATGTGTATGTGTATGTGTATGTATGTGTATGCACGTATATATGTATATATCTGTGTATGTATTTATTTATTTTTATATATATAAGACCAAGGTTAACGTATGTTGATGCCCTCAGGACAGACACTGGTCTGTTGGAGACGCAGGACATGGCAGCGATAATGAGGGACAGAGACCGCTGGAGAGAACTCGTCGATGGATCTCGGGAATTTTACCCGCCTTAGGTAGATAGATATATGTATATATATATATATATATATATATATATATATATATATATATATATATATATATATATATATATATATATATATATGTATGTGGATATGTATGTATGTATGTATGTGTATATGTCTGTGTATGTATATATACATATATATATATATGTATTTATATATATACATATATATATATAGAGATATATGTGTATATATATATATATATATATATATATACATATATATATATATATATATATATATATATATATATATATATATATATATATATATATATATATATATATATATATATATATATTAAAATAACAGATTAAAGCTTAAGTAAAGAAACGCTGCTTTCACCCTTAACGGGATCTTAATCTCTTATTTTAATAAATATTTGCTCTACGGTTCTTATATATTTGATATATATTTATCCTTATCGAGCCCTCTTTGGATTTTAGTCTTCAAATTTATTATTATTACTATATATATATATGTATGTGTATATATATATATATATATATATATATATATATATATATATATATATATATATATATATATATATGTATATATGTATATGTGTATATGTGCATACGTGTGTATATATGTCTATATGTATCTATGTGTGTATATATATATATATGTATATGTGTGTATGTATGTATATGTATGTATGTGTGTATATGTAAGTGTGTGTATATATAATATATATCTATATATATATATATGTATGTATATGTATGTGTGTGTGTGTGTTTATATATATATATATATGTACATATATATATATATATATATATGTATGTATATATATATATATATGTATATGTGTATGTATGTGTGTATATGTATATATTTATGTATGTATGCATATATATATATATATTTATATATATGTGTATGTATATATATGTATATATGTATGTGTGTGTGTGAGTGTGTATGTTTGTTAATATGTCTGTTGATATTTGGAATATAGCTTAAGAGAAACTTGAAGATAATGGTATGATAGGCACTCAATATTTTGAGCTGGTCTATAGAATTCTCTAGGCCTTTGTCAATCTAAGTACAACCTTAATGAATTAGCTTTTAAAGAATTTCCCTTTTTTATTAAATCCGTCAACCATGACTGACCCCCAACGATCTTATAGACGCCTGAAATATAGGCATTGTTAGCTTAAGAGAAACTTAAAAATAAGGAGTCGCAGCCCATTCTGAACTTGTTTATAGAATTCTTTCTGCCTTTGTTACTCTAAATATAAATTATAGATTTAAAGAATTAGCTTTTAATGAATTCGCTTTTCTATCAACCAATGACCTCTACCCATCCCACTCCCTACCCTCTCCTACCACCTGAAGAGGCCTATAAATACCATATTTATTTTTTGATACCCAGATTCCTGATGATTTCTAAAGAATGAAACAGTTCTAATCCTGTAGAATCTCATCTACATTAAAACTTTTATACTCTGCTATGTATGAGTACCTTACTTACTGTGGTTACCTCCGTTTCGCCCCGGAATAACGTATATATATGTATATATATATATATATATATATATATATATATATATATATATATATATATATATATATATATATATATATATATATATATATATAAGTGTAAGTATGTATGTATACGTACATACATATATGTATACAGACGTACAGTAGCATGTATATATATATATATAGTTAAAAGAATAGAGGTGTAACACACAAGTTACTATATATTGGTAAACGGAATAAAAAATGCTGACAAATTGTTCACAGTCGAAAAATGGTTTAATTAGGAATAAAAGTGTATTAGTGATTGTATGGGTTAGTATTCAGTTGTGGTTTTAAGTTTTTAAGTTTTTACCGGTTGCGCATTTCTAAATGCTTTTCAAAAATAATTTTGAGATAGAGTGTCCGTGCTGTTTGCTCAGATCAGAGCAAACAGCACGGACACTCTATCTCAAAATTATTTTTGAAAAGCATTTAGAAATGCGCAACCGGTAAAAACTTAAAAACTTAAAACCACAACTGAATACTAACCCATACAATCACTAATACTCTTTTATTCCTAATTAAACCATTTTTCAACTGTGAACAATTTGTCAGCATTTTCTATTCCGTTTACCAATATATATATATATATATATATATATATATATATATATATATATATATATATATATACATACAGGCACACATATATATATTTACGTATCAGTTTAACGAACATTTATTATAATGTTCGCTTTGCTCGTTTGTAAACAAACGCACAGCCTGATTTACGCCGTACAGTGTTTAGGCAACCACGTCACCTTTTTGTTCAACACTGACACAGGAACGTTGTACTAGTTTCAAGCTTGTTAGCTATCGTCAGCACCGTATACCTTTCTGCCAGATGGTTGAACGTCCGAAAGTATATACTTTCCTTATGAAAATTAACAGCTGAGCAGCCTAATTTGCATATCGAGTGAGTTCAGTCGGCCAGGCGCACCGAAAACGATAAATGGAATAGAATGAAACGAAATTTCATTTCTCACTCTTAGTACGGCACTTACTTAAGTGTAAGTATGTATGTATACGTACATACATATATGTATACAGACGTACAGTAGCATGTATATATATATATATATATATATATATATATATATATATATACATACAGGCACACATATATATATGCACGTATTCAGTTTACCGAACATTTATTATAATGTTAGCTTTGTTCGTTTGTAAACAAACGCACAGCCTGATTTACGCCGTACAGTGTTTAGGCAACCACGTCACTTTTTGTTCAACACTGACACAGGAACGATGTACTAGTTTCAAGCTTGTTAGCTATCGTCAGCACCGTATACCTTTCTGCCAGATGGTTGAACGTCCGAAAGTATATACTTTCCTTATGAAAATTAACGGCTGAGCAGCCTAATTTGCATATCGAGTGAGTTCAGTCGGCCAGAAAGGTATACGGTGCTGACGATAGCTAACAAGCTTGAAACTAGTACATCGTTCCTGTGTCAGTGTTGAACAAAAAGGTGACGTGGTTGCCTAAACACTGTACGGCGTAATTCAGGCTGTTCGTTTGTTTACAAACGAACAAAGCGAACATTATAACAAATGTTCGATAAACTGATACGTGCATATATATATGTGTGCCTGTATGTATATATATATATATATATATATACATGCTACTGTACGTCTGTATACATATATGTATGTACGTATACATACATACTTACACTTAAGTAAGTGCCGTACTAAGAGTGAGAAATGAAATTTCGTTTCATTCTATTCCACTTATCGTTTTCGGTGCGCCTGGCCGACTGAACTCACTCGATATGCAAATTAGGCTGCTCAGCTGTTAATTTTCATAAGGAAAGTATATACTTTCGGACGTTCAACCATCTGGCAGAAAGGTATACGGTGCTGACGATAGCTAACAAGCTTGAAACTAGTACATCGTTCCTGTGTCAGTGTTGAACAAAAAGGTGACGTGGTTGCCTAAACACTGTACGGCGTAAATCAGGCTGTTCGTTTGTTTACAAACTAACAAAGCGAACATTATAATAAATGTTCGGTAAACTGATACGAGCATATATATATGTGTGCCTGTATGTATATATATATATATATATATATATATATATATATATATATATATTTCCACTACTGTGCATGTTTTCTTTTCCCTGTCCCATATCATAATATCTGGTCTGTTATGCCTGCATTTTATTGGGGTTTTTACTGGAACATTCCACCGGTACTCTTTCATATTATGTACATGGATGTCTTCCACATTGTTGTAGCTTTTAATGTGTTTATCATCGGGGCTATCTTTTTTACGAACTGCATTGTACAGTGCTTTGGCCACTACATCATGCCTCATAGGTAGATAGTACCGCGATGACATCTTTGGGCAGCTGCTGATGAGATGGGTGATATCCTCGATGTTAGTCCTGCAGAGTATGCACTTGTTATCACATCTAGGTGTTTTTCCTGCATCCCTATCTCTTTTGTGAATCAGGTATTTCGTGCTAATCTCCTGTTCTTGGATTGCAAAAGCGTATCCTTCAAAGTGGGAGCCAATATAGCGGTTGTTGGTCCAAGATAGACTACATCCTTATCTATATTACTCTCACTCTGGAGCTTCCTGGCAACATATCCATGCATGATTTTTTTCTGATAGGCATGGAGACTTCATCCATGGATTCACTGCGATACTGCTGAGCGAAATCCCTGGGTGTGAGTTTTTGATTAGCACACAGGGAATATCTCTCAAGGAGTTCCTTCCCAACTCTCATGGTCTTATCTGTTTCATGCAGATAGACTTGCTCGAGAAGGGGGCTCCTACGCTTCGAGGTTCGTAGATGTTGTCGGAGAGATATGATGCGACATTCAAATGTTGTCTGGACTGATGTTAGGCCGCTGCCTCCCTGCCTACGTTTCAAGTAAAGGCGGTCTATGTCACTGTTGATGTTGAAGTTTCCGGTGTTGTTCAGTATTTTTCGAGTTCTAACATCAACTGTTCGGATTTCGTCTATCGTCCAATATGTATGTATGTATGTATGTATGTATGTATGTATGTATGTATGTATGTATGTATGTATGCATGTATGTATGTATATCTGGGGTCGGCGAGACATATGCAAGGAGACAAATGTAAAGGTGTACAAGGCATGTGTGCTCTCTTGTCTTCTTTATGCCTGCGAGACCTGGGACACATATCGACACCACCTTAAGCAATTGGAGCGTTTCCATCAGATGTGTCTCAGACGGATCCATGGCGTTCACTGGAGGGACCACATCAGTAATGTCGAGATTTTGGAAAGCTCTATGTGTGACAGTATAGAAGCTCTTGTGCTTAAGCAACGACTCCGTTGGAGTGGTCACCTTGCCAGGATGAAGGATTCTAGAATACCAAAACAACTCTTTTATGGAGAGTTAGTTAAAGGAAAACGACCGCCACATAAACCAAAAAAGAAGTATAAGGATTCCTTGAAAGCCTCTTTGAATGACGCTAACACCTCTGCTGATACATCGGAAAATATTGCTGCTGATCCTAATAAAAGACTGTATATGAGGGAAAAGTTGCTTTGAGGCATCTCGAATCGCATACGAGAAAGTAAAGCGGGAGGAAGGGCATTGCTGTTGCATTTCCAGACGGCGAGGGTCCTCTTATGGTGCTGACATGTAGCGTCTGTGCGAGACTCTGCCTAAGCAAAGCTGGACTCGAAAGTCATCTTCGCAGACGTAAAGTAAGACCAGTGGTTGACTACCAGGCTGCTGTTGGAGATGCTACTCATCATGCTTGCCAAGCATGTGGTAGAGAATGTAAATCAGCAGGAGGGCTCAAGCGACATGCAAAAGTACATGAACTCCAACCACAGCCGGCTATTCCCAGTTAATGTTTTGGTTGCCGACTCTGTGCAAGACATTTTAGATCATTGGCTGGGCTAAAAATCCACATTCGATCGCAGCGCTGTTAGTTGGTATCGTGTGTGTGTGTATAGATATGTTTATGTGTGTGCGTGTGTATATATATATATATATATATATATATATATATATATATATTATTATTATTGTTGTTATTGTCGTTATTATTATTGTTATTATTATTATTATTGGAGGGACCACAAACAGGCAGAGAATGGACTGACAGCTAGCGCCATCCCAATCCCTCATCCGGCCGCTGACCTCTGTACGACCGACCCCATTTCACGCGCACGCGCGCTCTGCCGAATACCTCAGATATTCAAATCAGCAAACATCGAAAGACGCCTTCCGGACTTGTCCGACAGAAAACCTTTTCCCCCACCCCGGAAAAAACCCCAGTTGATGGATGTGAATCCGAAATATATAGGGACTTTTAAATCTCTCCCAAGGTAACTCTCTCTTGTGTTGTTATTATTATTTTTATCCTTTTACTCTCCCCTTCATTCTACACATCTCACACATCTTATAAACACCACGCATCTCAACGTACACCCACTTACATCTCTCTCTCCACCACCGGACCTTGTTACCCGGAGAGTTACCCATTTGCATTGTCGAGGCTTCCAAACGACTTATAGATATTATTATTATTATTGTTATTAATATATATGTGTGTGTATGTATGTACATATATATGTGTATATATGTGTGTATGTATATGTGTATGTATATATATATATTATTTTTTTCTCCTGCAATGGCCATACTCGATAACGAGGGAGGAACCATAATGTATGTATGTATGAATGAATGAGTATATATCTATATATGTAACGAAGCAGGTGTGGTAAGGACCCAGATGGACCATAACGCACCAGAGTACTTAATACTTAGGGTAGTAGAGTGGGTAATAGGAAAATGTTAGACCCCGACGACAGAGCTCAAGCCATTTAGACGGCTATTTCAATTTTGTAAGTCATATTTCATATAAATTCATTTGCATTGTTTCCACTTTATTGTTCTCGTCTCTTTGGAATATACTTCTAATAGAAATATATTTTTACCTTTTATATGCAGAAGCTTTAGCACTTAAACATACGTACTAATTTATGTTACTACCTTAGTCATGGGTAATATTTCCATCATACACGTGTCCAGAAATAGCCGTCGAAACGGCTTGATCTCTGCCGTCGGGTCTAACATTTTCCTATATATATATGTATATATATGCATATATATATATATGCATATATGTACGTATACATACTTACATTTAAGTATCAGCCGTACTAAGAGTGAGAAATGAAATTTCATTTTTTCCATTTATCGTTTTCGGTACTCCCGGCCGACTAACTCATTCTATATGCAAATTAGGCTTCTCAGCCGTTAATATGCATAAGGAAAGTATATACTTTCAAACGTTCAATCGACTGACAGGAAGGTATACGGTGCTGATGACAACTAATAAGCTAGAAACTAGTTCATCGTCCCTTTGTCAGTGTTGAACAAAAGGGCAACGATGGTTACCGAACACTGTACGGCTAATAATTCGGGCTGTTTGTTTACAAACAAACCGAGCAATATGATAAATGTTCGGTAAACCCATACGTACATATATATATGTGCATGTATGCATGTATATACATACTACTGTACGTTTGTATTCATATGTGTATGTACGTATACATACTTACATATATATATATATATATATATATATTATGTATGTGTATATATATGTATATATATATATACATATATATATATATATATATACACATATATATATATATATATATATATATATATATATATATATATATATATATATATATATATATATATATAAAAACAAATAACGAAACGAAATTAAATTTCGTTTCGTTTGTAACTCACTTTTGTATGACTGACGCTTAAACAATTAAGTTAAAGATGTACATCCATATATGTATACTGAAATACTAGTATGTATATGAATACACACACGTATACATATGTAGATGTACCAAGTTTTTTCACTGGTCACTTTACTGTGAGTGGCCAGCTATTCTGTATGTAAACACACAGACAAACCGGTTTTTAGAGTCATACTGGTTTTTGAGGAAACACCTTTCCTCTATTCTCCAGAAAGCCAGACAAGGAATATTGAACTAGTTTCGTTGTTGTTACAACTCATCAGCAATATTTACCTATCTTCCGGCCTCTCTAGAGAATCGTAAAAGCACATATCGTTATATGCTTTTTCTATGAAAATTAGTAGTGGGCAGACTAATTTGCATAGAGTGTGAGTAAGTACCGGTTCAACGGAGACGATAAAAACAAATAACGAAACGAAATTAAATTTCGTTTCGTTTGTAACTCACTTTTGTATGACTGACGCTTAAACAATTAAGTTAAAGATGTACATCCATATATGTATACTGAAATACTAGTATGTATATGAATACACACACGTATACATATGTAGATGTACCAAGTTTTTTCACTGGTCACTTTACTGTGAGTGGCCAGCTATTCTGTATGTAAACACACAGACAAACCGGTTTTTAGAGTCATACTGGTTTTTGAGGAAACACCTTTCCTCTATTCTCCAGAAAGCCAGACAAGGAATATTGAACTAGTTTCGTTGTTGTTACAACTCATCAGCAATATTTACCTATCTTCCGGCCTCTCTAGAGAATCGTAAAAGCACATATCGTTATATGCTTTTTCTATGAAAATTAGTAGTGGGCAGACTAATTTGCATAGAGTGTGAGTAAGTACCGGTTCAACGGAGACGATAAAAACAAATAACGAAACGAAATTAAATTTCGTTTCGTTTGTAACTCACTTTTGTATGACTGACGCTTAAACAATTAAGTTAAAGATGTACATCCATATATGTATACTGAAATACTAGTATGTATATGAATACACACACGTATACATATGTAGATGTACCAAGTTTTTTCACTGGTCACTTTACTGTGAGTGGCCAGCTATTCTGTATGTAAACACACAGACAAACCGGTTTTTAGAGTCATACTGGTTTTTGAGGAAACACCTTTCCTCTATTCTCCAGAAAGCCAGACAAGGAATATTGAACTAGTTTCGTTGTTGTTACAACTCATCAGCAATATTTACCTATCTTCCGGCCTCTCTAGAGAATCGTAAAAGCACATATCGTTATATGCTTTTTCTATGAAAATTAGTAGTGGGCAGACTAATTTGCATAGAGTGTGAGTAAGTACCGGTTCAACGGAGACGATAAAAACAAATAACGAAACGAAATTAAATTTCGTTTCGTTTGTAACTCACTTTTGTATGACTGACGCTTAAACAATTAAGTTAAAGATGTACATCCATATATGTATACTGAAATACTAGTATGTATATGAATACACACACGTATACATATGTAGATGTACCAAGTTTTTTCACTGGTCACTTTACTGTGAGTGGCCAGCTATTCTGTATGTAAACACACAGACAAACCGGTTTTTAGAGTCATACTGGTTTTTGAGGAAACACCTTTCCTCTATTCTCCAGAAAGCCAGACAAGGAATATTGAACTAGTTTCGTTGTTGTTACAACTCATCAGCAATATTTACCTATCTTCCGGCCTCTCTAGAGAATCGTAAAAGCACATATCGTTATATGCTTTTTCTATGAAAATTAGTAGTGGGCAGACTAATTTGCATAGAGTGTGAGTAAGTACCGGTTCAACGGAGACGATAAAAACAAATAACGAAACGAAATTAAATTTCGTTTCGTTTGTAACTCACTTTTGTATGACTGACGCTTAAACAATTAAGTTAAAGATGTACATCCATATATGTATACTGAAATACTAGTATGTATATGAATACACACACGTATACATATGTAGATGTACCAAGTTTTTTCACTGGTCACTTTACTGTGAGTGGCCAGCTATTCTGTATGTAAACACACAGACAAACCGGTTTTTAGAGTCATACTGGTTTTTGAGGAAACACCTTTCCTCTATTCTCCAGAAAGCCAGACAAGGAATATTGAACTAGTTTCGTTGTTGTTACAACTCATCAGCAATATTTACCTATCTTCTTTAACTTAATTGTTTAAGCGTCAGTCATACAAAAGTGAGTTACAAACGAAACGAAATTTAATTTCGTTTCGTTATTTGTTTTTATCGTCTCCGTTGAACCGGTACTTACTCACACTCTATGCAAATTAGTCTGCCCACTACTAATTTTCATAGAAAAAGCATATAACGATATGTGCTTTTACGATTCTCTAGAGAGGCCGGAAGATAGGTAAATATTGCTGATGAGTTGTAACAACAACGAAACTAGTTCAATATTCCTTGTCTGGCTTTCTGGAGAATAGAGGAAAGGTGTTTCCTCAAAAACCAGTATGACTCTAAAAACCGGTTTGTCTGTGTGTTTACATACAGAATAGCTGGCCACTCACAGTAAAGTGACCAGTGAAAAAACTTGGTACATCTACATATGTATACGTGTGTGTATTCATATACATACTAGTATTTCAGTATACATATATGGATGTACATCTTTAACTTAATTGTTTAAGCGTCAGTCATACAAAAGTGAGTTACAAACGAAACGAAATTTAATTTCGTTTCGTTATTTGTTTTTATCGTCTCCGTTGAACCGGTACTTACTCACACTCTATGCAAATTAGTCTGCCCACTACTAATTTTCATAGAAAAAGCATATAACGATATGTGCTTTTACGATTCTCTAGAGAGGCCGGAAGATAGGTAAATATTGCTGATGAGTTGTAACAACAACGAAACTAGTTCAATATTCCTTGTCTGGCTTTCTGGAGAATAGAGGAAAGGTGTTTCCTCAAAAACCAGTATGACTCTAAAAACCGGTTTGTCTGTGTGTTTACATACAGAATAGCTGGCCACTCACAGTAAAGTGACCAGTGAAAAAACTTGGTACATCTACATATGTATACGTGTGTGTATTCATATACATACTAGTATTTCAGTATACATATATGGATGTACATCTTTAACTTAATTGTTTAAGCGTCAGTCATACAAAAGTGAGTTACAAACGAAACGAAATTTAATTTCGTTTCGTTATTTGTTTTTATCGTCTCCGTTGAACCGGTACTTACTCACACTCTATGCAAATTAGTCTGCCCACTACTAATTTTCATAGAAAAAGCATATAACGATATGTGCTTTTACGATTCTCTAGAGAGGCCGGAAGATAGGTAAATATTGCTGATGAGTTGTAACAACAACGAAACTAGTTCAATATTCCTTGTCTGGCTTTCTGGAGAATAGAGGAAAGGTGTTTCCTCAAAAACCAGTATGACTCTAAAAACCGGTTTGTCTGTGTGTTTACATACAGAATAGCTGGCCACTCACAGTAAAGTGACCAGTGAAAAAACTTGGTACATCTACATATGTATACGTGTGTGTATTCATATACATACTAGTATTTCAGTATACATATATGGATGTACATCTTTAACTTAATTGTTTAAGCGTCAGTCATACAAAAGTGAGTTACAAACGAAACGAAATTTAATTTCGTTTCGTTATTTGTTTTTATCGTCTCCGTTGAACCGGTACTTACTCACACTCTATGCAAATTAGTCTGCCCACTACTAATTTTCATAGAAAAAGCATATAACGATATGTGCTTTTACGATTCTCTAGAGAGGCCGGAAGATAGGTAAATATTGCTGATGAGTTGTAACAACAACGAAACTAGTTCAATATTCCTTGTCTGGCTTTCTGGAGAATAGAGGAAAGGTGTTTCCTCAAAAACCAGTATGACTCTAAAAACCGGTTTGTCTGTGTGTTTACATACAGAATAGCTGGCCACTCACAGTAAAGTGACCAGTGAAAAAACTTGGTACATCTACATATGTATACGTGTGTGTATTCATATACATACTAGTATTTCAGTATACATATATGGATGTACATCTTTAACTTAATTGTTTAAGCGTCAGTCATACAAAAGTGAGTTACAAACGAAACGAAATTTAATTTCGTTTCGTTATTTGTTTTTATCGTCTCCGTTGAACCGGTACTTACTCACACTCTATGCAAATTAGTCTGCCCACTACTAATTTTCATAGAAAAAGCATATAACGATATGTGCTTTTACGATTCTCTAGAGAGGCCGGAAGATAGGTAAATATTGCTGATGAGTTGTAACAACAACGAAACTAGTTCAATATTCCTTGTCTGGCTTTCTGGAGAATAGAGGAAAGGTGTTTCCTCAAAAACCAGTATGACTCTAAAAACCGGTTTGTCTGTGTGTTTACATACAGAATAGCTGGCCACTCACAGTAAAGTGACCAGTGAAAAAACTTGGTACATCTACATATGTATACGTGTGTGTATTCATATACATACTAGTATTTCAGTATACATATATGGATGTACATCTTTAACTTAATTGTTTAAGCGTCAGTCATACAAAAGTGAGTTACAAACGAAACGAAATTTAATTTCGTTTCGTTATTTGTTTTTATCGTCTCCGTTGAACCGGTACTTACTCACACTCTATGCAAATTAGTCTGCCCACTACTAATTTTCATAGAAAAAGCATATAACGATATGTGCTTTTACGATTCTCTAGAGAGGCCGGAAGATAGGTAAATATTGCTGATGAGTTGTAACAACAACGAAACTAGTTCAATATTCCTTGTCTGGCTTTCTGGAGAATAGAGGAAAGGTGTTTCCTCAAAAACCAGTATGACTCTAAAAACCGGTTTGTCTGTGTGTTTACATACAGAATAGCTGGCCACTCACAGTAAAGTGACCAGTGAAAAAACTTGGTACATCTACATATGTATACGTGTGTGTATTCATATACATACTAGTATTTCAGTATACATATATGGATGTACATCTTTAACTTAATTGTTTAAGCGTCAGTCATACAAAAGTGAGTTACAAACGAAACGAAATTTAATTTCGTTTCGTTATTTGTTTTTATCGTCTCCGTTGAACCGGTACTTACTCACACTCTATGCAAATTAGTCTGCCCACTACTAATTTTCATAGAAAAAGCATATAACGATATGTGCTTTTACGATTCTCTAGAGAGGCCGGAAGATAGGTAAATATTGCTGATGAGTTGTAACAACAACGAAACTAGTTCAATATTCCTTGTCTGGCTTTCTGGAGAATAGAGGAAAGGTGTTTCCTCAAAAACCAGTATGACTCTAAAAACCGGTTTGTCTGTGTGTTTACATACAGAATAGCTGGCCACTCACAGTAAAGTGACCAGTGAAAAAACTTGGTACATCTACATATGTATACGTGTGTGTATTCATATACATACTAGTATTTCAGTATACATATATGGATGTACATCTTTAACTTAATTGTTTAAGCGTCAGTCATACAAAAGTGAGTTACAAACGAAACGAAATTTAATTTCGTTTCGTTATTTGTTTTTATCGTCTCCGTTGAACCGGTACTTACTCACACTCTATGCAAATTAGTCTGCCCACTACTAATTTTCATAGAAAAAGCATATAACGATATGTGCTTTTACGATTCTCTAGAGAGGCCGGAAGATAGGTAAATATTGCTGATGAGTTGTAACAACAACGAAACTAGTTCAATATTCCTTGTCTGGCTTTCTGGAGAATAGAGGAAAGGTGTTTCCTCAAAAACCAGTATGACTCTAAAAACCGGTTTGTCTGTGTGTTTACATACAGAATAGCTGGCCACTCACAGTAAAGTGACCAGTGAAAAAACTTGGTACATCTACATATGTATACGTGTGTGTATTCATATACATACTAGTATTTCAGTATACATATATGGATGTACATCTTTAACTTAATTGTATATATATATATATATATATATATATATATATACATACATATATATACACATACATACATACATATGTATGTGTTTCAAGAGATACACAGTAAAGAACCCACTAAATTGGAATTGGAAGCGGTGAATGAAATAGTTGACAATTATCTGAAGGCTATACGATCCAAAGGTGTAGAAACGACATTTGAAATGCTTAATATTTTGTTATATGTTTCAGCTGTCACATTGCTATTATATAAAAAACATCTAAAACCACGCTATCAAGATACAAACAAAAAGCCTGAACCAGCGTGGATGCGAAATTTAAAAAGCAAAATTTTGTCCCTGAGACGAAGTATCTCACACATCGTAGTCGTTATGAAATGCAACATAGAGAGCAACTTCACACGACACCCGGAAGACGTAAGAAAAAAATTAGAGAGACGATTTGGAGATACAAATTTAAAACTTTAAACTCCAAATTACACCAGTTGAAACAACAACTCACAGCTACAACAGAAAGACTAAAATATAAGTCAACAGCACATAAACAACAAGTGCTAAATAGATTGTTTCCCAGAGATCCTAAATCAATTTATCGCAGCTTCAGTGGCAAAAGCTAAATCTCTGTAAATGACACCCCTTCAAAAGAACAGGTTGAGAGTAACTGGAGATCTGTATCGGAAACGGATGACGGATTCAACAGACAAACTAAATGGCTAAAAGAACTGGAACAGAACTACTGCCAACATGTCCAGACAAAACAATATGACATAAATGGGTCAATACTGGAAACAGCTCTACAGAAAATGTCGAATAGGAAATCACCAGGCCCAGACCTCGTAAAAGGATACTGGTTGAAGAATTTCACTTTCTATCGGCAAGATCTCATACGGCTGTTTACAGAAACCATTAAAGGCACACAAGAACTGCCCAAATGGTTATCAGCCGCCACTACTCTCCTCATTCCCCAAAATAGCCAAACCACCCTTGTTAAAAATCACCGCCCAATAGCCTGCCATCATGTATAAATTATATACTGGGTGCCTTAATCTGTTCTTACAGGTACATTGTGCTACCAACACCATTATAAGACCTGAGCAAGCTGGTGGAAAGAGGGATGTGTGGGGTTGCATAGCTCACCTACTAACAAATAAAATGATTCAAGAAAAAAAAAATCGCAGAAACATGACAGTGGTGTGGCTGGACTATCAAAAAGCATTTGATAGTGTACCTCATGGGTGGATTTTTAAGGCTTTGCAGATAGCCAAAGTCCCACAACCACTGGTAGCTGCTATTGAACGTCTGACCAAGAACTGGTACACCAATTTGATACTTAGAGGTGAGAAGGAGCAAGTTAAGACTGATAAGATACATTACCATAAAGGTATCTTTCAGGGTGATAGCTTGTCAGTACTACTCTTCGTTCTATCACTAAATCCACTATCTTACCTACTCAGGAAACAAGGTGGACAAAGAAGTGGGTCCAGAAGTATCTCCTATCTTTTCATTGTTGATGACTTGAAGTTGTATGGGCAAAATATCAACGACATCAAGAAACAATTGGACCTCATTACACAATATTAAACAGACATCAAAATGAAATTTGATGAGTCCAAGTGTACACATCTGGCAGTAAAACATGGAAGAGCTGTGCAGTCCTCTAGAAATCTAGAGATGAACGGCCTGACAATACAACCTCTACATTCAGGGGACAACTACAGATATTTTAGACAGGATGAGAATGTCAGATATGATGGACCCATAAAGAAGGAGAGAACCAGAACTGACTACCTCAGAAGAGTAAAGAAAATATGGTCATCAGAACTGTCAGCGTACAACAAGTAGATTGCCCACAATACTTAAGCTGTGCCAATTCTAACGCCAACATTTATCCTGCTGAACTGGTCATTGCAAGATCTAAGTGCGATGGATGTTAGAACTCGCAAACTTCTCAGTGTTACTGGAAACTTTAACATTAATGGTGATGTGGATAGGCTATACTTCTCACGCAAGGAAGGTGGCCGGGGTCTAAAATCCATATTAACATCATATGAGACCCGGATAGTAACACTGAAGCAACATCTTCAACAGAGGAAAATTGTTGGCAACCATCTTGCCCAGGTTTATGAGCATGAAGAAGAAAATATCATTAGGCTAGCCACTGATCTGGAGAAGAGATATGGAATAAAGCCTGATATAAATCTCACCACCAGAGAAATCGGAAGATCCTATTCAATGGTTAAACAAGAAGAAAAAATTGACCAGTTTACAGAAAAAGTTGCGCATGGATAATTGAGACGTAAAACACAGACCATAGAGGGGATACACCACTCAAAAAGCCTGGCATGGAGTTCCGACAAGTTTATGACATCACACCTTGAGGGATATCTCTATGCAATACAAGAACAAGAACTCCCTATCAAATATCTGCTACACAAAAGAGGAGGGCCATCAGCTGACAATAAATGTAGGCTATGTAAAACAAAGATCAAAGATGTAAGCCACCTTGTTGCCAACTGCGAAAGAATATCATATCGCTACTACCTCCCCATAAGACACGATGGGATAGCTAGAACAATCTGGAACGCACGTCGGAAAACAAAATTAAAAACAAACGAGGAAGAATATATTGAGACAGATGCCACTAAAGAATACTGGTGGAACCTGAAAATAAAAACTGCCACCAAATTAAAGCACAAACGGCCTGATATTGTTGTTTGGGACCACACATTGAAAACCTGTTCTGTTGTAGAGATCAGCTGCCGACTTGATGTAAACGTTGGCAGAAAAATACAGGAGAAGGAGGACATCTACGGATCATTGATGAGGAGTTTTCAAATCTAGTATCCATGATACACCTTTAGCTTCATACCTATCATTATTGGAGCTACGGGTTATATACCAACCCGCTTGGACCAATGTATAACTGAACTTGGATTTGCGGACAAAGAGCACAGCTCCCTAATTCATAGTCTACAAATGGCTGCGATAGCTGGCACCTTCAAAGTTTGCCGAACATTTTTGCGATTCAAGAGATGACAATTTCTTTTCCTTTACAACCTTGCCACCAGGAAGGTGGCCGATCAAAAATATACTCGAAATTAAGAGAAAGAGAGACATACACACCCACATATATATATATATATCCGGGAGCATCCAACATTAATGGTTGCATTCTTTAAGGGTATGTCAATATTTATTTATAAAACTGTTCTATATTATATTTTATCTGATGAAAGCACACCATAATTTAACTTGGTGTCCTTGAAATATGTATAATGAAATAAATATGGTTTTATAAACATAGATTCCATTTGTTAATATCTTATTTTTACTCCAATTATTTGTTGAGTGCTTTATATCAGTTATAAAAATGTTTGCTTGTTGTATCGCGACAATTTAAATAGAACTTTTACATATATATATATATATATATATATATATATATATATATATATATATATATATGTGTGTGTGTGTGTGTGTGTGTGTGAGAGTGTGTGTGTGTGTGTAAATGAAGTATTTCCGTCAAACTACTTCCCAATGACTCACACATATTGATACGTGCTTGTGCATGTATGCATGTATGTGAATGTATGTATGTGCATGTATATATATAATATATATATATATATATATATATATATTCTATTCTAAGGCAGGTACAATTCCCGAGATCCATGGACGAGTTCTCTCCAGCGGTCTCTGTCCCTCATTATCGCTGCCATATCCTGAAACTCACTCAGATGTTGGATGGGTGCTACACGAGAATGCTGAGGATGGCTCTGAACATTAATCAGTATACACTGAGGATGAAAAACACAGAGCTGTATGGGAGCATCCCAAAAGTCAGCTCAAAAGTGACACAGAGGAGACTGAGGTTAGCTGGACATGCTCACCGACATCCAGAGTTGACATTGCACTCAGTGCTCCTTTGGGAGCCCTTACATGGATACACTAGAAGAGGAAGACCAAGGTTAACGTATGTTGATGCCCTAAGGACAGACACTGGTCTGTTGGAGACGCAGGACATGGCAGCGATATATATATATATATATATATATATATATATATATATATATATATATGTATGTATGTATGTGTGTATATATATATGCAATGAGATGACCCCTTAGCCTTTGTCAAGGAGAATTGTCAAGGCAGAATTCTAGGAGAAGGAAAACTCTGATATAACACCTGCAACCCTGATGGTATCCAATGATGTTGACTTGTTCTTCTTTTTGGTAAATATCATCATGGTTAAGAGAGTGGGACTGGCTTTGTGCAGTGCCTTTGCTCACTATAAAAGCTTCACGGCACAGGCATTGCTTTATGTCTGGAGATCTCTCTGCACTTGTCGTCACATGGTACCATGGGCCCAGCACTATGTGTCAATAATTGTCACAAGTGTAGTGTTTGTACCAGAGTTTTCAAGTCGCTGGCTGGACTAAAAAGTCACACTCGTTCAGCGCTTCGGTAGGGGTTCTCCTACATGGATATAAAGTAGTGGCCGTACTCGAAAACGAGTTGGCAGCCACCATATTTATATATATATATATATATATATATATATATATATATTTTTTCTTCTCGTGCAATGGCCATACTCGATAACGAGGGGGCAGCCATCATCATGGGTATGTATGTGTACGTGTGTGTGTGTGTATATATATATATATATATATATATATGTTTATATACACGTGCGCGTATGTATAGTGCTTTGTGTTTTTGTGTTTTTGTGTTTGTATGTTTGTTTATATGTGTGTGTACATCCCCTTTTTATATGTGTGCGTGTGTATTTGTGTGTACATATTTGAGTGCATATATTTCTGTGTATATGTATGTGTATGTATTTATGTTCCTGTTCGTATTTCTATGTAGACGCAAATACGCTTATGTTAGAAAGTATATGCCTACGTACTAGTACGTATATGCGCGTAGTTGAGTGTGTGTATGTTTATGTTCTGGACATTTATTTTTTTATATATATATTTTTAATATTTTTTTCCCCTATTTCCTTTTTGCCCGTTTTTTTCAGCCTCACTTTCATATTTCCTAAATTTTCTTTTCAAATCCATATTTAATAAAAACACCATGTTATTTATTCATTCTGACTACTGAAGACATACACAATATGTGCCTTCAAGAAACCACTGGTAAATGAAATAATTATCTTATGTTGTTTATTTCACAACTAATAAATAAATATATATATATATATATATATATATATATATATATATATATATATATATATATATATATATATATATGCACATATTATTGTGTGCTTTTCTCTGTGTCTCTTTGATTTGTAAGTCTTATGGTATAATCTGATACGCTATGTTGAAACAATTCTCATATTCATGTGTTTTATGTTGCTAATTAGTTCGCAAATACATGTAGGTTTGCGTTTTATCTAATACTTTTATCTCGGATTCTTTATCTAAACCCACATCGGGTTTTAATTTCTCTATACTTTAAGTATTTCCTAGCACAGTTTGTAAGTCTGATTTCATATAAATTCATTTGCAGTGTTTCCACTTTTTTTGTTCTCGTCTCATTGGAATATACTTCTACTAGAAATATAATATTTTAACTTTTTATATGCAGAAGCTTTTGCACTTAAAAACACGTATTAACTTATGTTACTACCTTAGTCATGCGTAATATTTCCATCATACACGTGTGCGGACAATATCAAGATATTTTGGTAATCAATGCATGGTATATCTAGACTATTCTTTCTTCAATAATCTTCGGTCATATATTTACTCACTGTATTTGATGTCTGCAACAATATAGCTTGCCCAAATTTCATTCTCTTTGAAAATGAATTGTTATATATTTATGTAATTATTTATCCTGCGTCATAGTTACTTTTAAAACATATTTGGTGGTTATTTCTAGCATGTTATACGTCCACTTAAATTTTCACTATTTATCTCAAATTCTTGCTTTTATTCGTCTTTGTATAATTTCGCGTTAGTGGTTGTCACATGTCAATATCTAATAAGAAGCAGTGATCTTCCTCCAAGATTTTCGTTCTCAGAACGGCGACGCAATGGGTTTGCAATTGAATATCTAAACATATGTCATTGTACTCAATCTTTAATAAGATTGACTCAGTTAAAATTTATTTAAGTGAATGTATTTATTTGCACCAAGTTGTAGGCTACCATTTTCTATTGACGCAGTCGATTTTTTTTCAGACCTCCAATGTTATCAGAAGATCACACTTATGTAAGCTTTTGTAAAATTTGCTTTTTTTAGAAGCGTCAAAATATAGATTTGAAAACATAAATCATTTAGAGTAATTTTATATCTCAGTACAATATAAAAAAAAAACCTGTATTCCAGGAAAAGAAAAGATAACAGCAACATTTTATTTTAGGTTCAATATTTGTATATGTTGAAACTGAACACTCATCCATATAGCTTAGAAGTGACACTTCTG
This sequence comes from Eledone cirrhosa, assembly GCA_964016885.1. Lineage (NCBI taxonomy): Eukaryota > Metazoa > Mollusca > Cephalopoda > Octopoda > Eledonidae > Eledone > Eledone cirrhosa. The sequence continues at coordinate 41,159,146 of OZ024745.1, read as the reverse complement.
GGTGAATCAATCTTCACGGAACAACTGAAGATTGTCAAAATATTTTCAAATCAATTTATACTAAATTCAATAAGTTTCCATGGTTACATGTATTTTTAGTATTAATGAACCTGTTCAAGTCAGCGTACGGCTGCTAGTGACAGAAGATAAAGAGAACCTAATCTCAGCTGTCTAATATTGGATTTTTGGCTCTATATACACGAGGAATCAGCTTTATGTTTACAGATATTCAGGAATAAGAATGTGTGATTATAATGGCATTAGAAAAGAGCCGATTGTCAGATTGGAACAAAGAAACAATGTTTCCTTTGGTCTTTTCATTACTTATACTATCTGCCTGTTGCCATTCCAGGCAGAAGAAGACGAGATTTGAACAAAAAATTCACAGAACCAGACCAAATATTGCAAACATCATGTCTTACCCTTTAACGATTCATCCATTCAGACTTATTCATCGATCCCGAAAGCCCAAAAGGATGAAAGGCAAAGGGAAATTCGACAGGATTTGCACTTGGAGCTCAAATAGCTGGAAAAAGGCCGATATACTAACGAGCTTGTCAATTCGCTAATATTAGAACATATAAGTTAAATATCTAAAGTTTGTTTCGAACCCAGAGGCTTATCAGGTTGGTTCTTATCCCGTTTCCAATATAATTTCAAAAAATCGAATCTATGATATTATGATTGTAAGTCCAACGCCATTATCACTAGGCCTCGTGCTTCCACAAGTTAAATATACAGGACAAAAAAATCAATTGAAAATAAAAAAGTGGGTAATTTAAAAGAAATATTTTGAGTGCAATACGTTTATCAAATCCGTAACTTTACATAAACGATCTCTGTTACTTTGCCGTAAAAAATATATTAAATATGTAATTTGAAGCATTTATTTTAATAATTACATCAATTTATATAGCAACGATATTATTATTACTATTGTTGTTGTTGTTGTTGTTGTTACTATTATTATTATTATTGTAACTTGTGATATTGAAAAATGATAACAGATGAAAATTGCAATACCATCAGCTGAATAGTGCATGGACATTCTAATCAGCTTTGTTCAGATAATCATATGGACAAGATAATATATTGTGAGAATGTTTCCCTAAGTACTGGGAGGAGAAAAACACAATGACATTAAAGTTTACATAATTGTAATTAAAAACAGATTCAAATAATAATAATAATAATAAATACTTTGAAAGTTTGTAACCATGAAACTGAAAAGAAAGAAAAAAAAAATCATAATGACAATAATTATTATTACAATCATAAATAAAAATCATAATGATATAAATATAAACAATAATAAGAATAGTAATGATAATGATTAATGCTATGGGATTGATTACAATTAATCCTGGAGTATTTCAAACCACGTTATTTCTTCTTCTTCTTCTTGCTAATTTTGTAATTGCATGCAAGCTTTGTTTTTCTCTTTTGTATAAACACCACCACAACCACAGTAAAATGCCTCTGGTGTATACCAGATAGTTTATTACTAAGATGTTCTGTTTATTAATTTATTGTTGGTTCTGTTTATTTATTTTATGCTTTATAACCACGTTTGTCGATTCTCGACGTCTTTATATCTAGGATGATTTTTATGACTGTGAATTTTGTTGATTTCAATTGTAGTTCTTTTTTTCAGATTGACGAAGATCTAAACAATACAACTAGCATGTCTAAAAGACAGACAATACTGTTTAAATCTAGAGAATCTCCCGATCTATCATGGATTGTATATTAAGATTTGAAAGCATCTCTGTTCATCTGTTACCTATGTTAATCCTTCCGAAAAGATCTAATATCTATGTTATATAACTTGGGATTCTAAGGAATCATTGATCCAGTAGAAAAGAAATTCCCAACATAGCACATGTATAGCAAATTCAGTTATTCTTGCGCCGCTAGCATGGACATATTTATAAGAGTATGACCCCCAAATCAGGAGGAAACAGGATGTTCATACAAAAGAAAAGTTGATTTCTCATTACATCAAGACCTGACCGTACCACGATATGTTAGAAAGTAGAAGGAACATTTAAACATTTATGTTACTAGAATGTCTCATGAAGGATAATGTATACAGCTTTAGCAAAGGACATTTGTCAATATTACATGAAGTTCTTGAAAAATCTAAACCCTAAACTAATTGATTTAAGATATGCGTGCTTTGCACAACTAAAAAAATCGTAATTGTTCCGGGACTGTACTCTCTTAAGGAATACTTACATTCCTAGATTGAGATCTGAACATCTTCTCTTTTATGAAATATTTGCTATTTGTTTGATAAAACGACATCTCAGCCACATCAGCCAAGTCAACAGACGGAAATATTGTGCTTGACCTTCAGAATGCCTTTCACCTATACTCATATACTTTACCAAATATATAGTAGTTGCTTCCATAAACTCCTCTAGCATATAACAAAATTGCCTCTAGGGAATTCCGGGCTCTAATTTTAGAAATGTCATAATTAATATTTCTCTAATTTGAAAAAAACATTGATCACTAAGTGTATGTAGTCTTATTTGTTACTTCCCACAAAATACACAAAATGATATCAAAGTCAATAAGGTAAACTGATAAGTTCTTGTTTTGGTTTGTCAATTTTGTCTCCTAAAAATTACATACAATATTTTCTTCATACTTCTGATCCGCCATTCAAAACATTGAGGCCTGAGAAGTACTGGGCAAATGTAAAGTTATATTAATTCCGAGAAAATAATCGTTACGAATGTGAAACCAGATGTCAGCCTAGATCATATTGTATAATATCTTTACCATGGGAATATAGATCTCTCCCCCTGATATAGAGCTCTCACACGGCTTGCTGTTTATTACGCTGCATATGTATATGCATAAAATTAATGTTCCAGGGGGACGTGTATAGACAATGGCTCTTCTGAGACTGCTGGAGAGACGGAAGAATAAATATTATCATAAGAACAGAAATTAGAGCAATATCTGGCAACAGACTTAATTCGAGTAAATAGAAAAAAAAAACGTTTGTGGGCGACACACATTTGTCATTATTTTGGCTCTCATTTCAATTAACCTCAAACAAGATATATTGCTGTATATTTGAAAGACTTTACACCAATTCTAATCGATGGCCACGAATTCATATTTTGTTCATTTCACAAGTGCGACGCCGTTAAACATTTTTCTAGAAATTGAAATTAAGCCCACGAGAGTAACGTCCAATAAAAAGAATGATACAAAGTTAAAGAGAAATAATTGGATTATATTTTCTCTACTTTGTGTAAATTAGAATTGAGTTGTGAGTACATTGTAATTTGTTAAGTGAGTAGCTGTAGAAGAGAAGATTAAGGGGAAGTATTAGATATAAAATAAATATACCGAAGAAAAGATCTGGTATACAATTTCAAAAGCTTACATACACAGACATACTCACACCTTACCTCACGCATACGCTTACTGTCACGCACGTAAGTTCTATATGCGTGTATATATACAATATAAATAAAAACATATATATATATATATATATATATATACATATATAAATACATATATATATATATATTTGGGTGAATGTATATATATATATATATATATATATATATATATATATATATATATATATACATACATATATATATATATATATATATAAGTATAAATATATATAAATATATATAAATATATATAAATATAAATACACACACACACATATATATATATAAATACATATATATATAAACAAATATATATATAAATATATATATATATGTATGTGTGTGTGTATGTGTGTATGTATAATGGAAAACAACTGTAAGTCAAGATTTGACTTAACTAAAAATGTGTAATATAATACAATAATCTACTTGCTGATCGGACAGAGGAATGTCATATTCTATAAAACTGTGATTCTAACAGCATTCGACACGATAAAATCATTGCACGTTTAACAGAGAAAGTGTTAAATACGTATGTGAGTCTGTGCCTGGTATATATGTATGCATGTATGTGCTTTTGTGCATATATATATATATGTTAATATATAGATTCGCACACAAATATACATACGCACACTCACTCATACCAATTCTTCCCTCCACATTTATGTATGTATATGCGTGTGCAAAATCGTTGCTATAATTTTATTTATATTTTTGGTTTTAAAGTTAGTTATTTAAATTTATGGAAAAAATAGACCAAAACAAAGCGAAAGTAAAAGAAACATTTATATTTCGCTGAACATAATTGCTTAGTTTAGGTTTTTGTTTCGATTAAGAGCTAAAAACTATTAAGTCGCAATATTTATTTAGAATTAATTAAAAGTATCAAAATTCAAACCAAATTGATTAGGATTTACAACAATGGATAATATTTATTTAACCTATGTCGTTACATCATTGAAAAAACACAAAAAAAACTGTTTATGAAAATTATTAATACAGTAGTGTCTTTATATTAAGAGTATGTTGGACGCAAGCTTAGATCAATGGATGATTCCAGGTTCGTTCCCATCATAAACAAGTTTCTTTGAGATATCCCTGAGTGAAACCAAGCTTTGACACAAATTGTATGTGGAAATATGATATTAAAACCAGGCTTGACAGGAAGATCCTTAGCCATCCTTGTTCAAAACTGTGTAACATTGATTTGGTTTGGGAATTTTGCTAAGAATACACTAGTATGTGAAATATGCCACCACAAACATGATAATTCAAGTGTTAAATGTTCAGCTGATCGAACAATATAATCTTCATCGTCGAAAGTGTAAGAGGATCAATAAAATATTGACGAAAGCTTTAACTAGTAGATTAAGTAGTATATTGAGCAGATAAGGAAAATGTGCTTTATTATTATTGGGATTTGGTTTTCCTTTCCTTCAGTTTTGTTTCCATTTCTTGCCGAGTGTCTTCTCAACACCTAGGGCAGAGAAACCGACTTCATACATTGATAAGCCACAAAATAAACACCATATTGTTCACGTCAGGCACTTTACACTGTTACAATATATCATTTGCACATTATCTTTTAAAAATCATATATCAAACAGAATGATATTCAATCATATATGAGTGCTCAATTACTAACAGCGTAAGCAATTACGGAAGCAACCTACATGGAAATCTGTACGGTAATAATGGAAATCAAACGTCAAATGTATTAGAGAGGTGAAGAAAATTTATTGCTTAGCGGAATAAAAAAATCCTATTTTAACCGGTCCTTAATATTATAGTCAGCTTCATTTGTTATATGTGATCAATTTAATCCTAATTATTGACTAGTGATTGAACTCATATTTTATTTCCTCATTGCCGTTTGGAGACTAAAATGCAGTTGACCATAACTCCAATAAAACACTCCCACTAGTACACGATAAAAAGATGTTAGAACAAGGCGGAGAACCTTTTTATACATAAATTCCATACCATGCCACGCCATGCCATTTTGTATGAAGAGCACTTTAATAAATTCGCATTAAAGAAAATATTATTATATATCCAGAAAAAAATGTTATTAGATTTATTATGGAAATTAAAGAAATACATGAAAAATGTTTTATCGAATTGAAATCACGTAGCAAAACAGAAACAAAAGCAACAACAGAACAACGAATAAGACTACAAAGTCAATATAATTAGAAACATAGAGAAGAAATAGAGGAGATTTCGACAGTTGTCCTTCGCCAAGAAAAGAATAAAATTACAAGAAATGATAGAAATATTAAGTAAAAAATGATATTGGTTTTAGTAAAGCATTTTGGATTATGATATGACAAAATACTGCATGAGACGACTGCTTAGTCGATCATGAGGCAATAGAGGGTGAAGATACGTAGTGTATAGGTGAGATAGATAGTTGTAGATGAGACGGCGTATGTGTGAAAACAAACATTTTTGTTGCGTTGAATATTTATTGAAATGATTTAATGATTTATTAATTGAAATAATGTGAATTGATTATGCGATCTTGAATTTTTAGTGAATAAGAGATTCTGTTCATACAGATACTCTGAGTATACATCGTGGTTATAACACATGTATTTTGCTTTTCGCCGTGGCCAGAAAAAATCTCAATCTCATTAGTTTCATCATTTTTATTACCTCGTCAGAAATTGCTTACTGGTTTTCCTAACATCAGAGTGAATAACAACTCATAACTATCTATAGTATACTGAGAACTATATATATATATATATATATATATACATATATGTGTGTGTGTGTGTATGTATATATATATGTATATATATATATATATATATATATATATGTATATATATATATATATATATATATATGTGTGTGTGTATATATATATATATATATATATATATATATATATATATATATATATCACAAGTAAGTATGTTTTGAAATAGTGAGCAGGTTTGAAATTAGAAATAGAATAGCTTTCACCTTAGATTTTTGACTAAATAAATTTTAGTCTGATAATGGGGTTTAGAACCCTCAGATAAATGGAAAAAGATGAGTATTGATGTACGTACATCAATACTCATCTTTTTCCAGTTATCTGAGGGTTCTAAACCCCATTATCAGACTAAAATGTCTTTAGTAAAAAAAATACGGTGAAAGCTATTCTATTTATATATATATATATATACTATATCAACTTAGCGCTCTCCACTTTGGAAAACGAAACATGCTACGAAAAGGCTGAACACTACAATCAACAGAAAATTATGAGAAACCTAAAAACTCTGATCAACCAATACAAAGAAGGACTCACTAACTAGGAATTCAGCTTCATCACAGACTTCACAAGTAAATCCAGCCTTTTCTACGGTATAGCTAAAGTACATAAAAGCGAATTAATAAGTAAGGCATGCAAGGAAGCCACAGACATAGTCATCAATGTCCCCTCACCCAATGATCTCAAATTAAGAGCTATAATAGCAGGCCCCGCTTGCGAAACCCACCGCCTTAGCAACTACATTGATACCCTTCTCAAGCCTTTTCTCAAACAGATCAAAGGCTATATAAGGGACGTCCTAGATATGCTCAATCACATCCCTAATATGCCCCTTTCTGAACAAACCCTACTAGTGACGTTCGATGTAGTCAACCAACATCCCCCACAACCTAGAAATAGAAGCTATCCAATTCTGGCTGAATAATTACCACAATGAACTCCCACAACGCATCAAAAAAGAATTCGTGATAGAGGGACTCAAATTTATCTTGGAGAACAATTACTTCGTTTTCAATAACAAATCCTACAGGCAGAAATCTGGGACCGCTATGGGAACGAAAACAGCCCGCACTTATGCCAACCTAGTCATGGGATACCTGGAAATCACCCTCTACACTAAAGTACTAAACAAATTTGGAAACACTCTCCACTTACACATAGAAAATAACTGGAAGCGATATCTAGATGACTGCTTCATCCTTTGGCACGAAAACATCGAGAAACTTAAAGAATTTCACAACCTTATAAATGGGCTCAACACAAATATTAACTTTACGATGGAATCCAGCCATCAACAACTCCCCTTCCTCGACATCCTCATTAAGATTCATAACAAAAAAATAGAAACAGACATATACTACAAGCCCACAGACTCCAAGCAATATCTTCCTTTCAACTCTTGCCACCCTAGACACGTTAAAATTAATATTCCCTACAACTTAGCCAAGAGAATCTGTACTATAGTCTCCAATAAAAACACCTGTTACTTACGGCTACAATAACTAAAGGACACACTCATAGGCAGGGACTACCCTGCATCACTAATTGATAATGGAATTCAGCGTGCCCTAAAACTCAGTACCCAGGACCTTAGACACCCTAAAGTAAATCACCCGAAACTAAAAGCTCTTCCATACATCTCCAACATAATCCCCTCAACAATGAGGCCTTTGGCATCATCCTCCAGAACATCCCTGTGTTAAAAAAGGACCATAGAATGAACTAAATCCTTCGAACACACGATATCATAAAGAGCAAAAGACAATCTAAGTCAATGAAAAACATCCTAACACATGCCAAAGTACTGCTAACCACAACAACGAAACCCACAGTAAAAAAATGCGATAGACCCAACTGTGGCATATGCATCAACCTAATAGAGGGTTCGGAATTCTATTTCAAAAAGGACAACGTTTTATAGTAAAACACAATTTCATATGCGCATCAGAAAATCTAATATATGTATTAATTTGCTCAGGTTGTCGAGAATAATACATAGGCCAGACCAAAAACAGCCTCCGCCAACGCATGACTGTCCATAGATCCCAAATTAAAATACGGGAATACAGGAACATACCACTGAGTGAACACATTGATACCTGTGCCGCCCAAAATCATCCCAACTTTAGAATCTTTCCCCTCTACAAATTTAAAGATAATACCACCCTCACCCAGCGCATCAGCAAGGAATCTCACTTTATTAACAAATACGGACCCCGCCTAAACACTTCTCCCTAAGACGAACCCACAACATACACACGTCAACATACATACCTACATCAGCATATATCCTACATACATCTCTATCCACATATAAACACAATGACATACGTAAACACACATGTTCTATGGTGCAACACAAATATACACAAATTTGCATACCTTTTGATGTCTATAGATATAAACGTGCCGACACACACACATACATATACGCACACATGCATTGCACACTGATGGGCACATATATATTTGTACACAAGTATTCCAATACGGCAGGGCCTAATGGATTCCCCTTGCAGTACGTACAATCTTGACACTCACACACACCATGGTGTTATGACAATACTATATATCATTTCACCCCTTTTATTATTAATGTTTTTGATGTTCTCTTGAGAGAATCGTTTTTGGTGAAAATATCGAATAATGTACACCATTTTTATCAGTATCACAAAAATACTGACCCCCCCCCCACACACACATACACACATACACACACACACATATATACACACACATACACTAACATACAAAGAGACATATACACACACACACACACACACTTCTCCGTATAAGACAAGAGCTGAAAAATATCTTTCAATATGTTAAAATATCCCCCACACACGTACAGACACATTCCTACTGACCGATCCCTCTACCATGAATTACTCTGCTACACACACACACACACACACACACACTCACACACACACACGCACACATATTTGTCTTAATAGGCACCTGAACTGGTTACCTTTCAACATGACTGCAATTCACACACACATCCCTACTGACCATTATCACAACAATGAACCTCTTTACTACACACACACACACACACACACACACACACACATATTTGTCTTAAAATACTTATTTTTCAGTGACTTCTCAATCAGGCGAAACAGGACACTCTTCGACAAACCTACATTTGGCGCAACATCAATTTTTAACATTCACGTGACGTCTACCGACCAATCAAAATTGTTTTGACCAGAAGAATTTTCGCAACACGAATTAGCGCGAAACTTATTTTAATACCTCTGGAGCCACTTTTTTTACATAAAACAGGTAGAATTTCCAAAGCTAATCAGATTAGAGCAAACATCACGGGCGCTCTATCTCAAAATTATTTTTGAAAAGCATTAAAAATGCGCAACCAGTAATAACTTAAAACTAAAACTGAATACTAACAAATACTTATTACTAATTTTTATTTATTCCTAATTAAATTATTTTTCACTGGGAACAATTTGTCAGCATTTTCTTTTCCTTTTACCAATATATATATATATATAAATGAAAAATAGAGCGAGAAACGGGATTGTCCATCATCAGTGATCTTCTGACTATCATCGATATTTCTTCGCATTAAAGACCAGATACCTCAACGTAGCACGCCGTTTTTTTCATTTATATATATATATATATATATATATGTAGTTGTTGTATGGTTGCAATAAATGCGTTCGTGGGAGGTATGCCGTTTGAGCACTCGATGCCGCGCAGAGCAGTGTGTATTATTATAGATAACGAGAAATCGGTGATGCATCAAAACACAATTTATTAAGACATTACATATGTTTTTCCCGACGATCAGCTCAAGGCAGGATCTATTACAGATCGAACCTGACTCTGCATTCGCAAGGTCCTCAGATATGTTTAGCGTTTTCAAGGCATTTCATCCGATTGAAAATATTCGATCCGTTCCATCCTCGACAATTGACAACATCCTGTTGATACGGCCTATCATTGGTTTAGAATTCCAGGCGTCACCGCCCTCCTTTGACCAGTCAAATACGTCCACTGACCAGGTTTGGGGGCTGAACAGGTCACGCGTGACCTGTCCATCCCCCAAACCTGGTCAACAAATTACTACTATGCGGGCGCCAACGTATAAAGGTATCTACCACTACCTATGTCTACGCATACAAAATTGCACACACACACACATATCTATGTGTACATACATACACCCACACACGTACGTATATGTATACACATACACACACACACACACACATATATATATATATATGTAAAAGGTAAACAGAAATAACAACAAAATCGGCACAGTATATGGAAGGGATATATTAGGTTAACGCTTGATTATATAAAATATAATATAATATATATATATATATATATATATATATATATATATATATATATATATATATTATCCAGGGAGTGTAACGCGGAGTGGCTGTAGGTTCACCCGGGTGAACACTCGATGTTTTGGTTCACGTCTGTATCGGGATGTAGAGCTAGACAGAGTGTAATATAACAATACAAGGACGAATAGTTACTCCTTCATTACGTTTATTGGTTGATGACGCGGGTTTCGCTACTGCTCTGCTCAAGGTTCGATCTGTATCGATCTGGTCGGATAACATCTTCTTAGGATCCACCATAACCACAAAAAGTACCGAGTTATTATATCGGGAATCAAACATTTTTGAAAGCCCTTAGAATTTCACAAAAGTGGTAACGTTACAGTCAATTCTAAAAACTCCAACACGACAGCAACTTCCTTCATATCACCTTTTGAAACGGCGTTCATGGAAGTTGCTTGAAATGATTGCTACATGTTCTATGCTATCACTGAACATGTTCGAGCCGTGAGGCTATGTATTCTTAACGAGAAGGTTTATATCTTATACAAATTGACTACACAACATTTCTTTCTTCGAGGAAATTTAATTAAAGTTGTGATTGTACACAAATTATAGTTACAGAATTGCAAGTTAAGAAGCTGCAAAATCTATCGTTCTATAATTCACTTATTTCACTATCTATTTGCTTGCAAAATATCTATTTATTTAGGTTTCTAAACCTCATATCTACATGTATGTTTTTGAAGATGATGTTTAAGTGCTGGCGAATAGAGATGGGTGACTTATAAACTGAAAGAGATTAGAAGGTTACCATACCAATTATATATATATATATATATATGTGTGTGTGTGTGTGTATTGAAGTTTCCGTTGAAAATTGAAAAAGTCATAGGAGTGAAGAGTGCTCTATGTAAGTACCAGAGCTAAATTTAATGTATAATAAACAATACAATATAATTATCTCATTACCAGAGGTTTCCCGAATTAGACGAATACGAAAAACGTCCTCATTCGTTCATCGGACAAGGCAATTTAAAACAGTGAAATATTAAAAAAATCTCCTCAAGAAAGGCAAGAGTTTAACGGGCAAAAAAATATATAAATAAAAGTAATGCAAGAGATATATAAAAACATAAGGAAATATAGTTAGGATATGTGTATATGTAGGTATATACACTCACAAATGTACATATGTGTGTATGTACAAATGCATGTGTATGGTGACAATGTATGCGTAAGTACATATATGAGGGCAAGTATATTTGTGTATATGTGACCACAAATACGTATATAATATGAGTTGAAAAAGAAATTGTAAGATAATATAGTTAACACGCATCCAGATACAGGTATTAAATACACATACGAGTATGAAAGCACGCGTATAAACACACACACACGACGGTCACTTATATGCGGGAGATAAAGAGGGAAGGGAGTGAAATAGTAAAAAGAAGTTTCATTCTCGAAAAATGTATAAAAATGAAACAATATATGAGAATGAAAAAAATGTTTTAAATCAAAGACAAAGTCAGAGGTAGGGGTTATCAATTAACACTAGAAAAAAGAAAACAAACATAGGTACGCACGTACACACACATATATATATAAATACATATACATATAAATACGTACAGACAAAAGCGCATGCATGCGTACATACATACACACGAGGCACGTATATATATATATATATATAACGAAGGAAATGTGGTAAGGAACCAGGTGGACCATAACGCACCAAAGTACTCAATACTTGAGGTAGTAGAGTGGGTAATAGGAACCAGTAAGACCCCGACAGCTGAGCTCAAGCCGTTTCGACGGCTAATTCTGGACGAATTAGCCGTCGAAACGGCTTGAGCTCAGCTGTCGGGGTCTTACTGGTTCCTATATATATATATATATATATATCGTCACATGTATATCTAATCACACGTACGTACGCGACTATATATATATATACATATATACATAGACACCATTACATACGTATACATATACACATATATACATACACATACACATACACATACACATACACACACACGTATAAATAAGTATGTAAAAAACATAGATATAAAAACACACATACACACACATATATATACGTACGCACGCACACATACGGAGGCGTTCGTATAAATATACAGAACGTATACACACATATGCACACTCACACGCATAGATACAAATTATAAACCAGCCGTATTAATAAATGAGTACAAATATAAAATCGGCTGCGAAACAACAGAATATATCTGAAGGGGAAAACGCAAGTGACAATGATATCAGGTAGTGAAAGAAAATGGGGAAGTAAAATGTGGAATGTGAAGATATTAGGTAAGTGAATCAAAAAGTAGGGGGGGGGGGGTTCACTGGTGGATGTGAAGTAAAAATAAAAATAAAGTTAAAAATAAAGTTAAAAATGAAAGTAAATCAGAAAGAGAAGTCTGTAAAGAGGATAATTTAAGGAAAGTGAAGAACAAGAGTTTATGGAGGATAAGTATCTGAAAGTGAGTTAAGTTTATATTAGCTGGAAAGCAAGTGTGATTTCATGTGTGGGCAACTGGTGAACATTTCTGTTTTTATGTTTAGGCAGGTTTTTTGGTGATGTTAAGGTTCTGTATACGTATTTGTGGTCACATATACACAAATATACTTGCCCTCATATATGTACTTACGCACACATTTTCACCATACACATGCATTTGTACATACACACATATGTACATTCGTGAGTGTATATACATACATATACACATAGCCTAACTATATTTCCTTATTTTTTTTATATATCTCTTGCATTACTTTTATTTATATATTTGTTTGCCCGTTAAACTCTTGCCTTTCTTGAAGAGATTTTTCAAATATTTCACTATGTTTTAAATTGCCTTGTCCGATGAACGAATGAGGACGTTTTTCGTATTCGTCTTATTCGGGAACCCTCTAGTAATGTTTATTATACATTATATATATATATATATTGTTTATTATACATTATATATATATACATATATATATATATATATATATATATATATATATATATATGTGTGTGTGTGTGTGTGTGTGTGTGTGTGTGTGTGTGTGTGTGTGTGTGTGTGTGTGTGTGTGTGTGTGTGTGTGTGCATTAGCAGTGTGCGTGTGTGCTTGTAAATGTGTGCGTGTGTGTGGATGTGTGTGTTCGTATGTATGTCTTCGTAACTAACATTATTTTCTGGATTGGCAGTATCGGTAGAGGGTCGGACGCCATGCTTTGACGCATAGAGTTACGGCCCTTGCCATTCTGAGTTCAAATCCCGCCGAGGTTAACTTTGGCTTTCATCCTTATGGGGCCGATAAAATAAAGTACCAGTAATACACTGCGTAATTTGCTGGCCTTGTGCCAAGAGTAGAAACAATTATTTTCTGTAAGATTTTGTATATTCTGTGTGAAGTAGATTAAGATGGAAGAACAAGGAAATATAAAGACAGACAAAAGTAGTCAGAAAAGAAAGGAAGGTATAAAATTGGGTAGATGAAATAGAAACAGTAATGTAGTCAATGCACTGGGTAATTGCTGGCCTTGTGCCTAAAGTAGAAACAAGTAATGTAGTAGAATTAAAGTAGATGAAGAAGAGGGAAAATAGGAAGAAACAGGCGATGACACACAAAATTAAAGTGGAAACGTTGTAGTAGTAGTAGTAGTAGTAGTAGTAGTAGTAGTAGCACTACTAGTAGTAACAGTAGTAGTAGTAGTAACATTAGTAGTAGTTGTTGTAGTAGTAACAGTAGTAGTAGTACTAGTAGTAGTAACAATAGTAGTAGTAGTATTAGTGTAGTAGTAGTGGTGGAAGTAGTAGTTGTAGTAGTAGTACTAGTAGTAGTAACAGTAGTAGTAGTTGTAGTAGTAGTAACAGTAATAGTAGTAGTAGTAGTAGTAACAATAGTAGTAATACTAGTAGTAGTAACAGTAGTAGTAGTAGTAGTAGTAGTAACATTAGTAGTAGTAGTAGTAGTAGTAGTAGTAGTAGTAGTAGTAGTAGTAGTAGTAACAGTAGTAGTAGTAGTAGTAGTAGTAGTAGTAACATAATTGTTTCTACTTTTCGCACAAGGCCAGCAGTTTTTCAATGTATTACTGGTACTTTTTTTATCGACCCTGTAAGGATGAAAGGTAATGTTAACCTCGGCGGGTTTTGAACTCAGACCATAAAGGGCCGTAACTCTTTGCTGCAAAGCATGGTGTCCGACCCTCTACAGATACTTCCAATCCACCGCCCTTACGAATAATAATAATGGTTTCTGATCAACAATGTTGGAGGAAGGGAAAGGCTATTAAATGGACCTCAGTGTATTACTGGTACTTTATTGTATCGATATCGAATGGATGATAGGCAAAGTTGACCTCGGCTGGATTTGAACTCAGAGAACAGAGAGTCAGAATGAATAACACAAAGTATTCTATCTGACGTTCTATTAATAATTGTTTCTACTATAGGCACCAGGGTAGGGGGAAGCCAATTAAATCGACCCCAGTGCATTACTGGTGCTTTATTTATCGAGCCCGTAAGAATGAAACGCAAAACTAATCTCGTTGGGATTTGAACTCAGAACGTAAAGGACCATAAATCAATGCCACGAAGCATGGTGTCAGGCGTTCTACCGATACAGCCACTCCGCCGCCCCAATTAGTCTATTAATAACAATAATTGATTAGTAATATATAGAATACGTAGAATGTGGAGAAGTAAATGGAAAATTAGATTATAAATATAAACATCAACATAGCTTTGAATTTCGATAAAAAGATCAAACCCATAATAGTGCGTAGTTGAATTCATGTTAAAATCTATCTACGCGTGTTTTGAAGGTATTGTTTTTTAGCAGAAACGTTACGACTTTACCGACTTTACAATCTCTCACTAACTTTGACGTCAAAGTCTTCAGACAGGTCTTCGGAAGAAGGATATTAGTGTAACAATAGAATACCTAATATCAAAGTTAAAGTATCTATTTCGGAATACTACTTATACTGCAAGAGTAAGTTTTGTAATTTTATATGAATAATACAATAAAAGTATTTTAGTATCACAAGTGTTTATTTATACGACACATATATAAATGTATACACACTATATATAAGTATATATATATATATATATACACACATATATATATATATATATAAGAATGTATGTATAGTATATATATATATGAAATATTTCCGTCGGAAAGGTACAGGTACATTCTGACGACTGAAGACAGACACAACATCTGCCTTCAAGAAACCGCTGGTAAATGAAATAATTATCTTATGTTGTTTATTACATAACTAAATATATATATATATATATCTAGGGAGTGTAACTTGGATGAGCACTCGATGTTTAGGTTCACTTCTGTGTCGAGGTGTAGAGCTATACAGAATGTATTATATTGAAAAGATAACAAGGACGATTGGTTACTCCTTCATTACATTATTTTAAAGGGGTCCGTCGAGCTGCGGATTACAGAGTCGGGTAAGATCGATACAGATCAAACGTTGAGCTGATCAGTGGCGAAACGCGCGTCACCAACCAATAAATGTAATGAAGGAGTAACCAGTCGTCCTTGTTGTCTTTTCAATATATATATATATATATATATATATATAAAATATTTAAAAAATAATGAATAAAACAATGAAACAGTTCCTTATATTAAACAAAAAAAGTTCATTATTTAACGATCGTTTCTAGGACATATATGTGTTAGAATTGGCATGCATATTCAAAAGATCTATGTACAAAATTATACAAAATTATACAAACTATCAAATAGAATATACATACCAACACACACACACACATATATATATATATATATATATATATATATATATATATATATATATATATATATATATATATATATATATATATATATATATATCCAAAGATTAATATGATTTGTTGATTATTCAACGAATACAATTTTGCACTAGATTAGAAGCACACGACAAAAAGATTTTCTGGAGTATTTAATATTATTCAAAATATTAATAAATGAAAAATATTCTCATAATCAAAATATATATTTTATTATACATATTTCAAAAGTACAATGGTGTTTAAGTACGTTTTCATCACATAAAATATAAGATTTGATATACGACATACCGCTACGGTTTTGATTTCAATTCCAATAGTGGCAGTGATTTATTTCACCAGCCCTCAACGTTTTTATACCACAAATAATATGATAAACTTAGAGAAGAAGTGGACGTAGAACAAGGTGGAAACATAGAAGGGGAGTTGAGATGGAAGATGCAAAGAAAAAAAAGAGAAATAAACAAATAAATAAATAAATAAATAAATGAATAAAAGAAGAAACAGAACTATGTAAGAGAAAAAAGGGGAATGAAAATAGAAGAAAGGAAGATGAGGGGAGAAAAAAGAAAAAAGAAAAAAGAAAAAAGAAAAAAGAAAAAAGAAAAAAGAAAAAAGAAAAAAGAAAAAAAGAAAAAAGGAAAAAGAAAAAAGAAAAAAGAAAAAAGAAAAAAGAAAAAAGAAAAAAAGAAGGAGAATAAAGAAAAACGAAGAAGAGGATAAGAAAAGGATAAAATAGAGGGGAGAATAAAAAACCGTTGTACTCAAATGCTAGACAAAATTAGAAATTAAAAATGTTTTCAGATTTATCAGTGAATATCGCTTGTATTGCCTTACGCTTTAGTTAATTATAAGTTTATATTGTGTCCAGATTATTAGACATAGATTACTTTCCATAGCAATCAAATATTTAAGTTAATTACAAATTTATATGTTTAAATTAATTTAATTTAATTTAGCCGATTCTAGATTATTATAATTTTTTTTATTATAAGGTAAGATATTCTATTAATATTATACTACAACTTTAAAAGAATTTATCATTAAAGCCTAATTGAATAATTATTAAATATGTATTAAAATATAAGAACATGCATATCTCCCCATCAATATATATAATATATTTTAGTCATTTATTATCTAAGTTAATTTAAAATTTAAAAATTCACTTTTTGTTAAACTCCGTTATTTTTTAATTTTCATTTATTTCTTAGAATCCAATCTCTTCATCGCAAAGATGGCAAAGTTCTGAGATTGCTGAGTTCCGATAGGGTGTAGCATTTCGTAATTTCCTCCCAGATATGGAGTATTTAATGTTATTGTACTTTAAAGACCATACTAATTGTGAAAGTGAAGTTGAACATTTTTTTTGTTTTTTGTTTGTTTTGGATGTGACACTAAATCTGAACTCATGCCTGTATTACCCTTTCCACGAAGTCAATGAGAACTTAAATTATATTAGTTTTTATTCTAATCATCCTAAATGTGTTCAGAATGCAATAGTGTACAGCATCGAATATCCACGTTCTCTGCTAATAGATCCATATTTAATAGTAAGGCTATATATTATAATGAAGCGCTACATAAAGCTGGATATAACAATAACAATGAGTATATAGATCAAAATACTGAAATCCATCAAAATAAAATTAATTATAATCATAATAATATAATAAAAATGAATATAAAAACAACAACCGGATGAATAAATCGAAAAAAATAAGAACTAGATCTATAATTTGGTATGCACCACCGGCATCCTTAGCTATTAAGACACCTGTAGCACAATTATTTTTCAAAGCTTTGGATAAATGCTTCCCTAGATCTCATAAATATTACCATAACTCCAATAGACACATAGTTAAACTCTCTTACTCAACTACTATGGATATTGCTCAAAATATAGCAAAAATAAATAATAAGAATCTAAGATCAAACCAACCTCTAATAAGCAATAATAATAATAATAATATATTAGTTAATAGGAATAAAAATAATAATAGTAGAACGCCTTTAAATAGCAATGAGAATAGTATAATGTCTGTAAATAAAACTGAGAATAAATGTAACTGAATGGCCTTTACAAAACAATTGCCTTGATAAAAATCTAGTATGTAAATGTACCATTAAGGCAAGTGATAATATTTATAACTACATAGGTGCCACTTCATGTAAATTTAAGGAACGTTGGTATATAATCACAGACATACTTTTAATAGACCGGATAACAGATTTTCAACTTCACTTTCACAATTAGTATGGTCTTTAAAAGACAATAACATTAAATACTCAATCTCTTGGAGGAAATTACGAATGCTACGCCCTATCGGAAATCATCAATCACAGAATTTTGCTATCTTTGCAATGAAGAGATTTTTCACATAAACACAAACTATGACAATTTAATCAACAAGAAAAATGAATTATTTAGTAGTTGTCATCATAAAATTGCTAAAACCTTCCAGGCGATGTACCAGTTCCTAAAACATAAGGACAAATAACAACTTAAATATATGTAAATTTTGTCTAATTGAAGTATTAATTTATAGATATTTATATGTAATAGAATAACCTCATTGAGAGTCTTTTTTATACCAGGATTTGATTAGGATAGTTCAATATGTAATTAGACATCAATTAGGTTATATACAATAGATAGTTTAAGGTTCTTAAAATATCGCTGAACGTGAGAGAAGAGTTTCCCTATAAGTTAAAAAATGCTTTTACATTGTAAATGAGTTATCTTCCTTTTGTTTACATTGTCCGTAAATTTTTTTGATCAGCTCCAAAAACATATATAAAATATAAAATATGGATTAATAAATAACGATTAATAGTGTAATAATACATAGATAATCATTAAAAGGTAACTATATATATCAGAATAATAAAATACAAAATAAATATAACCATTCAATAAATGAAATAAAATTTATAGAGAGTAAATATAACCACAGTTGGATTCTAAGAAATAAATGAAAAGGGTTAGGTGTTAGGGTTAGGGTTAGGGTTAGGATTAGCGTTAGGGTTAGGGTTAGGATTAAGGTTAGGGTTAGGGTTTGCACATTTAGATGCTTATAATATTTACCTATCTTGCACGTTTTAAACAGTCAATTCCACCGCATAGATTTAATTGATAATTTTACTCGAAATCCTAAACATTATGCTGCTGACTACCTATCTAGAGTAATAAAAGTAAAGTACAATGAGGAATCGTAGTTTTTTCTTTAACATCGGAAGGATGAAAGGCAAAGTTGACCTGGGGAAGATTTGAAATCAGAGAATGGAATGGATATTGCAAACCATTCTATCCCACTTTGTAACAATCATGCCAATTCACCGCTTTAGTAAAATATTACTAGACGACAATTGAAACCAGCGTTTGCAAGAGGAGAAATATGACATGCATCTCTGAGAACCACTAACATAAGTAATGAATTGTAAACACGTTAGACTTCACAATATCCATAGACCCTATATCTAAATGTGTGTGACGTTAATTAAAAGCAAAATACGAGGTCTTTACCGGAACGGTCATACATTGGTGGAAGCTAGAAAACATAAGGCTGAATCAGTAGCATTTGGAAGAAATGGTGTAATCAGTTATTATATTGATGGCTTGTTGATCAGGCACACAAGTGTAGAGGGAAATGACATCTAGGGTTAAGGTACAACTATGTTTCAGTGCGTTGGGGGCTCGACATCATTGAATCTGATAATAATGCCACTGGATTTCTCTACATGTCCTTGGAAACTATGCGTTATAGATATGAGGATTCTCGGCAGACGCCAATAATAAAGCGGTTCTTGGGGATTCAGATCTTATTCAACCCCCTTTAATACTAATTAAATTAGTGTGTAACTGGCTTGGCATTCCACAGGCACGGGAAACGGTAACGCAATTCTCTGGGAGGTATAGCATGCGACAGTTTGTGACACGGCTGGTCCTCTCTATTACAGGTGTAGACCTTACAACGAGCTTCTAAACAGTTTCCATTCATCCAAATCCACGCACATGTCATGGAGCAACACAGGACTCTGTTAAAGGATGATTGTTCAAACACTGCACAGTGGGATCGAAACCGTGGCCTAACAATTATGGAGCAAACCTCTTAATCAATCGGCCATTCTGCGTTCAGGTTTATGTAAATCAAAGCTATTATTTCTCGTTATCCAAACCGGTATATTGTCAGAATCATCAGAGCGTTGAATAAAGAACTTTGCAATTCCTGTTTCAACCCCATACTTACTAGTTCAAATTCCAGCGGGATAAAATTTTATCCTTCTTCGGTCGATCAAATGAAGGGATAGTTAAATTCTGAGGGCGATTTAATCAAAGTTTCTCTTACACAAATTTGCGACCTTACACGTAAATTAAAAACCATTATTATTTTTAATTTAAAAGGAAATTGAAATCTAACATATCATAGCAGCTGAAAAAATTCAAATGACTGAGAGGAATAATGTTGTTTAAGAAGGATGCGGTGTAAGAAGGGTGCATAGCTCTAACGTTAAGAAGTATTACAGGAACGAAGTTTTCACGTGAATTGACTGGAGGTAATATTAGAAAATTAATGATACATTTCCATGTTTTTGATTATTTATCATTGAATAAATATATTTAAACCTTGAAGCGTTCAATTAAATATAATACAATAGTGGTAATATGGCAATTGTTACTAGAGATTCTAGATTTAGAGGTATATGAATTAAGGGAAGTGAAAAATATATTTTGATTTCTATTGCAGAGGAGGAAAACGATTGTTTACTTTTGTATGTACCATAAATTCTGTGAGCATTGTATAAAATATGCTAAGGTAAATTTTACTAGAAAATAAACAACTTTGTATGCATGAAAAATAAACCTGACTCATCTGATGTGGGCGATATTATGATTTATCTAATCTAAATTTGAATGCCAAAACGCATTATTGTTGGGGAATATCCCACAAGCGTCAACTTTGACTTGAAGATACATAATTATATATCCCACTTACCGAATACCGAAGGAGTCACTAAACTACATACACAGACATTCTAACCAATCGTGAAATATCATGAAAACAGTACATTCTAAAATGAAGTATAGAGAAAATACAAACCGAGAGAGAACGAATTAATATCTGTAAATATGAGTTTAGCGCGATACACTTTCAACTTAACTGCAGATGTGATGGGGTAAAATTATTTCCTATTTTATTTAAGAAATTGTCCCGCACCAGATAAGTATTATGAGATATTTCACTAAAACTACTTCAAATATCATGAATAATCTCATTCAATTCTGCTAAAAATTGAGTATAAAGCAACCATCCTAAACATACCCAATCTTTTTCCAACTCTACTACAATTAATTGCAGCCGCGTTAATCCCGTATCAAAGAATGGTACATACAAACAATATATCTGTAATTTACATTGACTGAACTGCTAATCCTTTCAGAAGTAGACATATGACAAACATACTTACTCTTGTTGCAAATATAATAAGAATAACGAAATCAAACACGGAAGAAATATTAAATAATATAAAAAGTATAAATTATAATCTAAACTGGAATATACTCCGTTTAGATAAATCGTATAATGAATAAAAAATAATGCCATAGTTTTTAGGAATAAGTTATGAAATCGTGGGTGCTAAAAACTGTGAAGCCTGGTCCCCAGGAGACGAAGAGGTGAGTCATTTCTTTTCCTCTTCTTTTAACTTTTCAGCACCAACATGGCCAATATAAGAGTTGGATCTGTGAATGTACGCGGCCTGGTGATGCCCTGGAAACAGGGCAAACACTTAAACGACCTCAGGTCGCACAGTATGGATGTAGTAGCCATTTGCGAGTCCAGAATCCACAGCGAGCGACAACTGGCCCCCATCTTCGACGACTTTGAGATCTACGCATCTCTCTGTCAGCCGAGAGGTGGGGGTGGGGTTGCCGTTTTGCTGCGGAAACACCTGGACCTCGTAACACAGACGGTACATCTGGAGCCGGAGGGTCGACTGGTGGTCCTAGACGTTGACGTTAGTGAAGGCGGAGCCTTCAGGCTGGTGGCCGCATATGCTCCATCAGGGACACCGCGGCCAGACTTCTTCAAACGTCTAGAGACTTTTCTGGTAACATCCTGCTCCCTGCTTTTAGTGGGGGACTGGAATGGAATCCTAGATGCACGTTGGGACTATGTGGGAGCATGTCCCGATAGAGGGGGGTTTAACAGCCTCAAACAGTTAATCGGCCGATTTCAACTGGCCGATAGATATCGACTAGATTTTCTGACTGTGCCACTGTGGACGTGGACCAACCATAGCGGAACAACTAGATCGTATCTAGATATGTTTCTAGTTAGAGTTAGTGATAAGGACATGTTAAGCTGTGCACAAATGTTCATGGTTGCCTATTCAGATCACAAACTAGTGACCTGCTTACTCAACCTTGACAGAACCCATAGACAGGGACCCGGCTACTGGAAGCTGAACATGGGGTTACCGACATAAAAAAAGCCTACAGTAGACGGATTAGCACTTTAGTTAAGCAGCACTTGACGGGGGCCATTGTCAACAACAGATGGTGGTACTCTCTCAAGAGGGCAGTTAGATTACACTCGATAGGTTTTAGTAAAGAATTAGTGTTAGATAAAAATAAGACCGAAAAGGAACTGGTAGATAAAGTAGAAGAGGCACTTAGGAGTGGCAACGTAGCCAGCGTACTAGCGACGAGAATGGCCTTGGACTAGTTCTTCGACGCAAAGCATGTAGGCTGCGTTGTCATGAGCAAAATACGTGCTCTGGGAAACAAGGGAGCCAAAGCTGTTAGCTGGGCCCGAGTGACGGAGGCGAAAAGTGGCAACAAATCCACGATTCGCTCTTTGAAGGACCAAGACAGACTAAGACGGTGATACGTGAGCCGATGCACATGTACGCGGCCTTTCATCGACACTTTGCTCAACTGTTCGGGCAGGGCGGCGCGCTGGGAGGGGCTATGGATTTCGGTCCATAACTCGACGGCCTGCCGCGACTCTCGAACAGCAAGGCGAAGTTCTGCGAAAGGGCGATTTCGGCTGCCGAGATAGGGGACGCGCTGAGCCAAAGCGGCAAACGCAAATCTCCAGGTCTCAACGGTCTACTCTACAAATTTTACGTAGCAATGCCGGACTTGTTCTCCGGTTTCCTGGAAGCGGTCTACTGCAAATGGCAGCAGAACGGGAGAATTCCCAGTTCTGTGAACCAAGGGCGTAGTCACGTTAGTTAGGAAGTCGAGAATAAAATGGATGACATAGGCAACCTCCGGCCCATAACTCTGCTAAACACAGAGTTACAGATTTTGGCCAAGGTGTTGGCAAAGAGGCTGGCGCTTGTCGTCAAAAACCTGGAAGGAGAAGCGCAGACATGCGCAATCCCGACCAGGTCCATACACGACAACCTCCACTTCATGCGATACATAATAGAGAGGGTAGGGTGTAAACGCGGCTTCGGTGGGACCCTGATCAACTTGGATCAGTCTAAGGCTTTCGATAGGGTTGATCATCGTTACCTGGATGCGGTGCTCGAGGCGGCTGGCTTCAGACCCGCGTTCAGCGGCTGGATTGTTGAAATGCACAGCAATAACCGCTGCTCAAGGGTCAAGGGGAACGGCTACCTCTCGAGTCCGATACATATCACGCGATCCATCCGACAGGGATGCCCTCTCTCCTCTCTTCTGTACGTACTGACTCTCGAGCCACTGCTGCGGAAGTTGGAGCTATTGCAGCACATCCCTTTGGAACCGGTACTGCGAAAAGCGGCATCGGCCTACGCCGACGACGTGACAGTAATGGTGTCGAGCACCTCGCAAATCGGGGAGGTCGGCACCTTACTGAAGGAATACAAAAGGTTCACAGGGGCGAAGCTGAACTGGGAAAAATCCGTCGGTTTGCAACTCGGAACGTGGAGAGGCAAACCGATGCCTTCAGATGGCGTCGTCGGATGCTGGACGGAAGGACCGGTAAAGCGGCTCGGGGTCTGGTTTGGTCCGGACCTCCAGGTGGAGAAGAACTGGAACGAGGTGACGGCCAAGGTGTTTGCGCTCACCCAGAAGTGGGCCGAGTGCAAACTATCCTTGAAAAGTCAAGCGGGGGTAGCGAATACTTTTATAGGATCCATCATCTACTACGGCTTGACCGTCGTGCCTTGTCCAGCCAAAACGCTCACCAAAATGGAGCGCGCGCTCTTCCAATTCCTTTCGAAGAAATGGGCTTCTTTGGTGAGAAGATCCATCTGCTGCCAACATCCTTCAAACGGAGGCTGGGGAGGCCGTGGCTGACGATGCGTAAACACGCGCTCAGGCTGCGGCACCTCCACATATTCCTCACCGCACAACCGGTGTGGGCTCCGTTCGTGAGGTG
This sequence comes from Eledone cirrhosa, assembly GCA_964016885.1. Taxonomy (NCBI): domain Eukaryota; kingdom Metazoa; phylum Mollusca; class Cephalopoda; order Octopoda; family Eledonidae; genus Eledone; species Eledone cirrhosa. The sequence goes on along the minus strand of OZ024745.1, from coordinate 41,134,390 downwards.
AGCCTTCCCACGACTCGTCTCGCTGACCGAGTTGCAGTCCTGGGTCAAGCAAAGACCGAGGAAATTGGGCAACTGGTACATCGAATGTGCTCAGGCGCTCACAGTCCTCTGGCAAACGGACCCAGCGATCTGTGGAGAATCCTCTTCGGCATTCTATAGAACGTTGGTCGGAGAAACTCTAGGCGTAGAGGAGAACGGACTGGCCAGTCTGTTCGGTAGGATCTTCCGCCCGGGACCAATGGACAACTTCCAAAAGTCCCTGGCCTGCCAGTGCTACCTAGGAGCTCTACCAGTTCGAGACAAGCTCTACAGACACGGGCAACTGGGCAGGGACCTTTCGAAAAAGATCTGTCCGAGATGCGTGCGCGACGAGGAAACCGTCGCGCACGCATTTGTACACTTCCCGGGAGTTGCCGACCTGTGGGGCTATGTAGAACGACTTTTGTCGCGGGTGGGACCAATCCAGTCGACCACCGAGTCCATTGTAATGATCAAACCGCCACCCTCCTTCAAAAGCGAAGGAGAGGCGCTTTTCCTATGTGTTATGGCTATGGTGAAAGAGGTTATATGGTGGACGAGGTTAAAAGGGCTGAGGTCAGACACCTTTCTCTCTGGCGAACAACTGAATCGTTTTTTCAAATATCATTTTGGAAGAAGAATCAGCAAATTTTATATAAGGTGGGTGAATGTGGCAAAGATGGCCCGAGTGGTTGGGCTTTATCTCTATATAATCCTGTAGGTTGAGGAAAAAGAGGAAGAGAGGAGGGGAGTACTCACTCTTGGTGCTCCTGGGGATGAGGGTTGTACATTTTTTCGGGGTGTGTACAACCCCTGTGTAATGCCTCCCCCCTATTGGGGATTTCAATTGTTATTTGTTATTTTATTAATAGTTTTATTTTCATATACCTATATGTAAACCCCCATTTGCATTCGTCCCCTTCTTTTGTGCCCTTGTGGCTAATAAAGACATTTATATATTATGGCTACTCTCTATAGATATTCAATTCTTTTATACATTTATATTTATGTATATACACATTAATTTGGATAAACACACACACACACGCTCATATATATATATATATATATATATATATATATTTAGAAACACACAGATACACGCGGACACACACATATATACATGAGTGCATCCGCACCCAACTGTGAGTTAAGGGTGCCAACTTCACCGATGTTGCTCAATGAATGACTGGGACAGACCAATTCAGTTTGAACTAGACTGAACCAGTATCAGAGTTAAAAATACATTATGAAGAGAGAAGAAACATTTAGATATAATTAGTAATAAAATGTATCATACCTAAACTGTTCCTAAATTCCTCGACTACGTAGTTTCGTGGCATAAACAAAAACAATATATCAAAGATATAGAGTCCTTGCGAGGTATGTATATATATATATATATATATATATATTAGAATGGGCACTAGAATAGCGTGGTTCATCATCGGGCTACTAAATATATATATATATATATATATATATATATATATATATATATATATATACATATATATATATTTATATCCGTACCTATACACCTATTTTTATTCACGCTTTTATCTTTATCATTTATTACGTTACTCTTTATAATTAATTGTTTTTAACTTCTGGTAGATATTTTATTTTATACTAATTTTCCCCAATATATAATATAATAATATATTATAATACTGAACAACGATTTTGTTCTGTACTAAATGCAAATATAATCATATATTTTGTAATATAGTGTTTCTATAAGAACTGAAAATATAACCAATTAAGACTACAACTAGATTGTCTAACCAGTTACTAAATTCCTTCGTTCTTCTCACCTCTAGTCTTTCCCCCAAATATTGGTCTACAAATATCGTTTTCCCTGAGTGGGTCTTTGCTAGAGAACACATGGTGAAACTAGATTAAAACCACAAACTATGCAGACATATATCCCTTCCCTCAAACTCTAAACACCCAAGAAATATTTCATACCATTCGTATTTATTTATATCAAATAACGATTCCCTTACTGGCTCATCACAGCTCCCATCTTAGGTCACTAAATTAGATGTTGTATGCAGAATTTTAGGTTTGATAACGCGTTCTCACTTCTCGTGATATATATGTTATTTTATAGAATTTGATTAATAGTTTTGTACAATTTAATTTCCTGTTCATAATACAACACACATGAAGAATAGCAGTTAAGTAAAATTACATTACGAATATTATTTAGTATTGGAATTTACGTTTGAGTGCCTAATAACATAAGGAAAATTAATAGAAACTTATGAAATCAATTTCTGTAAAGATAAGAATTAATATGATTAAAACACTTGGTCATTATCCTCATGCATTTAAAGATACTCATTTCCTAGAAAAATTGACTTTATTCATTAGCAAATTAAACAGCATTTATCTTGCAAATATAGCATTGATCTTGTTAAAGAACATATGCTGATGACTACATTAAACCAGCAAAATATGTAGACTTATATCCGTCTTTCAATATTCAAACAAAGTCTCTACATAAAGAAAGCTTCTCAACAATCTTATTTACTCGTATTCTGAATGCATGTATATAGACGTAAATAATAATTATTATTAGAAAAGATTTGTGTATTTCTGTTCTTATACACATATTACAACGATTTTAATTTCGGTACAATGGGCAGCCTTTTGGAGTAGAAGTAGAAAGTCGAGTATATTGGCCCTAGTGCTTGACTGATACTTTATTTTATCGACCCCGGAAATAAGAAAGCCTCAGAATATAGAAAAACCAGAACAAATACTGCTAAGCATTTGTGCGACGCTCTAGCGATTCTGTCAAGTCGCCACCCCTACATTATCATTAGAAATGATCTCTTACAGTGTAATAACATATCTACTTCTAATATCAAATCAGGTTCCCTAAAACAATATTTCTTATGATTTGGACATTTTAATAATCGCTTGACATTAAACATATTTTGGTTTCCTTTGTACCCTAATAATGTACTTATAAAATTCAATATCCCGTTCACAAAACAACAAAAAAGGAAACAAAAACAAAATATAAAAAAAAAAACAAAGTCAAAAATATCAACAACCCAATGGATAATTAATTTGGTAATCTGAATCACAATCTTAGTTTTTTATATCATACTCTAAGCAAAGCAAATCCTTTCGGATTTAACATTATCTTCCAACAACTAGCAATGACAATTTCTAACTATAAATAAACTTACAATATTTCTAGCAGAGAAAATTAAGAATCCCATTAATTTATCGATCAACATTATGGTTAATTAATTTTCATTTTAAATACTTTATTGCAATATTAAATCCTGTGATGTTTTATTTTAAACATTCTACATTACCTGTATACTTTTTATGTTATTTCTTCATTAAATCCCCCTTTTTATAGCTACCCTTTTAGTTAGATAAGTTATCCAGTAGTCAGGTGTCTTACCATATTCTCTCTTACTTTGATTTATCTCTGATTTTATAGAATTAAATTAAGTATTTATAGAATTTAATTTCATGAACTTAATGCAACACACAAATAATAGCAGTTAAGCAAAATCTTCTTACAACCGTTATTATTAGAATTTGCAGTTGCGTTCTTAAAATCATACGCATAAATAATAGAAACTTGTAGTACATAAAAACACGTCAGAACATTATTATGATTAATTTGCTTGGTTATATTCCTTATGCAGTGAACATACTTATTTACTAGTATAATTTACTTTGTGAACTAAACTCATAAATAATTGTATTTACCGTACACATAAATTTAAACTAAAACGAATGATTGAATAGTTTTGCTCTCTGTATGTAGAAGTATACAAACAGATTAAGAAATATATTTAAATTTCGTAATTCAGAATAATGTAAATGTAGCGTCTTCACTTATATAATTATTTATATATCGCTTCTATTTTAAATATGATATATATAATTATCTTTGAAACATACCCGCCATATGTACTACGAGTTCATTTATAAACCTCACATGAATACAATTAAAACTTTTCATCAACAAAAATGTGAATACGATCCATTATTTATGAACATGCAGTATCGGTAGAGGGTCGGACGCCATGCTTTCCAGCATAGTTACGTCCCTTTATGATCTGAGTTCAAATCCCGCCGAGGTTGACTTTCCCTTTCATCCTTACGGGGTCGATAAAATAAAGTACCAGTAATGCACTGGGTAATTTGCTGGCCTTGTGCCTAAAGTAGAAACAATTATTTATGAACATCATGTCCCTATACTGCCAATGGCCAACAAACCACTCGGCTTAAAACAACAGGAACTCCCTAAATTATTCACATTGAGGATACTGTTTCTCCAATGTAGATACATATGTTGCAGCCGTATGGCAGTATCGGTAGAGCGTCGTACAACATGTTTGGCAGCATTGAGGTACGAGCCTTTACGTTCTGAGTTCAAATCTCGTCGAGGTTTGCTTTGCCTTTCATCCTTACGGGGTCGATAAAATAAAGTACCAGTAATACATTGGAGTTAATTTAATCGTCTTTCCCCCCCAGTTCAAATATCTGGCCTTGTGCCTAAAGTAGAAACAGTAATAATATATATATATATATATAGATACACACACTTATATTAACATACTTTTGCTCATAGCTTCGTACATACATGCACACACACTCTTTTACTGACATATACACACACATTTCTTCTGAGCTTCGTACGGAGCTATAATAATACACACATACACACATGCACACACACACACACACACAAACACATGCTTACGCACGTGCTCAAGTACAGCTCTTTTTACATTTCCCATTTCAGGTAGACGCGCTCCATCATCCAGTTTTCTAAAAAACAAATCATACACAAAACGCCAGCACCAACAGTTTTGCAAGGGATGTCAACATGAATGGACCTGTTATTTTTATCTAAAGACATTTTTTCCAATTCCATCCCGCCCCTCCGCTTAATCTATTTCGTTTCTCATTATTTCTCACTCTTTCTTCCGATGAAAGACTAGCGTCTGAAACGTTAAGACGTTCTTCCAGCTATATCAAGCGTTAACCTAATATATACCTTCCATATACTGTACCGATTGTTTACCTTTTCTGTTTACCTTTTACACACATATATATATATATATATATATATATATATATATATATATATATATTAAAATAACAGATTAAAGTTTAAGCAAAGAATCGCTGCTTTCACCCTTAACGGGATCTTCTGAAACTAAAAATGTCAATCTGTGAACGCAGAAGTTAATATTTCAAAAAACGTTGCAACCGAAGGAAGACAGGAAGACCGTTTTAGTTTCAAAAGATCCCGTTAAGAGTCAAAGCAGGGATTATTTGCTTAAACTTTAATCTGTTATTTTAATAAATATTTACTCTACGGTTCTTATATATCTGATATATATTTATCCTTATCGAGCCCTCTTTGAATTTTAGTCTTCAAATGTATTATTATTACTATATATATATAAACGCACAAATGGCTACGAATTTTGATTTACACGTTAAGATCATTTACTATCTAACTACACACACGTACACACAAGTACACACACCTGTGTGTGTATATATGTTTGTGCGATCGAATGCATACATATATAGATACATGCCCACTTAGATAAATATATACACACACCCACCTGGACGGAGACCATATATTGAAGTTTATTGCATCTTAGTGCGTTGATTTTAATTAAGATTTATTACGTGATTGTCTTCCTGGGAGGTGTTTAAATATGGAGGGAATTTACGTCTTGATTATGAGGTTTGTTTGATTAGATATGAAATATATGCTGGCTGATATTGCTGGTGTTCATTGTTATTTTATTGCGTAATTGTTACGTTTTGCCGGTTTCTAGTTTAGTTTTATTTTGTTTTGGGGTGGCATTGTTAGTAAGAAAAAATATATACATTAGAGTATCAAGCCTCTGATATTGTATGGATTAAGACACCTCTTGATAGCAGCAGTTGGTGTAGAGATGATATACGTTTGTAGAGTGGTGTAGAGATGATATATGTTTTAATTGAGTATGAATGGCAATGCATTTCCTTTCTAAAGTATGTATAATATAGGTGTAATGTGTTTTATTTTATATGGTACAATATATTGTCGGTATTAATGTTTTATGTAGTTTTCCTTCGTGGTTTAGTTTACTAGTATATGTATGATATAATGTTAAATGCTTTAAATTTAGGTGATTAATTAATTGTGATAAGCCTTGTGATTTTGTAGTTGGGAAATTGTGTTTTGTGTGGTGGATCTTGGCTGGTAGGGATTTGTTGCATTCGTTTACCCTTATTTCGCTGACATGTATAGCATAGGGGTGTATATGCTATGAATTCTTTAAAAAGCCGTGAACATGTCACAGCTATCTCGGTAGTAGTGAACATTCCATATATCTATTTCCATATATTTATCTGCAATCCGTGTGTGATTGTATATATATATATATATGAAACATTGTGGACGTTTTGGAAGCTCCAACAATGCAGATGGGAAAATCTCCGGGTAACAGAATCCGGTGGTGAAGGGAGAGATGTGAGAGGAAATGTAGAATGTGATGTATAGGGTGTAGAGGAACGTAAGAAAGAGCGTAAAAAATAAAAATAATAACACGAGATTTAATTGTCCCTATATTTCGGATTTCGCATCCATAAACTGGGGGTTTTCCGAGGGAGAAAGTTATCTGTCAGAGAGGAACGGTACGTGGCTTCTGTTGTCCGCCGTTTGTAACTGAGATATTTTGTAGAGCGAACGTGAGCGCGGAATAGGTGCGGTCAAGTAAAAGTCGAGGCAGCTCCGCTTTATTGTGGGAATGGGATGGTGCTAGCTGTCAATCCATTGTACTACTTATATTCAGTCTTTGTTACTGGCAGTGTAGTAGTCTGTCTGGTCGCTTGTTGGTCGGTAGATGGTGGGGCGCTATACACACAATAACAATCGTTCGAATGCCACTGTGTGTGTTTGCGTGTGCTGTTGTCTCGTTTGTTTACACCAGCCACCTCGTCTCGCTTCTCTCGGATCGGTTATTTATTTGTGGTCCTAGGAGTTTAATCCAAAGTGCTTCCCTTATTCGTAATATATATATATATATATATATATATATATATGTGTGTGTGTGTGTGTGTGTGTGTGTGTGTGTGTGTGTGTGTGTGTGTGTGTGTGTGTGTGTGTGTGTGTGTGTGTGTGTGTGTGTGTGTGAATGAAGTATTTCCGTCGGAAAGGTCCAGGAAAAAAGAGTGCTCTATGTAGGTTACAGAGCTTATTAGTTATGTAATAAACAACATAAGATAATTATTTCATTTACCAGTGGTTTCTTGAAAGCAAACAACTTTGCTTTCAGTCATCAGAATGTATATATCGTTTGTTGTTATCATTTTAAAACCCCTTATGGGTTCGGTATTGAACACTTTCTTGCATTATATGCCCTTGAGAAGCCCTTTTCGGGCGAAACGTACGTAGAAGCTTATCTCATAAACATGTTCTAACAGTCTGTATTCGCTTTCGTAATATTTTCATTTATATATATATATATAAATGAAAATATTACGAAAGAGAAAACAGACTGTTAGAACATGTTTACGAGATAAGCTCCTATGTATGTTTCGCCCGAAAAGGGCTTCTCAAGGGCATATAATGCAAGAAAGTGTTCAATACAGTTATTGTTATTGATATGTGTCCCTAAAGGACTTATCATCCATTCACAAGATTATTCTTTACTTCTAGTTCATAGGTGTCAATTTACAACTGCTTAGTCAGGCCAGATCTAAGAAGCATAATTGATGTGTGGGTATTACCTTCCGGAGTGATTGTACAGATGTTTACCTATGCACCCCATCCTTCGGCTTGTTATGGCTTGGTGCAGGGGCCCCTGTTTTTATGGTGTTCGAATATCAACCGGTGTCCAACCATAGAATGACTGCTTTATTCTGTGTCCGCAGTTTATCACAGATTCGGCTCTGCCGTTGATGAGATCCAGGGGTGCTCGTACGATATGGTATAGTTCCATGAGACGGAGCTGGCACTTTTTCTTAAAGTTGTAAAGTGTTGCCCTGCTGACAATTTCCCAGTAAGTAGAGAAGCTGATGTTGGAGTCGTTCAATTTTGTGATGTAGTTGGTGAGTGATGTGGAGTACCTTAGCTTCCTGTTTCTAAAAGAGTGGAGATGCGTGCGAAAAATCTAGTTTAGAACGAGCCAGAGGGGGCCCCTATATAATATTTGACACTATTATGGCTAGTTACAGTGCACCTGTAGATAACATTGTCAGTTAGGCAGCTTCCTTTGAGCGGACAGCTTCTCGAGTCACGACAGTTGCAGTGTCCGCCGCGGTCGCTGCTGCTGCGGTGACTTCTAGTACCCGAAGTAAGACTATTACTATTATTACCGACGTTATCATCCATACAGCCGCCGCTATCTCTGTAGTTAGTACTATTATATCCGAGGGTACGCGGGGTAGTACAATTATTACTTCGCATGCCTTAGCACCTTCTATTGCAGCCTGTCGTCCCGTACGGGTTGCTAGTGTGCTCCTCGGTCTCACCACCGTTTTGGCGGTTGCGTCAGTTGGAGCTCCCGCCAACATTGTCGAGTGTTGCTAGGGAAACGTTATGAGAGTTGCTGTAATGTCTAGAATTATCGCTGCTATGGTGCCGTGTATTGGTGAGTTTACTGTAGTTAGTTGTCCCTATGATGTCGGCTAGATTAGGTATTGTGGAGAAGGATATTTTACCGTTGTTCTTGTTGAGGATTTTTCTGTACTTATGGTTAGGTGGGACGTTCTTCTTTAAGGCTTCGAAGAATATTTTAGCTATATCAGAGGCCACACTCCAAGAACAGGGAGGATGGACCCATGGGATATTACGTTGGCGGATACGCGTAGCCGTGGGCTTATTACTGGTTGTGTTGGCTAGGTTACCGTTCTTATTGTTGCTACTGTGCTGCTGCCTATTGCGCATCCTCTTCACTTTATGTTCGGGTGTACTAGCTTTCCTTGCGTTACGTTGCCGGTTGGAGGGTGTAGGTAAAAGGCCATCACTATTGTTAATCCTATAGGCAGGGAATAGTTCTAGTAGGCTGCAGCGGCTACCGTTACCCGTATCTTGACCCTTGGTTTGCCGTAGTCCGTCTATACCTCCACCTATGTAGTTATCGCGACGGCCGTGTTTCTTAGTGCGATTCTCTATTCTATAATTATTGACTCTATCTTGACCGCTGCGTAGTTGGTTTTAGGTATGGCTCGCTATAACATTAGTCCTATAATGGTGGTGGTGGTGGTGATGGGGGGGGGGGTTCTAGAATTAGCGTTAACGAGGTAGGAGATTCTTCTGTTATAACCCGCGTCCACCAAGGCCTTATTGTAGTAGTCAGCTGCTTGGTTGAAGATGTCCTCATTGGCGGATAGCCTCAAGATCCTATGGGATATGCTATATACTATGGAGTTGAGAGTAGACTTAGGGTGGTTTGATGCATAATTTATATATGATAGAACCTCACCGGGCTTATGATATGGTTTGTACAGGCCCGTACCCAAATCCAGGGACACGTCTAGGAAGTTGACTATCTGGTGGTTGAGGTCTATAGTTACGGAGAAGCCGTAGGATTTGAAGAACCTGTGTATGCGCTTATTAAGGTTCTCTGTCGTCCATATATACAATCACACACTGATGGTGGATACATATATGGGAATAGATATATGGAATATATATGGAATATATATATATATATATATATATATATATATATATATATATATATATATATATATATATATATATGTATATATATATATATATAACCAAATGTTAAGCAAGGTTCATTGATTATTCAATTAATATAGTTTTACAATAGATTAAAAGCACTCAACAAAGAAATTTTCTGGAGTTATTAATATTATTCAAAATATTAATAAATGGAGACATTCACGTAATCAAAATATATTTTATTATATATATTTCGGAGGTACTGTGCTGTTTCTTCAGTACGTCCTCATCAGATAAAATACATAAATTGATGTATGACATACTTCAATTGTGCTGATGGTTCAATTCCATCTTGGCTGTCATTTATTACAACGAAACTCAATATTCTTATACCACAAGTAAGGAGTGGGATAAGTAGCGAGGTATAAGTGTTAGGAGCGGGTGAGTAGGAGAAAGTATTGAATAAATGAATAAATAAACTCGTAAGTATATATTAAACTCGTAAGTTAAATATTTAAATATTTAAATATGTAAATATCCGTGTTAGAGAAAAAGACAAGAGAGAGAGAGAGTGCTAAATAGAAGAGAAAAGATAAAAAAGATAAAAAGATGAAGATAAAAAGAATTAATTCAAACCAACATATAATTAGCGATAATAACAATAGTAATAATAATAATACAATAGTTATTCAGAATAACAATAACAATAATTTAAACACATATTGTAGAACACCTACAAATATTAACAATGATAATATAAACAGTTTAGATTATAGAAATAGCATGAAATTGAACTGTAACTGTAGAAGGAAATCCGAATGCCCTTTACAAAATAACTGCCTTGATAAGAATTTAGTATATAAATGTACCATTAAAACAAATAATAATATTACTTATAACTACATACGTGCAACTTCATCGAACTTTAAACTTCGCTTTTCCAATCATAAACATTCTTTTTCTAATCCAGATGAAACATTTTCTACTTCATTATCACAATTAATATGGTCTTTAAAAGAGAAAAATAGGAAATACTCAATTTCTTGGGTTAAGCTTAGAAACTCTGAATCCTATCGGAACGATTCCATTTCACCAAACTGAAATCTTTCCAATTTAGAGACTCTATTAATAATTGCTAATTATGGTAATTTAATTAATAAAAAAAGTGAGTTATTTTCAAATTGCCTCCATAAATCTACAAAAACATTTCAAGCATCATATAAATTTAGGAAAAAAAATTGCCTGAGTGAGAAAATATATTGACTTTTATTAATAATTCTTGTTTTTATTAGTATTATGTAAAATGTTTTACCTCACCTTAGGAAATGCATATCGGTTCTTTTATATAGTAAGTTAATCTCTTGATTGACTAAATACCTTTAGTTTTGTTTTAGAATCCTCATTTTATGTCTTGAATTTTCTAAATTTGAGATCTGAAATACCTTCAGGCTTTCAAACCTTTTAGTTAATTTAAACGTTTAGATATGTTATACAGAGCTCATTTGTTTACTTTTATCGTGTATAATTTTCGTTTTATCCAAATTGATTAATAATCTGTATTTAACTTAATCTATAGTATTGAATACAGTAAGATTTGGTTGAATCGAAATAATAATACTTTCAAGAGTAAATATAACTAATAATTAATCCTATATGTAATTGACAACTATTGATTTAAATAGTATTGTTTATAATATTCATAAGTCTAAACATTATATAAAATGCATATACATATGCTGATATGCAATTAAGTTATGATAAATACTCTCATACTTATTTATATTTGTAAACATCATTGGTACTTAATAATGTTTCAGACTTTGAATTTTGTAACTAAATATTGAATATATTTATTAATTTAACTATGAAAATATTTTATATTGTTTAATTTTGATATAATATAATAGTATAATTTCCTCAAATATAACCAAATACAATAGATTAAAATTTCACGGTATTTAATTGATTGCTTCTACCTGACTTAATATTTGAAAAAAAAAAACGGTCACGCATCATGTCCCTTTCTTCTTTCTTTCTTTTTTTTTCTTTTCCTTATGCAGTTATATATTCTAACATCTCTATCTCCCTATCCCTTCTTTTTATCTTCATCTTTTTATCTTTTTCCCTTTTCTCTTCTATTTAGCACTCTCTCTCTCTTTTGTCTTTTTCTCT
>OZ024745.1:41060015-41117515 GCA_964016885.1 Eledone cirrhosa | reverse complement strand
ATTATAATTTAGTGATGCGTCTTATGAGTCTACAGTATTAGCTATGTACTTCAGGATCTTCAGACAAGACAAGTCATATCAGCAATAAAAAATATGATGCCTTACGGAGCAACAAGACCCACCACTCAGTCATAATAAAGAATATCAAACTTATATTCATAGGGTTATAACTTGTATAGATATACTTATATATATATGTTCATCTCTAACGTAACGATATATTATCACTACATTATTGATAACCTGAAATTTTATATATATATATATATATATATATATATTTATATATATATTTATATATATATATATATATATATATATATATATATATATATATATATATATATATATATATATATATATATATATATATATATATATATATATATATATATATATATATAAACGATTGGACGGCAAGTATATATATATATATTTGCTTGCCGTCCAATCGTTTAGGCTTGCAACTGTCCCACTTAAATAACCTCGCAATTCCCTTCTCACCGCTTTGTTTCCGACATCCATTAATAATGCTTTTCGACTTTTCAACTATTTCTGCTTCTCCCCTGGCCTTTCTCGCCTTCTCTTCCCCCTAGACATCACATCTCTCTACATCACTAACCTTCACCATGACGGTCTCTGCGCTGTCCGACACTATTTGAATTTTCATTCTACATTTTTTCACCTTGCTACATTCGTTCTCACACTCAATGTTTTTTGTATTTTTCAGAGAGTTCTACCAGCATGTCCCTGGGGTAGCCATGGGAACCAGAACGATCCTGAACTTCGCCAACTTCTTCCATTCCACCTGCAACAAACTCTCCATATCCTACTCCCGTTATTTCTCTATGTCTAAAGGGCGGTGGATTGGCAGTATCGGTAGAGAGTCAGACACCACGCTTTGCAGCATAGAGTTACGGCCCTTTACGATATGAGTTCAAATCCCGCCGAGGTTAACTTTGTCTTACGGGATCGATAAAATAAATCACCAATAACGTACTGGGTCGATTTAATCGACTTTCCCCTCCCTCCAAATTACTGGCCTTGTGCCTAAAGTAGAAATTATTATTTTTCTATGTCTATATTAATAAGTGATAGATTAAATAGCACATATAGGGTAAGCTGCTCTATAATACATTAACAAGTTACAGAGGGGCTACATCACTTTGGGAAATCTCTTAAGTTGTATCTTCTAAATCACAGTATAGTAAGAGTACAAATGTTTCCTGCATAAACGACTGATTTCAGTTAATTTAGTGGATTATCCATCCATTGAGCGTTCAACTGTTCTTTTAAATGAGCATCCGGCTCATAACATGAGCGTTTAAACGGCTGAGTATTCTTTAGAGTAATTCTCAAGAAAACTCAACATAGTACAACATATGACAATCCTGGACCTTTCGATTCTAGGTACAGTCCATCCAACAGGCTTCCACTTAGTTTCTTTTACCTAAATTACCCCCACATGCTAGCTTATAGCTGGGTCTATAGTAAAAATACATTTGTCCTACAATGTATATCATGATATCGAACTCTGAACTGCATAGTTGTGAGGCGAACTTAACCACTCAACCATGAATACGTAATTAGAGACAACGGGGAACTTCTATAATTTTGGATAAATAAACAATAAAGATGATAAAATAATTAAAATACTATACCAGAATATGTTTATTCTTTTCCGGTTGAATAACTAATAACCTGCTAATGAATTATTAACCAGTGACTAATGGTTAATTGTGAATACCTACCGTGATTCCTACAATGTGACCGGCATAATATTTACTCTTAATGAGATTTGCAGCGAATTAACAAATATAATGTTTTGTACTATTCTTCTCAGCTGTTTGTGCCATAAGTTGAAATCCCACCCAGGCCAATTCAACTTTATCTTTTCGGGTTCCATTAATAAAGGACCACTACCGTACTTCCGACTATTCTTCTCTCTCATTTTCTTTTTTCTCTCTTTCTCACCCTTTCCTTCTCCGCTATACTCTCTCTTTCTCTCACCGTCTATCTATCTGACTATCTTTTCATCTATCTGTCTCGAAAGAATCGGTTGTGTTCAAACATTTAGAGTTATGTAATCAGTGATAGTAACACTTTTGTCAAGTGAGATCAATCTTAAACATCACTCAGTTTACAGACTAGGCTAATATATTAAATGTTTTTTTTTACCACATAATTGTTTTAATGAAAAATTAGCCTTATTTCTGAATTTAGATATTCGCATATTAGTTTGATTTTAGAGCCAGGTCAAATGAGCGAAAAAACATATGGTCAACGGAGTACATTTAGTTTTTAAAGTGTATCTACAAATGCATTATCTTACGAGTACCTTCTCTTTTAAAGATGCTATGGCAAAGTTTGACTGATATTTCTATCAAGTAACGTAACCGCTGTATGATTGAACATAAATATACGTTTACATTCTTTTAATTGAGTGGTACACATACATTTTGAAAGCATATTACGTGCAGGCAAAATAAAGTGAGAGGGCAGCAAAGGACTTTGTTGAAAACAGTGTAGGATTTTACCGCCAGCCCTTTTATATTATATATCATTTTATTAACTATTACTTCCATAACATCTTTATTATTCAGACACATTATACGATCCTCGTAAAGGAAAAGAAAAACCTATAATCATCTAAAAATTGTGTTCACAATCAGCTCTAGGCTTTTGCATACTGAGAAAAATAAAGTAGAATAAAAATCAAAAGCTTTGAAATCAGCATGCAAATATATTTCAGATTCAGATTTAATGTGCTGATAGAGTGGTGCTTAACGTAACATGTGAACATACACTGTTCTAGCTCGTCCCCTTTTTATGTATGTAATTCCAATTTTGTATTTGCTTTCGCATTTGGATATTTGCTCAGAAGCATGTTTTATAAAGATATACGTCTATAACAAAATAAATATAAATATACCGCAAACTTGGTGGTTATATGAATATACTAAACCAAACGCATACGACAAAAAAGTAATGAATATTAAGAAAGATGTTGATAATTTATATTCATATATGTTTACTCTGGAATAATGGAATTTTGTGAAGAAACATTTCATATAATATTCCAATAGATTTAAAGTATAATCTCAAAAGAGTACATTCAATACACACAGACGCGCGTACGCATATATAAACGCACACAAATACACACACATGCATATACGTATATGAATGTGTGAATTATTTTATGCATTTTATGCATTTTATGTATCTTATGACACTACTTCTTGCGTGAAGAAGAGGGAATAATGGTCCTCAATACATATTGAAGGGTTTTACCATAAATCTTGTAAGCTGAATACATCACTAGACGTCATGTTGAGTATCGCGCTTCCGATATATATATATACATATAGATATATATATATATATATATATATATATATACTTATATATATATATATATATATATCTATATACACACACACACGCATACACACGCACATATATATATATATATGACTGGATCTTAACCATCTACTAAGTCACGGTATGTCATGCATCATCTTATTGTATCTGATGAGAACCTACTGTTGAGTGCTTCCAATCTATTGTAAAACTCATTCTTTGATTTATTCATTGAACCTTGTTTAACCTTTAAATATATATATATATATATATATATTATATATATATATATATATATATACGTGTATATATATATATAATATATGTGTGTGTGAGTATAGATGTAACGTAATAATTCTTTCGACTTTTGGCACAAGGCCAGCAATTATCCCAGTGCATCACTGGTACTTTATTTTATCGACCCCGTGAGGATGAAAGGCAAAGTTAACCTCGGCGGGGTTTGAACTCAGATCATAAAGGGTCGTGTAACGTAATAATTGTCTATACTTTTGGCACAAGGCCAGCAATTACCCAGTGTAATACTGGTACTTTATTTTATCGACCCCGTAAGGATGAAAGGCAAAGTTAACCTCGGCGGGATTTGAACTCAGAATGGCAAGGGCCGTAACTCTATGCGTCAAAGCATGGCGTCCGACCCTCTGCCGATACTGCTAATCCACGGCAGTGACCAAACATATAGGTATATGATAAGGATATCGCATAACTTTAGAAAATGATAGCGCCTGTTTACATGCCAGATTCAGATTCTAATTTATGTAACATACACCTAGCGCCTGAACATGCATTCCATCAGGCAAATTACGAGAAATCTTCAGAATTCTAGGATCTGTAAGGGGAGGCTGAAATAAGAAAAATACCACACCAGTGTTGTCATATGTTCTGTCGTAGAGTTAAGCTGATACCTTGACGACCCATAATATATATGTATATATAAATATATATATTAATAAGAGGAATTCAAACTTTGTCTGATTCACTCGTTTTATTTACAATCCTTAGAAATTTATAATGGTATTATAATGAAATAGTATGATAGAATATTAAATTCTAAGTGTTAATTGAACAAGTACTTTCATGCTTTCGCAATCTTCAGGTTCATAATATGTGGTGACAGTCAAGTTTGCAATTTTCAACTGACAGTTGAAAATTGCAAACTTGATCATACTATTTCATTATAATACCATTATAAATTTTAAAGGATTGTAAATAAAACGAGTAAATCAGACAAAGTTGGAATTCCTCTTATTAATATAATCTTCTATACACAATCATACACACCCGTGTATATTTATCTATCTAAATATATATATATATATATGTATATATATATATTTTCTTTTCTAGACGATCGACTATATATATATATATATAAAAGCCGCTTAATTCATGAGAGGAGAGCGTCATTGGAGACATCATTGGCATTGATAGTCTTCAGACTTTTCTGGAGATATCTACATAAGGAATCTGCCCTTTGTGTCGGGTAGTGCTTCAATACAAGGTCTGAAATTTTAACATGCCCGCATCAGATGATATTTATCTACTTTGCACATTGTGCAGGTTATGGCGGACTTCAGAGATTTTATAGTGTCGTGTGGTTTTAAGTCATTTACCTCTCAAGAGCACCCCATATGTAGGAGTACAACAGAGAGGAATTTGGAGAGCTAGGAGGATATATCTTTGAGGTAAGGTGATTGTGGAGATTGGATTGGGTCCTCTTGGCCACAAGAGACGATGCAGATTCGTGTTGGTAGGTGTACGGTCTTCCTTTGCTCAAGCTCTCTATCCCAGATTTCACAACCTTCACAAGTCAACAGCATTGATTCTTTAGCCATAAGGAAAGATGTGAGGAGGTATAACATCTTCCACGCTGCTCATAAATCTCTGTACCATCACCCATACAGGAAACCCTGTGTGCATGAACGCAGAAACATCTTTAGTGTCTCTGCATAACCAAGTATCATTCTTTCTGTTGACCTTTTTGTCCTGGCAGTGTGCCTTGAAATCTTGAGATCGTAGGTTTTCTAGGGCTCACATCGATAATGATCTGCATATTCCGTACCCATTGGAGTGGTCTGATAGTAATATGGCACTTAGCAGGCGATTCACGTTTGCCTACTGTTGTAGAATCCTAGTCAGCGCCTTCCAGCTCTTTGCAAGATTTGACATCAAACGAATGTGCTACCTTCAGGAAGCGAGCTATCTCTAAATCACTATGATCTGCATTTAAAGCAACGATAACAGCGTATCATTTCATTTGTTGATTAAGTCTGATATCATATATCATTTACCTGAAACGAAACCACAATGAGAACAAGTTAGAAATATGTTGGAACTATTAAAAGACGTGTTCTCAAAAAACAGTGCAAACAAATCTGTCGAAAAAGTAAATAACTTTATTTTCCCATATTGAGTATAGGAGTCAGATGTGCAGCCATTAACATTTCGGATTTTTGATCAGCTCACGGGATGCGTCACTACTGTAAGTCACACAGCGTGTGAGGTACTGTATTAATTACTTGTGTTTTCGCTTCTCTCGATACTGACAACAAAGATTCTGAGTTCCAGAATACCTGGAGGTGAAATATCGATGGCTGTAACACAAAGATAAAAGCGCAAACCTTGCGGACGGGCCTAACGTCGCCAAGACCCTCAAAACACGTCAGAGGAGAAGCAAAATCAAGCAGTTGCTGAATATTTAGGTGACTACCAAAACGATGTGCATTACGAATATGTACCCAGATGAGAAACACATACATTGGATGTCCTCAAGAATATGTTTGCATCAATTTAGTGCAAGAATACAAACCTGCCAACCTCACACAATGTGCAGCTACACCATAAAAATGTTTTGGATTATTATTCGCCGTTGCTCAAAATTTCCTTCGCTAAAAATGTCATTTTGTTCATTTTAAAAGCTCCCTAGTTTCCGGACAGAAGGCTGTTCTCACAAGTGGAAAACCACACTAACGTTTTCCTGCTTTGAGTGCCGAGAGGCCTTCTTCTAAATTGTGACGGAACACCTGAGAGGCATTTCGAAAGAAGCATTTACGTTGTGTTTCAAATAGTGGATGGATCGTCGGCCTAACTGTGTGGAAGACCAAGCGACGTGATTTAAAGCTGATTAGAAATTGAATCCCAGCAAATACATAATTTCTTTCTTGGCCTAAGGTCTGATATTTTTTCTACATAACTGGAATATATGTTTGTTTTATTCTAGACACAGATTTCATGTAACAATGTATGCTAAATCCGAATGAAGATCAATATGACACGAAATTAGGAAGGCTGTTGCCTCGCTTATACTTCCTCTAATGCGGTTTTGCAGTGTCGTATCCCCCTTCATATATTTGTATAGAAAGGTTTATCAAGTTTCGTTTCGTGTATGCCAGTTTATACCATCTGGATTCCTTAAAATAAAACTGATCTAGGTAACTATTCATCTAATTAGTATCTCACCATTCCATACTCTCTCTCACTCTCCTTCCCTCTGTCACCCCATATATATATATATAATGGTTGGCACTAACAGCGAAATAACAACAATACATCAATAAGTTAACATTCCATTATTTCAGTGAACAAAAAAATCAACATGAAATGATCGACATCTGTGTTAATATTCATAGCTCTTCTACCTACACTCCCACCTCAACTGTTTCTATACCATTATCATTACCACGGACAAAAAACTCTGTAAAACAAATCAACAAGCACGTTCGGCCGCCATTTTGGATACATACATCTTGTAGATCAATGTCTAACACAATATGCTGACAGTTTCTTCATTTAAAACAAAGTTTCAGCTAATAGTTTTATTGTTGTTGTTGTTGTTATTGATGTTTTCTTATAAATGTTGTTGTTGTTTAAACTTCAACGCTTTTAATTAATTTTCTTCCATGTAATTATCTACGTCCATGCTTTTTTGTTGCTAGCAAGGATGATATTCATTATTACTATTATTATTACTATTATTATTATTATTGTTGTTCTTTGAGTCTCAGTGATTGATGTTGGTTAACTGGAAAGTTTGTTGAAATGAATATCAAGCCACTACCTGCAGCCTCAGATATTCAGGACGTATCGGAGGGTTCTTGCATTCCCAGCAAGCATGCCTTTTGAAGTGTTCCAAAAAGCAGGGCGGGGCCAATTTTCTTTAACCATCCCTGGAAACTCTTTGAGATAGTACCCAGTGCGCCTATGACTTCATGGCAGTTCCAAATTCTTTTTACCTCCCACTTTAAGTCCTGGTATCGGTTAATGTTCTCCCTCTCCTATTCTTGCACTCTCGTGTCGAATGGGCAGGCTACATCCACAATCATACACGATCTTTTTTTCTTGACAAAACCACCAGGTCAGGTCTATTGTGTTCCAGTTTCTTGTCCGTCTGTATCCTAAAATCCCACAGCACCTTCACCTGATCCTTTTCTATCACCGATTCTGGCTTATGTTCATACCACTTCTCAGAATGTGGTAAATTGTTTACTTTGCATAGGTCCAAGTGGATCACCCTGCCCATCACATCATGTCTCCAGCTTTTATAGTGAGTCTGGGCTAGGTGTTTACACTCGGATACAATGTGAGCCACAGTTTCCTCACTCTCTGCACAGATCCTGAACAGTGGGCTAGCCTCCTCCTTGTAAATATGGTGTTTCAGCCACTTTATTTTGAGGGCCTGCTCTTGCGCAGCTATTAGCATTCCTTCTGTAGCCTTTTTAAGGTCTCTTCTTTTCAACCAGTTCCATGTCTGTGGATCTCTGAATTCCGTTTTCTCAAAGAAGGTACTATGAAGGGATTTTTCATGAAGGTTGCTATTTCTCCTTTTGTTATTTCCTCCTTGGACATACCCTGGTCTATTGTCCTCTTCTTCGGTACAATTCTGAGCATTGGGTCCCTACTATCAGTCACGTATTTGTGTAGGTTGTTTTTCTCCATCTGAACACAATCCTCTATGCTGATAAGACCTCTTCCACCTTCAGATCTCCTTAAGTAGAGTCTATCGACATGCCTCCTCCTGTGGAACATGTTGTAGACAGTCAATAGCTTCCTAGTATTCATATCCATTTCTTTTTGTTCAGCAACATTCCATCTCAGAATTCCCGCACTGTACCTAATAATAGACACAGCTCGAGTATTTACTGCACTTAAGGCATTCCTATTGTTCAGATCTGATTTTAATACGCTCCTTACTCTCCGAATGTATTCAGATTTTATCAATTCCTTCCTTTTTTTTTCTTGATGTCATCAGCCTCCAGAACACCCAAATACTTGTATCCTTCTTCAGTGTCAATTTCCTTTATCATCTCACCTGTTGGAGGCTGGATTCCGTTGCTTCTGCTCAATTTACCCCTATTCATCACAAGGACTCCACACTTACTAATACCAAATTGCATACATATATCATTGCTGAAAATACGGACAGTGTCAACAAGCACATCCAACTCCTCACTCTTCCCGAAGAGGAGGTGATTGATGGTAAGCTCTCCCTTTCCCAACTTGTATCCTGCTCTCACTTTTCGCAGTATAATGGTCAGGGGCATCAGGGAAAGGTCAAACAACAGAGGGGACAGACTATCTCCCTGGAAGATACCTCTCTTGATCTTCACGCCTCCCAAGGATTCTCCAGGTGATGTTAACTCTGTTTTCTAGGACTTCATACTTTTGCTCGACAACTGTCTGATGTTATCTGCCACCCTGAAGATCTCTAGGCTTTTGGTGATCCAAGAATGAGGCACCATGTCAAATGCCTTTTTGTAGTCTATCCATCCCATGGCAAGACCAGTGTGTCTCCTCTTGCAATTCCTCATTACCATCTTATCAATAAGTAACTGGTCCTTTGTACCACGGGACTTTCGGCATCCTTTCGGCATCCTTTCTGTTCGTCCGGTAACAAGTTGTTTGTGTGCAGGTGAAGGTAGATTTCCTCAGACATAATGCTTGTCACATTACATTATTATTATCCCAACGAGGTTGACTTTGCCTTTCATCCTTACGGGGTCGATAAAATAATGTACCAGTAATGCACTGGGTAATTGCTTGCCTTGTGCCTAAAGTAGAAACAATTATTATTATTATTATTATTATTACTATTATTGGTGTTCTTGTTGTTGTTGATTGATGTTGTTGTTGATACCGAACAAGTTTTACGTTATAATTGTTTCTACTTTCTGGCACAAGGCCAGCAAATACCCAGTGCATTACAGGTACTTTATTTTATCGACCCCGTAAGGTTGAAAGGCAAAGTTAACCTCGGCGGGATTTGAACTCAGAATAGTAAGGGCCGTAACTCTATGCGTCAAAGCATGGCGTCCGACCTTCTACCGATACTGCCAATCCAGCGCTATAATACCGCGAAATTGTTTTTGATTTTGATACTACAATGGTGATGGGAGAGGACGAAATACAATGATGAGGAAAATGATGGTAGAGGGATGAGAATGATGATGGTGATGATGATGGTGATGATGATGATGATGGTGATGGTAGTAATAATGATAGCGACAACGATGCTGACGTTGATACTGTTGTTGCTACTACAGTTGTTCCACCCGTGATATTTTCAAATCTTTTACCAGTGTAATTAATTCTTTGCTAACGAGTTCTCTATAAATTTAAGTTGTTCTGTTTTTGAACTTTGAATTTGTGATATTGTTGTTATTGGTGTTATTGGTGTTCCTCTTGTTGCTATTCCTCCTGTTATTCGTATTGTTGGGTTTGAAACTGTTGCCTTTGCATTTTGGTTTTTATGGCTGTAGTTAATGCCACTG
This sequence comes from Eledone cirrhosa, assembly GCA_964016885.1. Taxonomy (NCBI): domain Eukaryota; kingdom Metazoa; phylum Mollusca; class Cephalopoda; order Octopoda; family Eledonidae; genus Eledone; species Eledone cirrhosa. The sequence continues at coordinate 41,107,367 of OZ024745.1, read as the reverse complement.
TTGTTGGTATTGTTATTCGTCACTGTTGTTGCTGGAATTCCTGTTATTGTTAATGTTGTTGCTAATGTTGGTGTTGTTAGTGCTGTTACTTTTAGCGTTATTATTACTGATATTGTTACTGGCGCTATAAATTAAAGAACCAGTAACGGACTGGAGTCGGCTTAATCGACTTCCCCTCCCCAATAATTGCTGAACTCGTGCCAAAATCAGAGGCCATTGGGGGATTGGCAAAGGGCAGGAGATTGGCAGAATTGGTAGAAGGTTGGACGCCACGTTTTGCAGCATAGAGTTACGCCCCTTTATGATCTGAGTTGAAATCCCGCCGAGCTTAACTTTGCCTTTCATCCTTACGGGGTCGATAAAATTAAGTACCACTAATACACTGGGATAATTGCTGACCTTGTGCCAAAAGTAGAAGCCATTATTACTGTTGATGGGATTACCATTATTTTCATTGCTGTTGCGTTGCTGTAATTGTTCTTGTAATGTCTCGCTGTTGCTAATATGGTAGTTATTGCTGTTGCCGCTATTGGCATTATTATTATTGTAGATATTGGTGCTGCTGTTATTACTAGTGTTATTATTGCTATCGTTCTTGTTTTCGTGCTGCTATAATTGTTGTAGTCATTGCACTCGTTGTTGTTAATGATGTTGTCGTTAGCATTATTTTAGTAGTTATTCATATTGTTCAGATTGCATTCCACCATTGTCTGTCTCTATAGTTAAATTTTCCTTAAGATATTTAAGTTTTCTTTCGCTTCATTTATAATCTAAATTTTACAAACACAAATTCTTACATTCAAACGAGCATACATCTTTACTCACATAATCTCATGCAATATTGATTCGTTTTTCGCGAGGCGATAGGTGTGTCTTGAACAAGTCATGCATCGCGTGAAAATAAAGACTAAATAATTAGATACACACAAACAAAGGCACAGGTACACTCACATAGATACACGCACACATACACACACACACACACACGCACACATACACAACACACACACACACACACACACACACATACACACATACACACACATACACACACACATACGCATACACACATATATACACAGAAACAAACACAAAAACACATATAATTGCATATATATGTTGAATTCACTTTCATTTTTGCTTGAATTTAGTTTATGTATATTTACTGAACAAAAGCAGTATGTAATATTTCAAGGTCAGATTTTAACCATTTCCCCCAGCCGCTGATTTCTATCCTTAACTACGAATTGTTACTCAAACATGGAGTATCCAGCTGTTCACGGCTACACATCGCGCTGAGAACGCTCCAATTTTACGAATTTTACAAACCGTTTCATTTGATATATATAGACACACACACATACACACACGCACCAACACACACACACACGCACACACATAAAACACACACACACACATATATATATATATAGATATATATAGAGATATACATATATATATTTAATATTCAAATGGCATCTACAGGACTAGAACTGTTACATTCGAAGGAAATCACCAGGAAAGCTTTTCTGTGATTTCCTTCGAATGAAACAGTTCTATTCCTGTAGAAGCATTTTCTATATTACAAATTCATACTATGCTATGTACTGAGTACGTTACTTACTGCGGTTACCCAAGATTAAACCCGGGACGCACACACGCACACACACGCACGCACACACACACACACACACACACACATACACACACACACACACACACACACACACACACACACACACACACACACACACACACACACACACATATATATATATATATATTTATATAAATGTATATATATATACACACACACACACATATATATATATATATATATATATATATATATATATATATATAGTGAAGGCGTGTGGCTGAGTGGTTAGAGAATTGGATTCGCAATCGTAAGGTTGTGAGTTCGATTCCTGGACCAGGCGATGTGTTATGTCCTTGAGCAAGACACTTTATTTCACGCTGCTCCTTCTACCTGGAGTTGCGACCGATAGATAGTATTAGCAATTGGAAAGACCAACGGAAACATTGTTCCCTCGGTCCTATTTGACGAAAGTCGATCGTTCCTCGTATATATATATATACAATACAAGAAATACTCAGACACATGCGAATACATACATATACATATACATGCATATACCCACATATATCCCTGAATTTGTGTGGTGCCAACCTTAACCGTTGTGGCTCTATGAATAATAGGGACAAAATAATCTGAATGGATTAGATTGATTCAATATCATAGCTATATAATATGTTATAAAGAAAGAAGAAACATTGTACATAAAATAAAAAAATATAATATACCTAAATTCCTTCATTATCCTCGACTACGTAGTTTCATTGGCTAATTTGCAAAAACATTACATCATAGAGATGCAGTATTTTGGTGAGGTTTGCCGACTTATCAAGAGAATACCTCAATTAGAGTTTCAAAACACGTCCATAGGACGCGAGATAGAATCCCGAAAGGCGGAGGGGGAACTTATCACGTGATACAGCGGTCAAGAAACAGAGTTAAGCCTCTTACAACCAAGAGAAAAATACCACAAGGCATAGACGAGTTGGCTAGGAGGGCGAGAAGTGTGGGTAGTGTAAGCTTTATAGCAGTCACTACACTTCAGGGGCAAACCTCACAAAAATACTGCATCTCTATGATGTAATGTTTTTTCGAAGTAGCCACGAAACTACGTAGTCGAGGATAATGAAGGAATTTAGGTATATTATATTTTTTTAATGTTATGTCTAATGTTTCTTCTTTCTTTATAACGTATTGTATATATATATATATATATATATATATATATATATATATTTCAGGGGCAAAGGCCTACAGAAATGGAATGTCCCATTGCGGACTTTGCAATATAGAGTTGCTCCATATTTTAAAATATGACAAAATGCTGTTTAACAGCAAAATAGAGCGGTCAGTTTTCTGTAGGCATAAAGCAGCTACTAAATTCACTAATTTCAAACTAACTTGACTCGACCCAACAATTCCATAATTCAAACTGTACCACCTGAGTCTATTATAATAATCCATTCGGTGGATTGGCAGTATCGGTAGAGGGCCGGACGCCATGCTTTCCAGCATAGTTACGTCTGTTTACGATCTGAGTTCAAATCCCAGCGAGGTTGACTTTGCCTTTCATCCTTACGGGGTCGATAAAATAAAGTACCAGTAATGCACTGGGTAATTGCTGGCCTCGTGCCTAAAGTAGAAACAATTATTACTAACTGTCAATAAATCTACTAATCACTGATTCAACATCATAACCTCCTAACTTTTGTTTCTTTAACTCTCTTTGCCTAAAACTATTTCACCTCTTCCATTATATCCTATCGTGTTCTCTTCACTTCTAACATAACATCCAATTTATTAACTGACTAATTTACCCTTTATTTAGCACTGTATTATTTCTTCATAATATAATTTAACCAATACATATATGTATGTATTTAGTATTTTTATGTTTATACCATCACATTTTTATATTTTGACCACCCCTACCATCCCCACAACTATTTTCAAGAATCATATTATGTTCAATTTTCTTCACACACATATACATTTGTTTTACTTAATTTCTATTTTTTATCATCTTCATTCTAACTTATTTATTATTATTTATTTATTATTTTTTCTTTATCTTTTTTCTTTTTTCTTTTTTTTCTTTTTCTCTCTCTCTTTTTCTTTTCTTTTTTCCTTTTTCTTTCTTTATTACTGATGTTGTGATTTGAATTTTCCTAGTATTTTACAAACGCCGTGTATAATTTTAATCAGTTTTTCAGATGATTTGATTAAGCATACATTGTATTTAAAATTGAGTGACACAACTTCAAGTGATTAGCAATGTTTAGACAACTTAATCAATGAAACAATTGCTAATACTGTAAATAAAACCCTTTTAGTACTGTTGACCATGTTATTCTTCACTCTTTCACTATATATATATATATATATATATATATATATATATATATATATATATTTATACATATATGATTCAATAATGCGAAGTCATCCATTGTCGATAATCTTGATTAATTAATTACTTACTTTCATGACCACATGAGGAATAACGAATTTAATGTTTAAAGGTGCTCTTCTTGTAGATATTAAGTATAGAAATAAAAAAGATATCAAATCATTACCTATGACATTGTGCTTTTTACTTTTATTTAAATTGTATTCTTATTCCCCACTCTAAGGCACTCTTTCAACATTAACTATATTATTCCGAATGCATCGATGAGTGAAAGTAATTAATTCATCGAAATTATCGATTATGGATTCCATATCATTAGTGAAAAGCTTGTAGGATAAAATAACGATGTGTTAAATTTATAAGAGCCTTTGTTTCCCTTTAAATATGTATTAATGGTCTGTGATGCCGGTTATTCTCCTCTCTTTCGGATTTTACGTCGCTGGCTTTACATTAGATCAATTTGAGCTGAGTGATTAATAACCATAACAACTCATTGAGGTTCCCAGCCACTTGTTTAGCCAAAGCTATGTGGATATCTCCGTTTAAAAATCTTTGCTTACACACAGACACACAGACACACAGCCACACACAGATACAGACACACACAGACACACACACACACACAAAGACACACACACACACACACACACACACACCCACACACACACACACCCATCGATGTTATATGTCTTCGTGATCTTGTGGTCATAATCTCTTCTCGTAGCGAAAGAGTATTAGTGAACTTCGCAAAAATTCAATATTCATTTATTTTCATCAGCCGTATCCAGAAAGCTACAGAATTTCACTAATGGAAAAAAAGAGAAGCGCCTAATGTGTCCGCAATCGATTCTGGTATCAAGACAAACAACTGAGAAGTAACAAAAACATGTATGAAAATATATTGGTATATAGCAACTGTTGCATTAACTATTACATCTCTTGACGAGGTAGCCGAGCTCCAATTTTGAAAACACGATGAATGCTTTTGGTAACTGAGTAAAATGATTTATAGAATTCCAACCACCAAATCTCTTGTTCTTATGTCTATATGTGATAAAGCGGATATCGATAATTTGGTTTAAAATAAAGCGACAGTAAGATCTGGCAGGTTGACTATCAAAGATTTATTATTCACGTAAACATGATCAGACGTCTTAATAACTATTTGAAATCCATCATAAACACTACCACGAGAAAGATTCATTTACTAAAGTGATTTTAAATAACAATACAAAATGATAGATATCTGGTGCTTGCGAACTGCAATGTAAAGTTGTGTTTCGAAATACTGGTTTACAGCCTCGAAATACACCATACAAAATTTATAGGTAATGCTGATAGGAATTCCCTCTGGAGATCAAATAAAAAAGGGTTAATTGACGGTTCTTTGCATAGTGGTCTGTAATATCCCTAATTATAAATATCTCATTGTTTTCTGTCCAAATGACTCTCCATGCGGTTATCGACCAGCAAGAAATGACAATAAATAACATCCTAAAATCGCATCATAGTTTTTAAAACACGAAAACACATTGTATAATTTAGTGTTATATAAGATATGTGTGAATATTAGAGAGGATTGACACAGCTGCAACATCTTTAATCACAGGTCGTCTTTTCAGTGAAAGTTGACTTGGAGCTAAAGAACCACAGATACATGCAATTCATCGTTTCTAATTTAGGTATAAGGCCAGCAAATTGGGAGAGGAAGAACAGTCAACTACATCGAATGAAGATGTTATTGTTATTATTAGTCCCGAGTTAATTATGGCACACAGAATTATAAAGAATGATGTACTTTCCATTTCCCCATCGTGAATTTTAAGATGATCGTGATTCCACCATCAGATGTCATGATCATTCGAAAGGTTAGTAAACTCAACCTGCAGCACGTGAATCAAATGTAAGTATTTGAGTATTCCACAGAGTCATGTACTTTGCACTAGTTCTTAAGCTCATTCAGTATGAGATACTATGTGACCAATCTGGAGCTTTGAATTACAGGTACAAGCTATTCAGCAACATCCAAACAGTTTCAATCAAACAAATCATACACAGATATGGTGAGACTATTTAGGTTTATGACACAGACACTTGTCAAAGCTTTTGTGCAATACGTTTGAATCAGGAACGTTAGGATAGAGAAACGTACCTCTTAACCACGCAGGTATGCTCACATCCACTATGTCAGGTATATAAAGACAAACATCGAGCAAAAATTGGTATATATTTTACCTGACACTATAAGAATTATGTCAATCCACGTTCTGGATTGGCGTTTCATTTCCAAAAGGAGGAAAACCAATTTTGGCCTCGGTGGGTTTTAAAGTCAGATCTCACTGATGAGGAAAACATAGTGCAATAACTTGTTTGCTACGCTCAAACGACATTGCTAATACAATTTAAAAGTCGATAGAATTTACAATATTCAATATATTGGCATTGATAAATATGCTGGGTCCGTCAACTCCTTATTATATATTGGCAGTATCAGTAGAGGGTCGGATGCCATACGTTGACGCATAGAGTTACGCCCCTTTCCATTTTAAGTTCAAATCCCGCCGAGGTTAACTTTGCCTTTCATTCTTACAGGGTCGATAAAATAAAGTACCAGTAATGCACTGGGTAATTGCTGGCCTTATGCCAAAAGTAGAAACAATTTTATATATATATATATATATATATATATATATATATATACATACATACAGGCAGGGAAAGCGGACGTAAAATGAAAATAATGAAAATATATATATATGTATATATGTCGGGTCACTATTGAGTGCTACTGGTAACATTTAACCCAGTACAGCCTGTCGCATGATCGGGTCGTCGGCGACTAAACCGGCAACCCCACCAAGTTTACTTGGTGAGGAGGACGATTTTGGACACTATGCAGGACATAAAACAATACCTGTCAAAGGGCAGAAGAACTCATAAGTGTCAACATCCATCCGAAAGTGTGTAAATATGTATAGACACGTGTACATATGTATGTATATGTATATGTATATGTTTCTGCATGGGTGCATGTGTATGTAAATGCGCGGAGACATAGAAATAGTCGGGCTGGACACCCGATCGCGCGGATATCCATTAGGAGTGAAGGACCTCTAGCCTTTGTCAGGGCATTCTTCTAGGAGAAGGCAACTCAGGAAACTGGGATAACTCCGACTCAGTAGTTACCGATAATGTTGATCTTTTCTTTTTTTCGGGTTATAGCTACTGTCGCTCAGAGAGTGGGATTGGTTCAGTGTACTGTCTTTCCTCACTTCAAAAAATATCTCATGCAGAGGCATTGCAGGATAGAATTAATTAATAATTATTAATAATAGTAAATCGTGCAATGGCCATATTCGATAACGAGGGGGAAGCCACCATATATATATATATATATATATATATATATATCGTTTCTGAATTTGTTTAGCAAGATTCTTTATCTGAAAACGTGTGTTGAAACCGATATTGTTATACTTTGGGAGGGTCATGTTGCCAATAAGAAACACACGCACCAGTTGCTTTCACTTCAATTTATTATAAATTAAATTTATAAATTTAGGAATTTATAAATGTCCGGTTGGTTGGTTGGTTCCACAACCAGATGATTGTTCATATATTGTCAAAGTTCTTTCGTCACACATTCTGTGACCTCTTCAGTGACTGGGGATCCTTTTCTTTGTTTTTGTGCCTCTCCTTTGTTCTGTCCTACGCCATATTGTTTTGAAAAAACAAGTCACTGAAGAGGTCACAGAATGTGTGACGAAAGAACTTTGACAGTATATGAACAACCATCTGGTTGTGGAACCAACCAACCAACCAACCGGAAATTTATAAATTCCAAAATTTATAAATTTAATTTATAATAAATTGAAGTGAAATAACTGGTGCGTGTGTTTCATATTGGCAACATGGCCCTCCCAAAGTATAACAATATATATATATATATATATATATATATATATATATATATATATATATATATATATATATATATATATATATATATATATATATATATATTGTTAACCAGCGTTATGTAACAACACTTGCAGACATGGCTTGGCAGCTGCGTGAAAATAACCAACAATTTCACCTAAAATGGGATATAATAGCGGCTGCCCTCCCATATTCCAATGGACAGGAATTTTGTAAATTATGTAATGTAGAATTATTTTGTATTATGAAATCCAAAAACATTTTATTAAATAACAGAATAGAGCGATCGTTATACTGTAACCATCGCTTAAAATCTACATTTTCATATTATAAATACTACCAGGATTGAACGCCTGTCTCTATCCCCGTTTGATTGTCAAAATAGATATGAACATTCTTTATTAGTCTTAATTCTATCAACTCTTCTATTATTTACCTTTTAATACAAACTGCTATAGATAAAATGAGATTTCTGATTTCTTGATTCAATTCCCTAGTGCATATACCAGCTGGATACTAGCATTGATGTTATTTAGTAGCAATCGAAATCTCCCCCTTCCCCAATTGACACTTTATAGTTAATACTACTGCACCAAATGACCAGCCCTGTCCACTGTCCAGTTGGTCAAGTAGAGATTAAAATTGACACTCCCAAAATTCTTATTTAGATTTACTCATGGTATTCTCATTAAAAACCCATTATATACTTGTTTAGCAGTAAATTATTTTACCATCTGTCATATTCTATCCCCTCTGTTCCTTCCTCTTTTACTAATATAAATACTTCAATTTTTCTGATTTTATCCAGTTTATCCAAAATCTCTGAAGAAGTGACAACTGATTATACATTTGCTATCGAATGCTTGCTAACATTATATGATTACGCAAGCAGCGATACATAGGTATTCGGTCTGTTACAGAAACATATGTCAATACCTAATAAATTCCTTTTTTAACAAAAGCACTTTCATTTTATATTCATCCTTTCTATATATATATATATATATATATATATATATATATATATATATATATATATATATATATATATTAGAAAAGGGAAGTATATAAAGTATATATATATCATGGTCATGGATACACGGTACAGAAACTTGAACATGTTAATGCAGTTGTTGCTTGAATATTCACTTATTAATGTGGCAGACAGAATGCAGGGATCTAAAGCGAAGGTGGTGTTAAACAGAGGGGCTCCTTAGTCATTTCCCTCAATGTTAAGTAGACCAACCAAGTATATAATCGTCTCTACTTGAGTAGATTGAATTGCGAATACTGGCGCTCTGCCTTGGTGAACATAAATTTCTATTGAAGATAAACTGAAAGAACTGATTTATCTCTTTGACGGTTAAGTGATCTTGGTTATAGTGTTTACTTGTTTATTAATTTTTCTATCTTCACTGGCTATAGGAACTAAGTATAATTCTATGTTAGCCATCATACGGACAGAGAGGTCATTTCGGTACAATAGGTTAAAGGGATGTCGAATTGGATTGAAACATAAAACAGCTATTTTATAAGCAAGACAGCAAACATATATAACAAAACCAATATTCTATATAAGAAGCCAATATAGAATTAAGAAAGAAAAAAAGAAAATAAAGAAGGACAACCATTTTTATTTCCTAAAAATCGTAACTAATTTATCGTTTTATAAGGAAACCATATAAGCATACAATGGACGTTCTTCGTAGTTTTTCTCGATTTCATTCTAGCATATTGGATCAATATAGGGACCGACGGATCTCTCTCTCTCGCCCGCTCTCTCTCTCTCTCTCTCTCTCTCTATATATATATATATATATATATATATATATATATATGTATACGTGTGAGTGTGTGTCAGGGGTTGCTAATGTCATTGCCATCAAGCATTCTGTTTTCCCTGCTACCATTAAAAATAAGAGAGTTCGTATTTCCTGTCTTGTTAGATCTTGTGAGATACAGTAGAAGAAAGCTGCAAAATTTGATATTCTTAATCGAGTTTCCAAGCTGCAAATTGTATGATTCAGTGCTTATGCAATCATAGCTTTTGGCATAAACTTCATTTACAGAAGAAGATCGATAGTATTAGTGCAAAGATCACCATTTGGAAATTTGAGCTGGAAGAGACATTTTTCGCAAGGAATGTCAAAAAAGATTTATTTATCAACGCAATCTTTGCTGAAAATTCTGTAAATTCTATGGGTTTCAATATTAGATTAAAGAATTACACTGTATCTATCAATTGTTGAAAGCCTAACCAATAGAGATCTTACTGTAACTTGGTGGTGTTTTATTACGTTTCTTCCATTGTTTATATATATATATATATATATATATACATACATATATATATATTTATATATATATATATATATATATATATACGCTTAGTATGCGCTCTGCATTTTGAATGAGCCGATGTCGACCCTGCGAGTCCAGAGAAGGAAATCATGAGTAAAAAGACGTGAGCGCAGACTTAATAGAGAATATCGAAAACCGTAAATGATTTAGGAAGACAAGTTGACTATATGTATTATGAAATACTGTTGGCTTCACGCTCACAACAACTTCTATACTTTCATTTGTATATATATATATAGAGTCCACTTGTCTGTATGTGTGTGTGTGTATATATACATAGAAATGTGTTAAATATATATGCATTTATATATCCATATATAAATTTATGTATGTATATATTTATATACATATATGTTCATATACACACACACTCTCACACACACATACACACAAACACACACACACACACGCGCACACACACACACACACACACACACATATACACACACACACACACACACACACACACACACATATATATATATATATAGTGGTGGAACACTGGAAGGTAATATCCGTAGTGGTAGAGCACTCAGTCCAAGGGACGAGTTAGGTAGAAGTGGTTACACAACAGTTAGTTCACCATACCGAGAACAATTGTTTCACCTTCGCGGATCTTCATCTCGTGATCGCGAAGATCCGCGAAGGTGAAACAATTGTTCTCGGTATGGTGAACTAACTGTTGTGTAACCACTTCTATATATATATATATATATATATATATATATATATATATATATATATATATATATATATATATATATATATATATATATATATATATATATATATAGTTATGTAATAAACAACATAAGGCAATTATTCCATTCACCAGTGGTTTCTTAAAAGCAAAAGATTTTGCTTTCAATCCTCAGAATGAAAAAATCCTGGTCTGTTTATTGAATTTGGATTTTAAAATCCAAATTCAATAAACAGACCAGGATTTTTTCATTCTGAGGATTGAAAGCAAAATCTTTTGCTTTTAAGAAACCACTGTTAAATGGAATAATTGCCGTATGTTGTTTATTACCAAACTATTAAGCTCTGTTACCTGCATAGAGCACTCTTTTTTCCTGGACTTTTCCGACGGAATTACTTCATTTATATATATATATATATATATATATATATATATATATATATATATATATATATATATATATATATATCGATTATATACTCTATTAAGTCTGCGCTTACGTCTTGTTACTCATTACTTTCTCTGTAGAATTAATTCGTCGAACCAGCAGGGGGTTGAGATCTGATGCGCATATTTTAATGTTTGTGACCTGTTCTCATTCATCCATTCTATTTCCTTCTTCCTATCCTCTCTTCTTTCCTTCGTGTCAACTCACATCGAGCCCATGATCTCTGTTCTTCGAGGTAATATTTTACCCAACGCCGCAGCGACGGTATTTTGCTGTTTTAACAGCTTCCACATGCCGAGCTTTATCATTTTCATGGAAATTCTAATACACTCGCGTCTCAAAACTCGATTTTCCAGTTAATTTGTTGATATATATATATATATATGAGTATATATGTACACACACACACACACATATATATATATAAATTAATTCAAAATATTAACAAAATAGATATTCCTGTGATCAAGTATATTTTATTATACATATTTCAGAGGTACTGAGTTAAGTTCAACAGTACGTCCTCAGCAGATAAAATAAGATGATGCATGACATACTCTGACATAGTAGATGGTTAAGATTCAGTCATGGTAGTGAGTAATATATGACAAAACTCAATATTTATACCTTAATATTGAGAACATGAGAAAAATATATAATAATATAAAATATATGATAATATAAAATATATAATAATTGTTTCTACGTTAGGCACAAGGCCAGCAATTACCCAGTGTATTACTGGCACTTTATTTTATCGACCCCGTAAGGATGAAAGGCAAAGTTAACCTCGGCGGGATTTGAACTCAGAATAGCAAGGGCCGTAACTCTATGCGTCAAAGCATGGCGTCCGACCCTCTACCGATACTGCCAATCCACCGCCCTATATAATAATATATAATAGAGAGGGGGCGTGTAATACAGCTTAAAAAATACATGGCATCAATATAACAGTTAACAAATTTAAATTACTGAAGAAAGCGGAAAGAAAGGAAAGCATAGAGGAAGAAACAGCTGATGGGATAATATAGTTAGTAGGTGCCTCGGAAGACAAATGAGAGATGATTAAAGAGAGAGAGAGAGAGAGAGACAAAGGGGAATAATTTATGTTCAAGTTTATAGACAATTATCCATATATACAATATATATCTAAACTTATTTGGTTGACCGTTAATATTCAAAATATTTAATTTAAGTTAGTTCAGAGTAATGAATAATATTTTAGGTTTTAAAAGTTAATAGGTATTAATATTATAGTATACTATCAAGTTTAATTTCTAAAATTCAAATTTTATGAAATCAAATTTAAAGGATTTACGAAACAGGAGAAAGAAAATATATAATGTTTTTATAATGTTTTTATAACCTCACGAAGGTAAACTTTACCAAAATTATTTATAATATTGACAACAGTTTATATAATATAATTTATAAAATAATTATAGTTATAATTATTAAAGAATTTATGATTAACAATTTGAGTGCCTAAAGGATCAACAGGCCTTATAATTAAACTTAAAAAGTCTGAATTTTAAATTATATATATGTGTTAATCAAAAAATACTCAAGGATTATATTGTCTAAAGACTTACGGTGATACCTTTCAAATATACATAACATAATACAATAATACAATATAATAAATAAGTTACTGAAAATATTGTTAAAAAACCATCTATGTCAGGGTATGTCATGCGTCATCTTATTTTATCTGATGAAGACGTACTGTTGAACTTAACTCAGTACCTCTGAAATATGTATAATAAAATATACTTGATCACAAGAATATCTATTTTGTTAATATTTTGAATTAATATTAATATCTCTGGAAAACCATAACTGTTGAGTGCTTCCAATCTATTGTAAAACCCATTCTTTGATTTATTCATTGAACCTTGTTTAACTTTTAAATATATATATATATATATTTATATATATATATATATATATAACGAAGAAGTTGGATCATAACGCACCAGAGTACTCAATACTTAGGGTAGTAGAGTCGGTAATAGGAAAATGTATGACCCCGACGGCAGAGCTCAAGCCGTCTCGACGGCTATTTCTGGACTGAAATAGCCATCCAGAAATAGCCGTCGAAACGGCTTGAGCTCTGCCTTCGGGGTCATACATGTTCATATATATATATATATATATATTGTTTAGCTCTGGTTTATATATATATATATTGTTTAGCTATGGTTTTTTAACTATTGAGCACTTTTCCAGTATCATTTCTGATTTTTGCGTTTCGCTTCGCCTTTCCTGCCCGCTGAAATGCGATTCTCGCTGAATCTTTATTTGTATTAATCTCCCGTGTCTTACAATTAACTTGTTAATAATTTCTACCGGGTTAAGAACTTATTCGATTTGTGCTATTTATCCTATTTTTTGCATGATATACACTTACTGAATTACTTTGCCAAAATCTGGGGTCATTCCCCTTGTGATTTCCACACGTGGTTTAACATACCACCGTGTCATTCACTTATTTGGCACAGAGCGAAATACCTGTTGACAACGTGATATTCCTTGTTCGATCGTTATCCCCAAAGCTTATATTTTTAAGCAGACTGTATTTTCATTTAGGTGTCAAAGAAACTCTACATCGGATTTTAACAGCAATTCCGGGAGTCCAGGTCTGGTTATCATTTATTTGTTTTGACCTGTTTAGCTTGATTTGGCTTTTGGCTTGGGTGGTTAATACCTTCTTGACCACCTTTTCAGTTTTGTATGGCATCCTAACACATTGTTTAACTCTGGTTTTTCAACTATTGAGCACTTTGCCAGTATCATATCTGATTTTTGCGTTTAGCTTCGCCTTTCCGGCCCGCCGAAATGCGATCGCTGAATCTATATTTGTATATATATATATATATATATATATATATATATATATATATATATATATATATATATATATATTTATATATATATATATATACACATATATTTAAATAAACATACACTATTTTCAAAAACAATTATTTTCACTTTCGGTTATTCAACTTTGCAGAAATTACTCCCACATCTAAAACAATGAACGCAGTGCCACTGGTGGAACTTCAACAGCAAATGATTTATGGAAACTTTTTCTCAAAAAAGAAGAGAAAAATGTATTTTGCAATAGATGAGAATAGATTAACATAAGTTCCGTTATGTGTGAAAATATAAATATGAACATTCCTCTGTTTGCAATAAAGAAGATGTGTAAAGGTGTACATGTGAGTTCTTGATTGTATGTTTGTGCAAGCATGAATGCGTACAGATGTGTGCGTATGGGTGAATGTATTTCAATGTGAGTAAATGTATAGAAATATCTGTATTTCTGTATGCGTGCCAATGTATGCATATCCGCCTGTATACATGTTGGTGTGTGTGTGTTCGTGTGTATGTGTGCGTATTGCATAATGTTTGCGTATAATATATACTATTGAGTAGCCAATAAATATTCATTATATGGCGAAGATATGTGAAGATACCTTGTTAGTACATGCAAACACACACTCGCAGAAATAAATACAATTGCATACAAATATATATTTTTGGATGCGTATATACATATGTGTATGAATGCCCCTCCCACATACAAATACATGTATATACAGAATTACTACGCCCCCCTCTCTCCCTCTATATCTCTCTTTATATATAAAATAGCATGAAATACGATATATATATATATATATATATATATATATACATTTTGAATATATTTTTTTGAATATATCTTTTTAAGAAAAACTACTATTACTTAATTACTCTTCTAACATATTTAAATAATTTCCCATCACATTTTCTTACATATTCTCAGATATTTGTACCCATTATCCTCCGGGTCATCAATTGACTCGCATAAGTACCCCAATCCCACCACTGTGTACATGCCTATTTCTTTTCATATCCAAGGTGGCATACCTTGCGATACCAAACTCCATCCCAATGTCCCTGCAACATTAGTTGACAGTTATGACGAGTGAGTCAACCTGACATTTATTCCGGCCAAAGAGCTTCAGATCACCCATGAAAACTAATTGGTAAGGTCGACTCGAGAAGGAGACTAGTGCAGGCTTTTCCTTTGAAATCATTGTTATTGTCTTTTTTGCTTTGCCACAGAGAGAAAGAGAGATTGGCAAATTGTCCTTACTCTCATTATTATTGTTATATTTCTGAGTGGTTATTGATGATTTTGAGTTTTATTCTTGATGCTGTTGTTATTTCAGCCGGTCATTTAAGTTCTGCTTTCAAATTTCGAGTTAGAAATAGACCTTACTTACGGGATAGCTAAAATAAAGAACCAGTAACACACTGGAGCAGATTTAGTCGACGTTCCGCTTTGCAAAATCGTTCGCCTTGTACGTTAATCAAAGAACATTATTATTGCTATAAAAGGGGGGTGGATTGGCAGTATCCGTAGAGGGTCGGACGCCATGCTTTGCAGCACAGTTACGTCCCTTTACGGACTGAGTTCAAATCCCGTCGAGGTTAATTTTGCCTTTCATCCTTACGGGGTCGATAAAATAAAGTACCAGTAATACACTGGGTATTTGCTGGCCTTGTGCCAAAAGTAGACACAATTATTATTGCTATAATTATTACCGTCTTAGCTATTATTACTTTAAATATAGCCATGTATTATTGAATATTCAGAAACTCTCTCTTTTTCTCTATTAGTATTTATGTATGCACATGTATATATATATATATATATATATACATGTGCGTATATATATATATATACTTATATATATATATATATATATATATATATATATATATACTTATATACATATATACATACGCGTATGTATATATATATATATATTACAAACACGTTTACATATCCGTGGTTGTGTATCGTATTAAACGAGAGGAACACTAAAGGAAGTTAAAATCGGTAAATGGTAGTCGAGTCAACCATAAAGTGAAGTCAATCTCAACAATAATGGTGCAACATCGATCGATCCTCAAGATTGCTTTTGTTAGCGATCCTACACAAACTATTTAAATCCTACACTCCATCTTTTTCTTCCCCGCTCTCTCTCTCTCTTTCACTCTCTGTGTGCCTATTTTTGTGTCTCATATACATAAACATAGCATTACACTACAAACGAACGACGTCAGAGCTATTTTCCCAATGTTATTATCATCCCTTGGTCATACTAAACCACCATTGTATCTCGTATAATTTAACTTTATTTCCTTCCGAAAACGGAAGGGAAGGAAGGAAATATGACCGATTTAAAACCATTGTGTTAAACATTTCCTTTCACTATCTGTTCTATCTCTCTTAATCAACCACTATTTCTCTCTATCACCATCAATTTATATTTCACCATTTATCTATTAATATCTCCAATTCTCTTTCTTCTCTACTCTCACTATCTCTCTCTCTCTCTCAATATATATATATATATATATATATATATATATATATATGTGTGTGTGTGTATATATATATATACATACATACATATATATATATATATATATATATATATATATATATACATACATATATATATACATATATATATATATACAAATATATATATACATATGTATGTGTGTGTATATATATATATAATATATATATATATAATATATATAATATATATATAATATATATAATATATATCCCTCAACCAATATTTTGCATTTTCTTTAAATTTTATTTATTGCATCTTCAGTTTGTGGCTATTAATTTACAAGATGGTATTTTTCTTCTTCATCATCACCATCGTATTCAGCATTGTCGTCATCATCATCCCCATCATCACGATAATCATCAGTATTATTATTATTAGGGAGGTGGTTTGGCAGTATCGGTAGAGCATCGGACACCATGCTTTGCAGTATAGAGTTATCACCCTATACGTTCTGAGTTCAAATCCCACCGACGTTAGCTTTGCCATTCATACTTATGTGGTCGATAAAATAAAGCACTAGTAATGCACTGGGTTAATTGATGGCTTTTTGCCAAAAGTAGAAACAATTATTATCATCATCATCATCATCATTGTTGTTGTTTTATCATTATTACCATATAATTAATTCATAGTTGACTCCACGCGTTTATGTTTTGGTAATTTGCAATAAAATGTATATTAATAAGATAATACTCTTAATGCTTTTCTTGAAGTGAGCATCTAACAAAAACGGTTAAGCCTACAGCTCTTATATCTCCGTGGACAGAAACATTGTCAATAATCAGATTAGTTTCTAGGCTTCTCAGGCCTTCATCCTTTTCTCCCCTCTCAGAAATACTTTGATGTGGTTTAAAATAGTGTTTACTTTTCACTCAGTGGCAAAATACTATCTATTAAAGAAATATATACACCCCATTTTATCTCCGTCTACAGTTACCTATTGGAACTTTTCCAGGTCACACGTTCGGTCCAACAAAATTACCTTTTCTTCTCTCTTCTGTACGTATTGACTCTCGAGCATTTATTGTAGAAGATGGAGTTTTTGCAGGTAATCACGCTTGGATCTGGACACGGAAAGGTCACGTCGGGGTATGCAGACGATATCACCGTGAGAGCTTTGAAAATTGTTGAAATAGATGTGGTTGCCAACTTAGAGACATATGAAAGTTTGAGAGGAGCTAGGCAGTGGATTTGCAGCTCGGCATCTGGAGTGGCAAATCCATGCCGTTGAACAGCGGCGCCGGGCGCTGAACAGATGGAGCTGTGAGTTTTTCGGGGTCTTCTCAGGACCAGATTTTAAGGTGAGTAAGAACGAGGTAACGAGCAGGTTAGTCACTCTCACAAAGACATAGGCCGAGGGAAAGCTATCCCCGAAATGACGGGTATGGGTTGCTTACACATTCATCAAGTCCGTCCTTTATAACCGCCAGACTGACGTGCCTCTCCAATTTGGAGCGCTAGCCCTTCAAATTCTTTTGGAATGAACAGTTTCTGTTGCTAACGCAGTTCACCAGCTGCCATCACTCTCTATGTGGGAGCTTGAGTATGCTGTGCCTGATGATGCGGCATCTCCAAGTACTTCTAAACGTTGAACAGGTGTGGTCACCGTTTGTGAGACAGCTCTTTGACTGAGCTGCAATCATGGGTCAAGAAAAGACCGAAACTGGGCGCCTGGCGTCTGTAATGTTGCCAAGCAGTCACTGTCCTCTACCAGTCGCGCAATGCGGTCAGTCGAAATTCTGTCCCAGAGTTCTATAAAGGACTATTGCTGGATAAGTACGATGAAATCAAACTGAGCGGAGAACCCTTTTAGCCGGGGACTATCGCCAACTTTCAAAAATCCCTGGCTTGGCAGTGCTTCTGGAGGTAGGGAGACTGTCAATTCTAGATAAACTGTATATGCACGGAGATGTAATCAGACGGGCTTGCCAGTGATGCACGCGTTAGTCCAGTGTCCATGCATTACTGACTTGTGGAGTTTTGTCGAACAGCTATTATCTCGTGTAGAATGGATGCAGCTACCCACCGAGCCTATTGTGAATATCGCACGACCGCATTCTTTTCGCCAGGGAAGGCAGTTACGTTTCCTCTGCCTGGTGGCTGTAGTGAAAGACATTGTGGGGTGGACGTGGCTGAAAGTTCTGAACACTGACACATTCCTGCCAAGCTCTCATCGACCAAATTGCGCTTAAAAATGTAGGTAAGGGTGGGGAGAGAATTGCTGAAACCCTAGTACATTTGCTAAAATGTGGCGAGGATGGCCCATGTGAATGGGCCTACTTTGCACATGCACCTGTTTCCTGGCTAGTTTGGAGAAGATATAGGTGCCCTCCTAGGCTGCTCTTTTAGAGTAGAGTGGTTTAAGAAAGGTGGGCCTACTGAGTCACCCCTGAAAGGTACTACACCTATTCGGAAATCTTGTCTTATTTCTCTTATCTTCGCTTTTTACTCGATTTTTTCGTGTACCCCTCTGTCTTTTGTAATGTTCCCTATACGTCTAGCCCTGTGACCAATAAATCAATCATTATTATTATCAATATATTTCAACACAGAGTTATGGCCTTTGCGTTCTGAGTTCAAATTCCACCGAGGTTAGCTTTGCCTTTCATCCTTACGCGCTCGATGAAATAAAGCACCAGTAATGAACTTGGGCCGATTTACTGTTCCCTCCCTCAAAGTCGATTGCGCCTAAAGTAGAAACAATAATTATTATCATTATTTATTCATTTACGTAGTCTAATGAGAAAATCGATGGAGTGTAAAGGTAAAATATATTTCTGCTGGCTCAAATGTCAATTCTGTTACTCATCCTTCAGGCCTCGATAAAATAAAACACCAGTCA
This sequence comes from Eledone cirrhosa, assembly GCA_964016885.1. Taxonomy (NCBI): domain Eukaryota; kingdom Metazoa; phylum Mollusca; class Cephalopoda; order Octopoda; family Eledonidae; genus Eledone; species Eledone cirrhosa. Next base: position 41,087,641 of record OZ024745.1, on the reverse strand, counting down.
AATACTGTGTTTAATATCGTCGAATTTCCCTTCTTGTAAAATGCTGGCCTTTTGATAAACTTAGAAATCCTTATAGTACCAGTAATGCTCTGGGTAATTGCTGGCCTTCTGCCTAAAGTAGAAACAATTATTATTATTGTTGAATGCCATGGTTGACGGAGCTCGGCTCTGTAAGGTATTGTAAATTTTAACCGCTATAACAATTGTAAATTGTTTAAAACTTTAACCAAATTGTAGACAAAAACACCCTCCTCCTCGTGAGAGGGGTCTTTCTGCCCGTTATTTGGCCCTTCGGGGTTAAATAACCGCTTATTGGGGTTTTGTGCCCAATATTTATTTTAAACCAAAAAAAACATGGCTACAAAAAAGAATTTTCACAAGTCACTCCCACTCATTCCGTCTTCTTCTTCCTCAATCGTCACTACACCAGAGAGAAGATTGTCTCTCTCCCTCCCTTCTCTAAATGTGTCTCTCTCCCTCCCTTCTCTTTCGCAAGCTACGCCAGTAAAGAAAAATAGTTCCCTAAATCACGTGCAAAACGTGGAAAATTTCTCCACGACGACGACAACGACGAAAAAGGTGTGCGGTAAATACGAAAACCCATTTCATTCGTCTGACGTCATGAATAATAGCAGTAGCAGCCGTAATAACAGCAGCAGCAGCAACAGTGACAAGGAAAACAACAGTAGCAGCCGCAACAGCATCAGCAGCAGCATAAACAACAACAGCATTAGCAGCAACAACAACAACAACAGCAGCAGCAACAGCAACAACAACAACAACCACAGCAACAGCGGCGGCGGCAGTCGTAGTACCAGCAGCAACAACAAAAGTAACAGCAGCTCTGACGACGACAACACCAACAACAACAAAGAAAAACCAATCTCGTTTGCAGGTATCGCAAAGAACCTGGAAACCATCCTTATAACAAATGAGGAATTACAGGAAGCAAAGATGGTGACGAAAAGCGGTCACCGAGCAATCTGCAAGGCAGCCGAAAGATGTTTCGAAACCCAACAGCACTGTACGGTCACGTACCATACAGTAAGCACAAAATCCCGTAGGGTTGAAAGGGCCACAGAGGCTCAAATACAAAAAGCCTTAGGGTCTGTGTGGCAGCGGAAAACGCATATCACCCGAGGCAAGAAATATGCCACCGTGGACGTGCTATTTGCCACACACAAGGAGGCAAAGGCTCAACCTTAGTGACCCTAAGCAGCGAGGAAATGGTGTTGGTGCCCTCCTACTGCGGACAAAAGATTGTGAGAGTCAAACTGATAACGCCCCCCCCCCCCGGGATGGCCCCTTCTTGGCTGGCCGCGTCTGTCCTCGTCGGAATCGAGGACAAAACAACTGTACTGCAAGTACAGAAAAAAAGTACGAGAAGATTGGGTCGGCACCTCCATTGAGATGTTAATCCAAACCAACCAGGAGTGCATCGAAGCTATCCCGGATGTGATAGACTTCAATAACGACACTGAACTGCCTATAAGTGTTGAGGGCAAACGCCCGAAATGCTTTCGCTGTGGATCGAAGACTCCACTGCAAACATCACCAAAAGCAAGTGAAAGAGTGGAACTGGTACCACTCCCCGACCTCACAGAATCGGACATGGAGTGTGAGGTGGAAGAGGGATGGCAAAAGGTCGCAAGAAGGCTCAAACGCAGAAGCAGCGAATCGTCGCCTTCGAAAAGGAAGGAAAGAAACCAAAAAATGGTAAAGGCTACTGCAAAAAGACTTACAGCAGCTACACCACCAACACCATCACCACGCACACTAGCAGCACCATCACCACCGGCGGCAACCCCACCGCCAACAACAACAGCACCTTCAAAACCACCACCACAAGCACCAACATCGCAAACACAACAAAACACACACACCCAGCAACAACGACAAGAAAATAGCAGAACAAACACCCCACCCCCAGAAAAACAAATGCACAGCAATAAATACACACAACAAGAAATTAATGACTTACATAATTGAACACACAGACATTTCACAGCACGACTACATAATACCAGCACCAATCAAAACACCAACTAACATAAGACTGGTAAAAATAGCACAGAAACAATACACAAACATTAAAACGAAATTCCCCAACGTAGTTGGTGATTTCAGAGACCTAGGAGGGACACTCAACCGGAGGGTATATTCGAATATACTCACAGAAGAGCCGACGACCAGCCGAAGGGGCGATCCAACGGTCCCTTCACCAGACGATCAAGTGAAAAGGGATGGTAAAACCATCCTTCCTCTGCGAAAAGAAGAAAGGTAAGTGGTCTTTCCCATCTTTTCCACTCCATTTCAACATGACCTCACTCAGAATAGGCAGCATAAATGCGCGTGGCTTGGGGTCGACATGGAAGCAGGGCCACCTGCTCAACGACCTCAGGTCACTAAACATAGATGTAGTGGCCATCAGCGAGACCAGAATATCCGAGGCACGGGCCTTCGCACCGATCTTCGGCGGCTACGATGTGTACGCATCTCCCAGCCGTCCGGGATCGGGGGAGGGGGAGTTGCTGTGCTTTTTCGGAGAGGTTTGGATCTCGCCATACGAGCCATCTTCCTGGACCCGGAAGGTAAGTTGGTGGTGTTAGACGTGACCAGTGGAGATGGGAAAGTCTTCAGGCTAGTGGCCGTCTATGCCCCGACAGGAGCAGGGCGGCCTGATTTCTTCCGGCGTCTGGAGACCTTTCTTGGAACTTCCCGCTCTTTAGTGTTAGTGGGCGACTGGAACGGGATCTTAGATGCACACTGGGACTATGTGGGATCAGCGGAGAGGGGAGGAGGGTGCAAGAGCCTCACCAACCTGCTAAGGCGTTTTGAACTGTCTGACAGGTACCGATTGGATTTCCCGAATGTGCCAATGTGGACTTGGACAAATCGCATAGGGTCATCCAGATCATATCTAGATAGAGTATTTTGTAGGGAAATTGATAGGTCTAGCATAGGCTGTCCACAATTCAAGATAGTGAGCTATACAGACCACAAATTCGTGAACTGTGTGCTTGACTTAGATAGGCTTCATAGACGAGGACCCGGCTACTGGAAGCTAAACGCGTCCTTACAAGGCCTACAGAGACCGGATTAGCGAACTAGTTAAGCGGGCGTTGGTGGAGGCCATCGTCAACAACAAGTGGTGGTGTGCTCTGAAAAGAGCAATTAGAATAGAGTCCATTAGGTTTAGTAAGTCTTTAGCAATAGAGAAAAATAGAGCAGAGGGAGAATTAGTTAGAAAATTAGACGAGGCGCTTAGCAAAGGCATCGCGACCGACGTACTTGCGGCGAAATTGGCCCTTGACCAATTCTTCAATGCAAAGCACGAAGGCTGCGTTCGCAGAGCTAGGGTGCGTGCTCTCAGACACTAGGGGACGAAAGCCGTTCAATGGGCCCGAGTGGCGGAGGCGCATCGTGGCAACAAAGCCACGATCCGGTCTTTGGTGGACCACGACGGGTGAATGCTACTCGATCCCGGGCAAATGTGTGAAGCTTTTCAGCGACACTTCGCACAGCCGTTCAGGGGCAGCGGCGGGCCGGATCGAGGGATGGACTTTAGTGTCTACCTCGACGGACTGCCGCGGCTCTCGGCCACTGAGGAGGAGTGTTGCGAAAAGCCGATAACAGGCGCTGAAGTACGGAAATCAATGACTGGCTGCACAAGGGGTAAATCGCCTTGTTTGGATGGTCTGCCCTATGAAGTTTACGTACAGATGCCATACTTGTTCGGAGGCCTCTTGGCGGACGTCTACTGCAACTGGCAACAGAACGGGAGAATTTCCAGCTCTGTGAGCCGAGGAGCTGTGGCGCTGCTGAGAAAGGATCCGAACAAGGGGGATAACATAGATAATTTCAGGCCTATAACTCTGCTAAACACAGAGTTCAAGATCTTGGCCAAGGTGCTAGCAAAGAGGTTGGCGCTTGTCGTTGGTGGTCTGGTGGGAGAGGCACAGACGTGCGCCATTCCCGACAGATCCATCCACGACAACCTCCACCTCATGCGATACATCGTAGAGAGGGTAGCTAGGGAACCTGGCACGGGTGGGTCCTTGATCAATTTGGATAAGTCGAAAGCTTTCGATAGGGTCAACCATCGTGACCTAGCGGCAGTCCTGAGGGCGGTTGGATTTGGGTCCGTCTTCAGAGGCTGGATCGCTGCCATGCACAGCGACATCTGCTCTGTGGTGAGAGTGAACGGTCACCTTTCGGAACCGTTCAACATCATCCGCTCGGTCCGCCAAGGATGTCCCCTCTCGTCCCTCTTGTACGTATTGACTCTCGAGATTTTACTGCACAAAATGGAGACGTTGAGGGGGGTCCCGCGCGAACTAGGATGCGGAAGATCCGTGTCAGCATATGCGGACGATGTCACCGTAGTGGTGTCGAACGCCAAACACATCGAGGCGATCGGCACTTCACTAAGAGAATACGAAGCGGTGACAGGAGCAATGATCAACCAGGAAAAGTCAGTGGGCCTGCAGCTCGGCACCTGGAGAGGCAGGTCCATGCCGTCCAACAGCTTCGTCGGGCGCTGGACGGACGGACCGGTTAAATTGCTAGGGGTCTGGTTCGGGGCGGACCTCCAGACGGACAACAACTGGGACGAGGTGACGTGCAGGGTGGCTTCTCTCACCCAGAAATGGGCGGAGAGGAAGCTATCCCTGAAAGGTCGAGCGGAGGTGGCCAATGCGTACATCGCGTCCGTCATCTACTACCGCCTGACCGTCGTAGCCTGTCTTAAGCCCCGCCTGACTGCGCTGGAGCGTTTGCTCTTTCGCTGTTTGTGGAAGGGACGCGCTCCGATGGTCAGGCGGTCCATCTGCTGTCAACACCCGCTACGTGGAGGGCTGAGCCTGCCGTGGCTGATGATGTGCAGACAGGCGCTCAGGCTACACCTCCACCTCTTCCTCGACGGTGATCAGGTGTGGTCGCCGTTTGCTAGACACGTCTTTCCCCAGCTCGCCTCCTTGACGGAACTGCAGTCCTGGGTCAAGCGAAGACCGAAAGGGAGCGCTTGGAGACTGGAATGTCTTCAGGCGCTCACAGCCCTCGACCAATCGGGCAATGTGATCGGTGGAAACTCTACCTTGGCGTTCTATAGAGGATTAGTGGAGGGGAAGAGCGACGACGTACTTGGAGATACTCTAGGCGTCGACTAGCCAATCAACTAGCCAATCTCTTCGGAAGGACTTTCGGGCCGGGGCCTATGGATAACTTCCAGATATCCCTGGCCTGGCAGTGCTACCGAGGAGCTTTGCCAGTTCGGGATAAACTCTAAAGACATGGAGGTGCCGTCAGCCGGGCATGTCCGAGATGCGCCCAGAGCGACGAAACCGTCCTGCACGCACTCGTCCAGTGTCTGAGCATTGCTGACTTGTGGGTTTATGTCGAACACGTGCTGTCACGTGTAGGACGGATCCAGCTATCAACTGAGTCCATCGTGAGCATTACCCTGCCCTCTTCCTTTAGCCGGGAAGGGCAGGCAGTTTTTATCTGTCTGGTGGCCATGGCGAAAGAGATAGTATGGTGGACACGTTTGAAAGGGCTGAAGACGAGCACTTACCTCTTCGGTGATGCCCTGATTAACTTTTTCAAATTTCATTTGAAAAGGAAAATCAGGGTAGAGAGGGAAGTGCTCTCTTCCCAGAATTTTGTTGAAAGATGTGTGAGAGAAGCAAGTATGGCCCGAGTGAATGGGCCTACTCTGAGTATGTGTCTGTAAATTAAAGGTGGAAAACTGGGAGAGGGCACTTGCCCTGGTGGTCAGGGTCACTGTGGCCTTTTAATGGGCTTTCTCCACAAATGTCCCTCGGAAGTCTCCCCCTATTGGGGAATTTTTCATTGTTATTTTTATTACATCCTTTGTTTTTTTTTACACGCAGAAATGCCCATTTGTACCGTCCTGTATTGTACTGTACTGTCCTTAATGTCTACTTTATGTAAAACCTTGTGGTTAATAAAGAAAGCATTATTATTATTATTCCTATGGCGGTGGATTGGCAGTATCGGTAGAGGGTCTGACGCTGTGCTTTTCAACAAAGTGTTACGGCCCTTTATGGTCTGAGTTCAAATCCCGCGGAGGTTATCTTTGCCTTTCATCCTGACGGGGTCGATAAATTAAGTACTAGTCAAGCACTGGGGTCGATTTAATCGAATTTCCCCTCCCCCAAAATTGCTGGCCTTGTGCCTATATAAGAAACGATTATTATTATTTTATTATATTTTCTCTCTGTTTGTGTTGTTATATTACCTTCTATTTATTCTTTTCTAGTTGCTTTTTCAAGCTTTAACATAAATATATTTGTAGTGTTTTATATATATTTGTGTTTTTCTTCCAAACTCCGTTTCGCTACAGTTTTACTCTGTTTTAATTTATGAAGCATGACTAATTAGAAACAGTCAATATCCTGACGGCGAAAGAAAGACAGGAAAATAATTTTAAAAAAAAGATTAAAAACTAAAAACTAAAACTAAAATATATAATATAATAAATAATAGAGAATAAAAGTATAAAGTAAAATAAAAAAAATCTATCAAAATATCATGATAAAAAATTAAATAGTAATAAAACAAATATTTAAAACGACGACAACAACGATACGACCACAGAGAGAGAATAAAAAAGAAAAAAGAATTATCAATTGAAGTTTTGGTATTCCTTATTACAAATACACCTTTTACTTAATAACAATGAACCAAACGGACCTTCAATTTACTGCAAAATCCGATTATGTTCACTTCATGTATTTAGTGTGTGTACTATAGCAAAAACAGTAGTCGTAAAAAATAAATATAATAAAAACGAATGATAAAAAAATACTTGGAGTTAAATTATGTTTCGGTGAAACTGATGTAAAAATAAATACGAGAATTATTGTTGCTGGTGTTATTGTTGTAGATAGTGTAATTGTTGTAGCAGTCAGCGTTGTTTGTTTGTTTAGATAATTGCTCTCTTTATATCATTCGATTGTTAGAATTGCTTTGTCTTTATATTCTATACGTTTTATAGAAGTTTGCGTGGCTTTAAATAGTATTACACATAGTTATAGACATAGCTCCATACTCACAGACATATTGACTCACATACACTGATACACAGACACACCACACGCTAACAAAGAGACGATAAAAAACAAAATAAATTATAACATGTCGGACATTTTTCCAGATTACTTTTGTTCCATTGAATAATGGTATTGCAGTTTTCATAAATCGGTGGATATTGCAAATTAGATTTATAATTATGGGTAGTAGTGATTAAATTGGGATAGACTTTGAATTTTATCATGGACACTTACTTTTCAATTATAGTTTTATGCGTTTGTCAGTTTCAGTGGTTGTGCACAAACATACCATGTATACAGAAACATATTTTGTGTGTTACCTGTCGATACAGATTCTCTCACACACAGGCAAACAGACCCTCGCACACATATTCCAACATGCTTATGAATGCCAATATTTATATCTCTATCTATTATTCGAACGATATATATATACACACACAAAAACACACCCACCCACATGTACATATGAATATATATATCAAAGATATATGTATTATTATATATATACACACACACACACATACACATATATATATATAGTAACACAACAGTTCACCATACCGAGAACAATTGTTTCAACGTATGCGGATCTTCAACTCGGACTGGTATGTATATCATATAAGACCAATGTCAAACCTCTTAATCATCCAAGACATATAACATTGTGAAAAATCGCTAAGCATCAGGGGGCTTCTCATACAGTACGAGAATCATTTTTCATGGGTCGCAATATATGTGTTTCCCAAATGAGAAAACACCGCATGCTTAGTAGCCAAGATGAAAATAAACAAAAGGAGGACCTGTGCAATATATATGCTATATATATATATATAAATATATATACACGGAGATGATTGGAAAGCTATTAGCCTGTATAGTTGAAAGACAAAAAAGCAAATGGTAATGGCTCTTAGCACATAGCAAACGCACGCTGGCGCCATTCACCACTGTAAGCAGTAATAGAAGAATGAAAAATGTATTTTTGGTAGAATCGCATACTGCGCACATTTGAATTACTCGTCTTTTATTGGAGGATGATGTCTTTTACTAGGTGATCTCAATCGAATGATCGCAATATGTGCTGGTGATAAACCGGGCGGTCAATTATGTTTACAATACAAGTAGTTCTCGAACTGAAAAGGGAAAGACATTTAACAATCACAACACAGCAAGCTGTTTGTCATCGAAACAACCCTGCCCCACAACTGTCCCTGACTGGTATTTATTTATTGCCTCTAAACGGATTAAAAGGAAAATTGATCTACGTGGAATTTGAACACATGTAGCCGTAATACATAAAGAAAGGAATTTTGTCCGACACTCTAACGCTTCTGCTAGTTCAGCAGACATACTTATACACTTACATACATGCACAGATAGCCGCATGCACGCACACACATACACTCATACGCTCCACGTATGTGTATATTTATAACATTTCTCAGAAATGTTAAAAATGATTAATCGTTTGTTTATCAAGTAAACAACAGTTTTCAATTAAGTTCTGTGCAAGAACTAATATTGCTGTAATTTGATAACGGGATATATAATCAAACCGACTGTGATACACAGGGTGAATGTACTGAGGTGGTATTGAACTGGAAGAATGCTTACATATGTTTTTTACCCAGAAATACAACGACGCTGTCTTAACATTACACAAGTACGTTGAAAAGTTGTTTATATAAATACATTTATCTGTAGAATGTTCTACTAATTTGATTTAAACGTAAATTATAAGTCTCCAAATGGGGTGGCTGATAGACAGAATTGGTAGACCTTCAAATAAATGTGATTGCGACATTTTTTTCTGGTTCTTTACATTCTGAATTCAGGTGCTGTCAAGATCAACATTGTCTTTCATACCACCGTAGGTCGATAGATTAAAGTACCAGACAGGTACGGTGGTTAATTTAATGAAGTTTACGTTCACTGAAATTTACTGGCGTTGCGTCAAAATTAGAAATCAACATAGCGTTTCCAAACTAAAATTAATTCAAAGACAAATGATGGCGACTATTGTGGTGGCTCTTTTGTCAGTTTCGAAGGTGTAACTGGTTGAGTATTCTAGGGAATTGTTCCGCTCACATGACTGGGTTACAAACCGATTCTATCTTTGCCCTATAATTAAGAAGCAAAACTCATAACTAATTTGCATTGCCTAAGTCTATGTATACGTAATGATAAGTATAGCAATATATTTTAGCAGTTTATCAAGAGTATGGACTCACATGAATAAGAAAGACTAACAATGATATTAGAAAAATGCATTACAGTTAAACGCATAGCTGGTGTGTGGTTAACCAGTACGCTCCGTAGCCACTTTGACCAAGTTTGGATTTCACTACATACCAACTTAGATATGTTTCTTTATCTATAGCCTCATATTGTCAAGTATAGACCGAGTAGAATTCGCTAGACAGAAAATGTGTGTACGCCCGTCATGCACAATATTTAGAAACACACACATGCGCACAGAGAGGCACACGCCTGACCCCCCCCCCCCCCCCACACATATATATATATATATATATATATATATATATATATATATATATACAGGGTGTCCCAAAAATGTATACACACATCGATAACCTGTATGAAAAAAAATATATACAGACTTCAACAGCATTCTAATAAATATTGCCTGTACAAGTAATCAAACTATGTATACATTTTGGGGGGGACATCCTGTATATATATATATATATATATATATATATATGTTCGTGTGTATTTGTGTTTGTGTATAATGTACACACACACACACACACACATACACATACGCACAGACACACATATATATATGTAAATATACGTGTGGTGTGTGTGTGTGTGTGTGTGTGTGTGTGTGTGTGTGTGTGTGTGTGTGTGTGTGTGTGTTGAATACGCCCGTCTAAAAACGAATAGCGTTCCTTTTGCCTGACGAATAGATCCAATAAGTACCAATTTAAAATACGTCTAGGGATTTTTAGTATAATATATAATACTTGAACAATTAAGTTAAAGATGTACATCCATATATGTATACTGAAATACTAGTATGTATATGAATACACACACGTATACATAATATGTAGTAAAATAATACTTGATTACGGTAATCTCCCTTGGTCATATTCAATTGAGCGAAACGAGTAAAAAGATGAAAAATAAAATAATTACTTATAATCATAATAGAGTTATTTGAAAAGATATTTCGAGTATGTGTCTGTAAATCCTTATTTATGAATATTATTTCACTGCTTTGAGGGCGGTGGATTGGCAGTATCGGTAGAGAGTCGGATGCCATGCTTTGATGCATAGAGTTACGGCACTTACCATTCTGAGTTCAAATCCCGCCGAGGTTAACTTTGCCTTTCATCCTTACGGAGTCGATAACATAAAGTACCAGTAATACACTGGGTATTTGGTGGCCTTGTGCCAAAAGTAGAAACAATTATTTCACTGCTCTGCTGCATAGAGTTACGACCATTTACGGTTTGAGTTCAAATCCGTCGAGGTTAACTTGGCCTTTCATCCTTACGGAGTCGATAAAATAAAGTACCAGTAATACACTGGTATATTTGCTGGCCTTGTGCCTAAAGTCGAAACAATTATTTCACTGAGTAAAATAATAGTTAACGAATCAATCTGAACGTACCTGCATGAAGTGATGGGTGATATGCTTAAATTAATATAGTGGGTTGTCCTGCTTAACTCAAGTGTAGTTTCTCATTTATGTGTATGCGAACAGCTTCTCTTCTAAAATCTTGTTTCTGAAATATCACAGAAATCTTTCAAACAAATACGATATACCTATGGGGTCTTTTAACATGAAAGAGGTAGAATCACTGGAGCGAAGCCTATGAAAGAATAAACTGAAGCCTATGAAATACATCTGTGATTGTATGACTAGTACCTACATAGATTGTTGAAATGCCAGAGAAATATAATACTCCCATATACTCTTTTACTACATATTATTTAGACGAGATATCTGTGTTAGAAATGCCATAGACGAGAGAGAAGTATATATCCTTATTATATTAAACATTGAAGTTAAAGGCACTCTTAATTTCTATAGCCTACAACAAATTGACAGAACACTTTACAGCACCCACAAAGCCGCTGCTGAAAATGATATTATATACCAGAGGTGAATTGCAGAATTATCATTATCGCCAATAACTTAAGAGCCAAGATATCTATACGATAGGATTTGTGTGTTGAATGGATATAACAATTCTTCCAGAAGTCTACTGTATGTATACTTGAAGAAATATGATAGTAAAGTACCCCATAGACAATTCAAGAGATTTAGCTGTTCAATAATCCATTATTATGATAAAGGGTGGTGGATTGGCAGTATCGGTAGAGGGTCGGGCGCCATGCTTTGCAGCATAGTGTTGCGCCCCTTTATGATCTGAGTTCAAATCCCGCTGGGGTTAACTTTGCCTTTCATCCTTATGGGGTCGATAAAATAAAGTACCAGTAATGCACTGGGTAATTGCTGGCCTTGTGCCAAAAGAGGAAACATTTATTATGATAAAGAACAAATTGTAGTTAGCAGAATATCTGCCAAAATAAGTTTAATATTTACAATCATATTTAAAAAAAAAACTCTAAGCATCCATCATACAAATCTAGTCATGAAACAATTATCATAAAATCGTAAAGATTATGTAGAATTCGTATAAAACTTCGCTAAATTTATTGAACACCCCTTTCGATTTCAAATGTGAAATAATTTCCCCTCTTCCTGTATTTTTCGCGTGCTATCAACTTATCTGACTTTACACATGCTTTCAATCGATATTTTTCCCGGGTTAGGGTTAGGGTCAGGGTAATCTGGGGGAACCCACCTCCGTTTCAAGGAAAAAAAGACCTTTACGGAAGGTTCGCAGGTCAGATTAGTTGATAACATACGAAAAAAAAACAAGGAAACAGCTAAAACAGTATAAATAATTCTTTTCTAACCAAGTCGTCCTCTTAACCCCTTCGTTTTCCACAAAGATAGTGGTTTTCGTTTAGCTTCGAGGTCATATTCGTTAATGACAAGCGAAAATAAAACTGCATAAAAAACTCCGGGGGGGGGGGGGGCTCCGACGTATGGGATAACGTCAATTACGAGCCTGGTAGCGGTCAAACTATTTGATAGCCCACGATAAAAAATCGAAGAAAAAATATATTTCCCACTGAAAAAAATTGTCACTTACCTACAAAAACACACACATAGATACACACACATACACGCACAGACATATATACATACATATATATATATATATATATATTATGTACATATATATATATATACATATATATATGGATATATATATATATATATATATATATAAACACACATATATGCATTCATATATACTGTATAAATAGACACAAAAGCACACATATATATATATATATATATATATACATACATATATAAATATATAATGTATTTTTGCATGTATCACACACACACACACAGACACACATGCACACACACGCACACACACCACACATATATATATATGTATATTTATATATGTGTGTGTGTTTGTGTCTGATTGATGGTATGTATACTTGTCTGTAAGTATCATTTTAAAAATCTTTTTATTAATGGTGGTTTCATTGTGTGGAGATGTGGAAAGGGAGTGTACGAAATAGGTTGCATCTGAGAAAATTAACTTTTTAGTTTTAGTAAGATTGGATTAGAAAAACAATATATGATTTACTGCATTTGTCAAGATATGTTAGATTTAATCCAACGGAAACATTATCCAAATCCCACCAGATATCTTATTTTGACATTAGATAAGACAATATGTCATTCTGTCGTATCAGCGTCTAAAGTTCACTTCCCTGAGAGAATTGTAACCTTTCTTCTCATAAACGCTCTTCTTGCCTTAATAGTTTTCGTTCTTAATGCACGGGTGGTTTATTGTCAGAGTCGTTAGGGCGCCGGATTAAAAACCTTGGAATTTTTCCGGTATTAGATTCCTCGGAATATGTCTGGCTCATTTCTCTGCGTTCAAATCCCGCCGATGTCAACTTTGTCTTTCCTTCTTTAGGGGCGGTAGACATGTAGGATTGTTAACGTCGTTATCGGATACGCCTTTGAGCTCTCCGAATTAAAATTTCGCCTTCTCTGTCACAAGCTGCAACCGACTGATAGAATTAACAACATAAAGATGGAAACATTATTTCCTTTTTCCGATCTGACTATCAGTCTTTTTCATTTCGAATATTGTTTGAGTTCTAGTCTCGCCATGGTTAACTTTACATCTATAATCCAAAGCACCGGTCAAGTATTTGTGCCGTTTCAATACACTTAACATCTCCCAAATCGCTGCTTTTGATCCTAAATTAGTGACCATTATTGTTGATGTTCTATATATAGTATAACGATACTGCTGTGTTGGAAAAATGGTATGATGTTTATTAACATGATTTTATTTCTCTTTAACGTCACCACACAAATTAGTATTACTTGCACGTTGCAACTAACGTATTTTTCTCTCTTATTTCCTTTGGTTACTCGACGTCTCCCTTCATAAACATGGAATCTGTGGATGCAGACATAGCTGAGTGGGTAAGAAGTGTGCTTTCGAATGACTATGTTGTGTGTTCCATTTCACTGCGTGACACATGAGCAAGTGTCATTAGAATTGATCCCGGGTTATGTGTAGACGGAAGCCACATAGGTGTCCAGCGACTGATTGTACATGTAATTGTAAAGCCCAGCCTCTGTTACATATTTTGTCACGTTGATTCTAGTTAAGAATTTCGTTAATGTATCTCTTGTATACTCAACCAATCACACCGTAATTCACAAGTCAGTCATTTGGTTGATTAAGCAACTGAAACTTCACCATCGGAAACGATGGAGGATCCCTCTTCATATTCATTATATTTTGGGTTTATCGGTAGAGAGTCGGACGCCATGCTTTGCAGAAAAGAGTTACGGCCCTTTATGGTCTGAGTTGAAATCCCGCCGAGGTTAACTTTGCTTTTCATCCTTACGGGGTCGATAAAATAAAGTACCAGTAATACACTGGAATAATTGCTGGCCTTGTGCCAAAATTAGAAACAATTATACTTTGGTTTTGTACAGATGTACAAAATTCAGCCTTTCTTTAGTAAGAAGAAGAATGCTAAATCTACAAAAGCAGTAAACTAATCCAATACATTCTTTTCAAAATTTACTTTTGTCTTCACTTTAAACCTTAGTCAGATCAACTCATCTATTTATTGATGTGAACTTTCTCATATACTGGAGTAGCAATGGAATGAGACGCACGAGATCAATAATATTTTAATGCTTCTGGAAAAGGTATTAAGGTCACATGAACCTATTTCGACTTTATATGTTGAAAAGCTGGACTGCATCAATCGGATGAGTGAAGGAGAAATACCTGGCAGCATTTAGTTGTGACCCTATAATAATTTATCGATCACTTATTATCGAAGCTTTAGGTCACGAAACATAAAGAGCAAACGTGACCACAAACGGCACATATATACTCATATATATATATATATATATATATATATATATATATATATATATATATATATATAGATAGATAGATATGTGTGTGTGTGTGTGTAAATAAATTCTTAAAACATGTAACAAAAATGGAGAGCAGGAAATAACTATAGACACAGTTTATTGCTATCAATAATAGTTTTAATACATAGGGTAAAATACCGCTTTAGACGGAAAACTCAGCAGCATCTATAGAGAATCAGTATATCTTTCAGAATGTTGAGTCGTGATTTAAGAAATACTGGTAAACTTTCTCCGTTTATATATATATATATATATATATATATATATATATAGATAGAGAGAGAGAGAGAGAGAGAGAGGGGGGGGGAGAACACTGGAAGGTAATATCCATAGTGGTAGAGCATTCAGTCCATAGTCGAGTTTGGTAGAAGTGGTAACACAACAGTTCACCATACCGAGAACAATTATTTCACCTTAGCGGATCTTGAGCTCAATACCATACTTCACTCATAAGAGGTGAATCAATCTGAGGCTAAAGGAGAAGACACATGTTTGACAAATAATTGTTTCTACTTTGGGCACAATGCCAGCAATCATCCCGTAAGGATGAAAGACAAAGTAAACCTCGGCGGAATTTAAACTCAGATCGTAGAGGGCAGTAACTCTAAGCTGCAAAGCATGGCATCCAACACACTACTGATACTGCCAATCCACCGCCAAATAATGCAACTGATTCTATGTTTGTGAGCCAAACCTTTTAACTTCACACCTATATTTATGTCTATGAATACTAATATGAAATCCAGCAAATATCAACTTTGATTACACGAATTAGACGTATTCGAGGTAAATGAAGTAAAACCAGTGAGGTAGTACTTATTTCACGTATAGCTTACTTAACATGTGCAGATACATGGCTATCTACCTACACGTTCAAGTACTGACAGATAGGCAGTATCGTCGTGCGGTAGGTAGTGCGTCGGTCACTATGCTTTGTGGCATAGAGTTACGGTTCTTTCGAGGTTAGCTGTGCCTTTCATCCTTACGGGGTCGATATAATAAGGTATCAGTCTCGCACTGGGGTCGATTTAATCGACTTTCTCCTTCCCTTCTCATTGCTGGCCTTTTGTCAAATGTAGAAATCATTATTTCTGTTGGCTCAGTTGGTAACTGCTATAATGTTTAGTTAGAGGTTTAACCTCTCTCAGAGTTAGTGGAATTAGTTTTAGGCATTGGCAGTATCGGTAGAACGTCGGACAACATGCTTCATGACATAATGTTACAGCCCTTTACGTTCACATCCCGGAGAAGTTAGCTTTGCCTTTCTTCCTTACAGGGTGGATAAAAAAATGCACCAGTAATTCACTGGAGTCGATTTAATTGACTTTCCTCTCCTACAAAATTGTTGGCCTTGTGCCTAAATCACAAACTATTATTTAATTGAATTGACGTGATTAGTTGAAATGATATAAATACAGCATGGCCAGTTGTTGTTGTTATGGTTCCAGATGAAAAGAAGTCAAAACATTTGTAGTTGTTCTAAGGAAATTTGTTTAGTTACTGAGGAGAATCCTCATTATTATAAATTGATTTCGGGTGGTAGATCTGCAGTATCGGTTGAACGTCGGACCACATAGTGTGTGGTATAAATGTACGACCCTTTACGCTTTAAGTTCAAATCCGACCGAGGTTAGCTTTGTATTTTACCATTACGGTGTTGATAATATAATGTACCAGTAACGCACTAAGGTCGATTTAATCGACTATCACCTTTTCAAATTGCTAGCCTTATACTAAATGCAGAAACACTTACTATAAATTGATATATTTGGATTTATGTTATCTTTGTTCATATAATTACAAAATTTCGGCCGTTGTACCTTCCTCCCTTCTTCGGGTGATTGTATTTTTTAATATTTTCGGAATTTAGAACTGAGACCCTTGTCAAAATTATGGACATGTACAACGAAATAACAACAATCTAAACCCCTGGTTTAGATAGACTGTTCAGATCGAAATTCTCAGAAAATTCCTGAATACGACAGATACCTGAAGAATGTTTAATGATAAAACAGCCAAGTGCTTGTAACTTTAACGACTAAGATAAGGACACCAGTCCGAATAAATCAGTCTATAATAATTATTCCAGAGAAGCACCACAGCTAACAACAATTCACTTTTCGTTATGCAGATATTTTCCCTATGGGTAAAATTAAATTATAATATCAGAATTTACTTCCATCAAGGAACGGGATAAACATTTCTCTTTGCTATCCACCCACTGCGTGTTACGAGGAAATTGCAGATAACCACCAGTCTTATGAGAATATCGGGGAAAATATATTCAAAATAATGGAAATAACTTCTTCCTTTCCTTCGATCTTCCTTATTTATCTGAAACTGTTAAAAGAAAATACGTCACACCTCTCATTATATTAGAGTTCGAAGTGGACATTTCTTGATGCTTTACTATAATATGTTTATTACTAGTTAATGGTTGGACTTCTTAGCTGAAGCCAGCAGATGAATATTTATATGAATCTTTATTGTCCTGACTCCAACAGCTGGTGATGTTAAGAGAGTTCGGATAATTTAGAAATATTGTTACAACCTCATATTCTCTAACCAAATGGAAATATAGCTTTTCTCTTTAAACTCACTAGAACTTTCACTCACCTTTTGTATACTCGTGCTCATCATACATTCATTAAACTATTTCAAATCCACAACTGCTGGCCACATTCACACGTGTTTGCAGCTATAACTATTCGAAGTTCTCTCAGCTGTAAATTAAATTCTCCAATAAAGGCAAAGTAAAGGCAGATATAAAGATATACAAACGAAACGAGATTTTCAGTTAGTTACTTCCATAAATACTCGCTATTCACCTATTTCTCTGTATTTGCATATACTTCGTAGTGGGCCGCGTCGTCGATATGATTCTGTCTGTTGAAAATAAATTATCAAGCAGCAAAGTATCTTTTTGATTTTGCTGTCTATGCCAAACAGTTATATTCCACTATATTCTAGCCGATTGTAAAATTTCTATCTGTCATGAAATTCTCTCACTTTCTCTCGGGGGTAGATTCTTACAAATCACAACTATATTTCCATCTACTTGAATATTTCTATATAATTACACACGTTGAACTGGAGTGGAGATAACATTGGCAGTAGAAAATATCATACATGTACATCAAAATGTAGCGAGACTGATTAGCTTTTTGCTTAAACTAACCGATGTCGTTCTATACGATTATCTTAAATAACATAAATTTCGATGATTTAAGATCCATGGTAAAAAAAGATCCATACTTAAACATATACAGGAGTTGTCCTTAAGAAGGGCACAGCTTCAGTGCACTGCCTCAAAGTTTCTCATCTTACTTAAGATAGCATATTCTTGAGCAGGAGGACAGAGTACTGTCTCAAAGGTTTTCATCTTACTTAAGATAGCATATGCTTGCGAAGTAGGAATATTGTGATGGAGATGCTGCTGGTAATGATGATGGTGAGCGGGGGTGCGGTGAGGCTCATGATGATGACGATGATGATGACGATGATGATGATGACTTTGAATATATCGATAGTATTTTTCTTGATGATGATACAACTGTTAATGATGCTGTTGTGGCTGGTGATGAAACTGATAATCTTAACCTTCAAAAAGTAACAGGAATTATAGTTGTACACCGCAAATACCATAAAATAATATATACTACAACATACACTACTACTACTACTACTACTACTACTACTACTACTACTACTATTACTACTACTACTACTACTACTACTACTACTACTACTACTACTATTACTACTACTACTACTACTACTACTACTACTACTACTACTATTACTACTACCAGTAGTAGTAGTAGAGGAAGAAGAAAAGGGAGGAGAGTCAAACTGAAAATTAGGACGGTCAAGGAAAAACGCGGGGTTGAAGCAACTTCACATTGGTTGGTGTTTAAGATCCGCATTCATTTGGTTATATAATTGATGGGGTGATAACAAACAAACACACACATGATCACAAACACACACACACACACGCACACACACACAAACACACACACATATATATATATATATATAATAATAAAATTTACACAAGTCCAGGCTCCTGTTATTTTATTATAATAATTAACACTGTACTCGCACCACCGACTATACAAACGAAGATGGGTGAGCTGCACTACGTTGAGTACTCTCCATAATATTACAGCGAGATTGACCATACGGAATAACCAATTCTATCCAGTGGTAAACCAATAAACCTTAATAATATATATATATATATATATATATATATATATAAACGGAAAAAATGAAACGAAATTTCATTTCTCACTCTTAGTACAGCTGTTACTTAAATATAAGTATGTATACGTACATACATTAATGTATACAGACGCACAGTAGTATGTATATATATATATGTATATATATACATAAGGAAAGTATATACTTTCAGACGTTCAATCATCTAGCTGGAAGGTATACGTTGCTGACGATAGCTAATAAGCTTAACACTAGTACAGCGTTCCTTTGTCAGTGTTGAACAAATGAGCAACGATGGTTGCTAGACATTATACGGCTTAATTCGGGATGTTTGTTTACAAACACACCGAACATTACAATAAATGTTCGGTGAATCCATACGTACATATACATATGTGTGCATGTATGTATATATATATATACATACTACTGTGCGTCTGTATACATATATGTATGTACGTATACATACTTATATATATATATATATGTATATATATATATATAGATATATATATTTATATATATAGGAACCAGTAAGACCCCGACAGCTGAGCTCAAGCCGTTTCGACGGCTAATTCTGGACTAAATGAAAATTTATCCTGGTATTTAAATAGCCGATCTTCTCAAGGGGTAATTCCATATATGGTCAAAGTGATTGTCAAAAATCAGTAGTAATTCTGTGGTTGCAAATTAGTAGGGGAGATGGTGGCTAAACCTGCCAGTAGGAGAAAGAGGGGAGGGGGTGGAGTAGACCCAATCAAGCGTTGGTAGTGCCAGCTACAGCTGGGCATGAGGTCAAAGAAGATACAGGGGAGGGGGAGGGGGAGGAAGTCGGAACGGTAGGTAGAACAATGGGGGGTAGAAATATATAGGAAAGAAAAAAAAAATACTAAGAGTGAAGAAAAGCAAATAAGTGTAAAGAAAAAAGTAAAGTAAATTAAATTCTACGACCTAGGTCTCAGGCTAATGTTAGGCTAGAATAAAATAAAGAAAGAAAGAAAGAAGTAAAGAAATAAATAAATAAAGAAATAACGAAATAAGTAAAAGAACTAGGTGGGACGCAATAGGCAAGGACCCTTTTAAGAGGTATAAGTACGTAAATGATACGGTGACGGGTCAACAAAAGGGGCCAAAATACTAAAGAGACTACCACGAAATAAACAATAAAGGTTTCCATCCCGGGCCAGCAACGACCCAGTGCAGCAAAGTGAACTTGTACGAGATAATAATTCTGAGTCCCGAGAAAAATATATACTAATGCTAACTCTAAAAGATCTAAAACAAGCTACATGAAAGTTCGTACGAAATAAAGGTAGAATACGGAGAAATAAATTCAGAATCCACCCCGCCCAGAAGAAAAGTGAAGCAAGAAATACTGAAACGAAAAAATAAGGCATAAGTGCCACTAAGAAATATAGAGGGCACAGAGAATAGTGGGAGCGGTCGGAAAAAGGGGGCAAGAATCCGGGGTCTAAGCCAACTGCTATAAAGTGCGGAGTCCGCCAAATCTATCATAGACTAGGGGAGGGGGTGGTGGGGGTACTAAAGCTACATGGGGCCAAAGGGCAGCCTCGGGTGGGCGAGAAAAGACGCCGACAAAGGAGAAGAGCTGGGGTAGAAGGACTAAGGAGAGAGGGGGGAAGGAAATAAAGGAAGCGATAAAAGAATACAAAGAAGATCTTACGTCTTCCTTGGCAAGCATGGGTTACCCATTGCAAAATCGGCAAGTGGGGTGTTATAGCCCTAGTCTACCCCCCCCCCCGGGTCGTTATGGGGTTTGAGGGCGAGGTAAGTCCTACGCAATCTATGTTTACATGCAGTGACCAGTTCATCTTTCTTGTTTAGGAGTTGGTCCGTCGAAAACAGCATTTGTAAAGTTCCTCCGAGCATAAATTGCACGGACGGCGTCCTCCCGTGTAAGAATTGGCTCTGGACAGTAATCTCCAAGTGAGATCATAGGTGATGTTGTTGTCCTTGAGTTAGCATTAGTATATATTTTTCTCGGGACTCAGAATTATTATCTCGTACAAGTTCACTTTGCTGCACTGGGTCGTTGCTGGCCCGAGATGGAAACCTTTATTGTTTATTTCGTGGTAGTCTCTTTAGTATTTTGGCCCCTTTTGTTGACCCGTCACCGTATCATTTACGTACTTATACCTCTTAAAAGGGTCCTTGCCTATTGCGTCCCACCTAGTTCTTTTACTTATTTCGTTATTTCTTTATTTATTTATTTCTTTACTTCTTTCTTTCTTTCTTTATTTTATTCTAGCCTAACAATAGCCTGAGACCTAGGTCGTAGAATTTAATTTACTTTACTTTTTTCTTTACACTTATTTGCTTTTCTTCACTCTCAGTATTTTTTTTTCTTTCCTATATATTTCTACCCCCCATTGTTCTACCTACCGTTCCGACTTCCTCCCCCTCCCCTCCCCTGTATCTTCTTTGACCTCATGCCCAGCTGTAGCTGGCACTACCAACGCTTGATTGGGTCTACTCCACCCCCTCCCCTCTTTCTCCTACTGGCAGGTTTAGCCACCATCTCCCCTACTAATTTGCAACCACAGAATTACTACTGATTTTTGACAATCACTTTGACCATATATGGAATTACCCCTTCAGAAGATCGGCTATTTAAATACCAGGATAAATTTTCTTTTAGTCCAGAATTAGCCGTCGAAACGGCTTGAGCTCAGCTGTCGGGGTCTTACTGGTTCCTATTACCCACTCTACTACCTCAAGTACTGAGTACTTTGGTGCGTTATGGTCCACCTGGTTCCTTACCACATTTCCTTCGTTATTTATATATATATATACATAAATGAAATAACAGGAGGCTGGACTGGTGTAAATCCTTGAAAGGTTTATTATACTATGATCATTTCAATGACCGGGTTCCATATGAATCCGGTGATATCATCAGGTATTAGAATATGACAAAGGAATATGTAAAAAGCCATGGGTCCGAAAAATCAGAGACAGAGAGGAGGGCTGACCGACTAGCTACTCAGCCAGCCGCCCTCAAAGTGTTGGCAACTGAAAAGCTACCAATGATTATCTGGTGAGGGGGCGAAGGCTTACAATGCGCTACCATCACTCCGTCAAAGAAGAAGGGGAAGAAAGAAAGGGAGAAATAAGTGTAGTGTAAGTGTCAAACTACATTCATGTTAGAAAATGCCGCGAAAAAATGCCACCCAAAGAATCTATAATGTGTCTATGTATGGTCTAATGTGTGAACCGAAGATTGGAACGTTAAATTTATGTTGCGAGTTATAGGATGAAATTAAACTAAATTAAAAATATTAAATTGCAAAATGGTAAATTGAAAAATAGAGGTAGCGAGATTTATTTATTTAATGAAATTACGGAGAGAGTCTTATATGAAAAAAAAATTTAGATATTAGGATGGGATATAGAGTAAAG
Organism: Eledone cirrhosa; assembly: GCA_964016885.1. Taxonomy (NCBI): domain Eukaryota; kingdom Metazoa; phylum Mollusca; class Cephalopoda; order Octopoda; family Eledonidae; genus Eledone; species Eledone cirrhosa. The sequence continues at coordinate 41,065,363 of OZ024745.1, read as the reverse complement.
ATTTCGATTGCGAGACCCAGCCAGCACACCCACCACCATGAGTCAGCCAGTCTCGAGTGGTATCGTCCAGCGAAAGAAATGGAAATTAATTTTTCCGAACGTAGCTAACTTTGGCCCCAGGATTGCTAGCGGGAACTCCACAATTTCGACAGGCCATCGTCTATACCACGGATACTACTAAATCACACATTAGGGGTTTATTTACGTGTCAGTGGAGGCATGATACAACTAATAGTCATGCCCAAACCTGGAGTTTGTACAAGTATAATGTGGCGGCCAATGTATATATATATATATTATATATATATATATATATATATATATATATATATATATATATATATATATATATATATATATATATATATATATATATATATATATATATATATATATATATATATATATATATATACATTAGGTTATTCATTATATTTGTGGTTTGCTGAAAATATCTATATATATCTATATATGAATTTGTTTAGCAAGATTCTTTATCTGAAAACGTGTGTTGAAACCGATATTGTTATACTTTGGGAGGGTCATGTTGCCAATAAGAAACACACGCACAATATGCTTTCACTTCAATTTATTATAATAAATTTATAAATTTAGGAATTTATAAATTTCCGGTTGGTTGGTTGGTTCCAACCGGAAATTTATAAATTCCTAAATTTATAAATTTATTATAATAAATTGAAGTGAAAGCAACTGGTGCGTGTGTTTTTTATTGGCAACATGACCCTCCCAAAGTATAACAATATATATATATATATATATATATATATATATATATATATATATATATATATATATATATTAAGAAGAATAAAACGAGGTTGCACACTGTACTAGAGCATAGAGTGCTATTGCTGCTAACTTCCTCAACAAACCACAAATATACTGAATAACCTAATGTATTTATATATATATCTAATATATATATATACATACAGATTCTTACAATTGAAGTATTCACATACAAATGCATATAGTTTAATGTGTGGTTGTATAGTGTGGACATATATATAGGTATGTTTATGATGACATTGTTGAGGATGGCGATGATAATGGCCATCATCATCGGTATCGTAGTGGATGTCACTAGACATCATGATGTTGAAGAAAAGTCAAATCAGTGCTAAACACTATTATAATTCATCAGAAGATGTTAAATAATTGCGGGAGTTAAAAGATTTTCTGAAGAACGCAGCAGTACTAAAATACAACAATAGTATAGCAGCTGTTCCTTTTTCCCTCTCTTTTCGCTCATTATTTCTATATTTTCCATATATTGTCGATAACTGAAAAGCGTAATTTCAACATAATGGTTGAGGCATAATATCTTTATAGTTATAGTAATAATAATGATTTGTTATAATGATAATAATAAATTCTTTATTAACCACAAAGGCTTTACATCAAGAAAAACATAGAGTGTGTGTATGTGAGTGTTAGTGTGTGGGTTTTGCGTGTAAATACATTTTAACAATGAGAGAAAAGAAAGATAACAAAAGAATTAAAAGAAAAAGGTTCCTCAAAATTGAAGAGACGTTCGAGAGTCAATCGTGGAAAAACACCCATAAAAAAACGATTGCTCTGATCTCTCGTGTAGGTGCCCTACCCGAGTTCTTCTCCTCTAATCTACAGGCTCACACTCAGAGTGGGCCCATTCAATCAGGCCATGCTCACCTTTCTCACCCACCTTTTCACAAATTGTTTTGATGTCAGCACTTCCCTTTCCCACCCGGATTTTTCTCAAGTGACACCTGAAGAAGTTAATCAGAGCTTCGCCGGAGAGGAAAATGGCTGTCTTCAAACCTTTCAAACGTGTCCAACCCACGACTTCTTTCGCCATGGCCACCAGCCTTATAAAAACGGCCTCTCCTTCTCCTATAAAGGAGGACAGTGAAGCGTTCTTCACAATAATATTCGGATCCGTCCTACACGTGACAGCAGAGACTCGGCATAAACCCACGGGTCAGCAATTATCGGACACTCGACGAGTACGTGTTGGACGGTTTCGTTGCCCTGCACGTAGCTCGGACATTTCCCACTGACGGCACATCCATGCTTGTAGAGCTTATCTCGAAATGGCAACGCTCCTCGGTAGCAATGCCACGTCAGGTATTTCTCTGTGGCTCCTAACGTATCCCAAGTGTAAACATCTAGCCCAGATTCTCTTTAAAGTTTGGAGGCATGATATAGGAAAAGTGATTCACTGGCATTTTTGCAAACTGAACAAATTACTTCATTCTGAGAAACCGCATTTGTATAAGCCAGAGTCAGTGATAGATAACTATGTGGTGAAAGTGTGATTTCAGGATACAAACAGACAAAGGATTAGAACACAGTAGGCCTACCTCGTGGTAGTGACATAAAAAAAAGATCTTGCTTGATTATAGATGTAGCTTGCCACTTTGACACAATGGTCCAAGAAGAGAAGAAGGTAAAAATTAACTGGCACCATGATCTAAATTGGGAACTGGAAATAATTTAGGAGTGTCATGAGATCAATGTCGTCCCCATCATCATTGGAGAACTAGGTAGTATCTCAAAGAGTTTCCAATCTGGTTAAAGAACATTAACCCAATTACTTTTGTGAAACACTCCATGTCTACTGGGAACAGCAAGACCCTCCTATACGTCCTGGATTTCTGAGAGTACAGATGACGGCTTGATCTTCATTAGGGTAAATTCTCTCATCAAATAACATCGATGACTGAGATATAATATTTCTTCTTCTTCTTCTTCTTCTTCTTCTTCTTCTTCTTCTTCTTCTTCTTCTTCTTCTTCTTCTTCTTCTTCTTCTTCTTCTTCTTCTTCTTCTTCTTCTTCTTCTTCTTCTTCTTCATGATGATCATCATCATCATCATCATCATACACTTCAAGCTCATCATCAGTATCAGTATCAGTATTTCAACATTTCAAATACTGAATCGCATTTAACACAGCCATTAATCGACCAGAAATTATTATTATTTTTTGTATTATACAAATGTAATTTAATTGTAAATATACGTACATGAATCCTATTTAACATAAATTTAAATGATCAAAAGAAAGAAAATGCAGAGAAACACTGGTAGATAAAGACGAATATAAAGACGAGAAAATTGAGGCATATTTTCAAGGAAAAGAAAATAGCATGAAATCTGTGAATAGTTTCCATTGATTTCAGATTCCAATTCTCACCTCTAGAACTATTGTCTTCTCATCCACATGTTTTCTGCCAAGTATTCATTACAATGAAAGAGTGGGTAGAAGATCTTTTAATGTCACTGATGATTATATACATACATTTTATATACATATATATATATATATATTCATATAAATGTAATTTGAGTTTTTTGAATATTAATAATTGTTTCTACTTTTGGCACAAGGCCAGCAATTATCCCAGTGAATTACTGGTACTTTATTTCATCGACCCCGTAAGGATGAAAGGCAAACTTAACCTCGACGGGAATTAAACTCAGACCATAAAGTGGTTTAACTATGCTACAAAGCATGTTGTCCGACCCTCTACCGATACTGCCAATACAACGTCCCTAATAATAATATTCGATTCGTTTGAAATTATGCAAACATCCCCTTCTTTAAAGCCACGTCATAAGAATGAGCCCCTCATTCTAGCTCTTGTGTTGGCATGTAAATAGAACTGCAGACACTAATGTTTCTGGGTATTACCCTTCATCATATATATATATATTAAAATAACAGATTAAAGTTTAAGCCAAGAATCGCTGATTTCACTCTTAACGAGAAGGGAGAGAGAGAAAGAGAGAGAGAAAGAAAGAGAGAGAGGGAGAGAGAGAGAGAGAGAGAGAGAGAGAGAGAGAGAGAGAGAGAGAGAGAGAGAAAACGTAAGCGAAACAAACAAACACAAGGACAATTCCCACTCATCAGCTGTCTTCTGTGGCTCGCTGAAGTTTCGAACGCATTAAAGACTGTACATCTCACCACAGTGCGTTGATAACTAAGACGAATAGTTATCCGAAGAAAAAAAACAAAAAACACAGACAGTATATAACATGAAGTCAATCTTTATGATTCACATTCCGGTATGAAATACATACAATGGTGGCGGAGTAAGAACATTTCCCTGCAAAATACATTTGCCTCAAATGAAAGTGGCAGTGAAATTAAACCAACAATCTCCCACTCCGCACCAACCTGATTATGAGAATTCGAGGTTTGGAAACCTGGACAAGATTACGGATTTAGGATATTTGTTGTTTCAAACGAATTGTAGAGGTCTGAATACCATGTAAAATAAAGTTTCTTACATAAATTGTATCTCGAAAATAATTGTCTTCAATATTAACAACAACACTCACTTATACACACATATATGTGTGTATGTTAATATTTGTATCAACAGATCTGAGTCAGTTAAAGTAGTTTATATTTGTACGTAAGTCACTAGTACAGCAGATAGAATAAATCAGGAAAATCTGTAACATCCCATATATTTGCTGGCCGTTAGGTGTCAAGACGATTTCGTGGGCACATGATCAATGCTGTTCTCTTTTTACAAACATAGCCATCACATCACTACACCTAATCACAGCTTCACATCGAGGGCTGAACAGAACTTACAAAGTATTGGTTAATTTGAAATATGAAAATACAGTCACCACAGTGCAGATAACTATAATAATATTTGATAAATATGAATAATAGTTGAATGAGTCAAATAAAGTACTCCAGAAGACGGAAACAGCTGGGCAGAGACGACCACAGAAACACGAAACATGCATGTCTGGAATTCCCGACAGGCACATTTAACCGATGCATCAGAAAGCGCCCACTGCCATCGTTTTAGAAGATTTAACCGTGAAATTAGAAGTGTAAACAAGATTTGCTTCAATTTAAAAAGAATATAGGAAAATTTAAAATGTTTAAACATAATCGACACAATGCAGATAACTATAATATTTGGTAACTCTAAATTATAGTAGAATATTTCATATAGAGTAACACGGCAGATGGATAAAGATGTGTCAGGAAAAGGTAAGTCCCGGGGTCTAAATTCGATCGAAGTTTGCGATTGTTCAGAAAGAAAGTTGTAAGACGAGTTTATTTTTAGTTATTGGGTTCTTGCCAGTGTCCAAAAAGCATCTGTGCATCGAGACGTCAAGAACTCCCTGTTGAGTGCTGCCTGCACCCATGCCTATGAGGTGGTGTTAACACACGAATATATGAGATACATTTTTACCTATAGTAAATGTGTTAGCTAGCAGAGTAAATGTGTTAGCTAGCATAGTTGAGATACTCTGCTTTAGTTATTTAAAGGAAATGAAAATGTAGATAGAGCACATATACATATATACCTTATAACA
>OZ024745.1:41037515-41055015 GCA_964016885.1 Eledone cirrhosa | reverse complement strand
TCTTCACCTTTTCTTCGACCTCCCCCTCCTCCTCTTCCTCCTCCTCCTTCTTCTTCTTCTTGTTCTTCTTCTTCCGTTGCTGTTGTATTTTTGTTATTATTATAACTTATTTTAACAGTTGTAACGACTCCAGCTATTTCAATCAAATCTTTTTATAACTCGTTTAAGTGTTGTTACTTAACTGGAATTTCAGTCCTCCAAAAGACATATAAATAATATTTGATATTAGTAATGACATTATCAATAATAGTAACAACAACAATAATGATACTAATAATAATAATTACAGAAACGAAACAACTACATAAACAACACGTCCTCCCACCATTGGAATACTACCACCGTGTTATTTTACCTAATAGTTACATGTGTACTCTTATGTTCTGTTATATTGAGTTGATATTTATATATTTATGTATTATGTAGATAGTTAATCTTCAACTTCTTCTCACCTTTGAAAAATAGTATTTAATACAAAATCCAATAGAACAAACGTCGTTTCATAGAATAAGAAATAATGATTATCACGTTTGTTTTATGTAATAGTGCAAAGAAAAGAAGAATCCCCGAGGCAAGAAATGGTACATAATATATCTATAGGTAAACATTAAATTTTATCTCACGTGCATGCTTGTATAGTCATTCGTCTTCCTATATATTTTACTCACTATTTCTTACCTTCTCTTTTTACCTTTCCCCTCACGTATTGTATTTTTCTTGCACAGCCTATAATTTCGTTGTCACATCTACACACACAGGTGTGAAAGCACAAAGACATAGATATGAGTAAGTAGGAAAGAAGAGGAGAAAGTGTACTCAAGGACATTATACACTGTAATACTTTATTTGGTTTGGATAAGTCAGTTGGTAATTTTTGCCGTAACGGCAGAGTATGGGATTAAGAGATTGCTCACTTCCTGAAAGTTGCATGGTCGCTTGTTTCAAGTTAGCAAAGAGCTACATCCGCTGGCGGGGACATTCTACAGCAATAGTGAAACATAAAACGCATACTAAGGGTCCTAATATTATCAGAACATCCAAATTCGTACGGAAAGTGCAGAACATCATTGATAAACATATGGAAAACTCAAATAGCGCCATTGCCAAGATGCTCAAGATGCCAAGACACATTACGAGAGCATGTTGTATGAGGACCCTTGATACAAGTCATATGTAATTCGGAGCTGTGAATTCAAGTCTACAAAGAAACAAATAGCCGTCTGATGCGCGCAAACGCTTATTGACTAAGTTAAACTAGGAATTTGGTATGATTTAGGTCTTTTCTTTTGAGAACACTTTGATCAGGACGAAAAGTGAACCAAAGAAAGGGCAAATGTTTGTACAGAGACCTTAAAGATGTCCCAACAGTTATGTACAAAATATTTTGGGCTTAGTGATCAATGTGGCTGCTTATAAGAGAGGGTTGTGAGGTTGTAGATTGAGGTATGAACAAAGGATGAATGTACATCTACCTACATGATTCTTCACCGTCCTGTAAGCCCAAACAACCCAAGTATAGTTGAGTTTAAATCTCCATGATCACATTACTTTAAACATATGGACTCCTAGCACACTAGACCTTAATCCTTTGGACGACTACGAATAGGGAATAATTGAAATCCACACCCGTGACACTTAAAAATCTCCGAGGTCAGAAGAGTTAATGACCACCTCATTCCGGCATGTAAACGTTTCAGACATTCTATTGAAGCAGGCATCAATAAAAACGCTTAGCTATCGGGTCGCTAGTATAATTTCCCTGCTATATTACTGTACATACAAACACAGTTATATGTATATATATATATAAATATATATATATATATATATATATATATATATATATATATATATATTAATAAAAACAATGAATAAAAACAAAGAAACAGTTCCTTATATTAAAAAATTCATCATTTTACGATCGTTTCTAAGATATATATGTGTGTTGGTATGTATATCATATAGATCTATGTAAAAAATTTACAAACTATCAGATGGAATATACTTACCCACACATATATATGCTGTCTTCAGAAATAATGATATTTGTTTATTGAAAAACAGCAACAAAGATTTAATATAATAGGTCTGTTTGGGAACAGATTTTGAATTGACCCATAGAAAAGTAGTAAGTGGTCAAGTTGATAGAATAGTAGTAGTAGAAATTTAATTTAGGGGTAGAGGAATGCAGACTTCAGTTTTGAATGGAAAGAATATTTTGAATGAAAAGATTACTTTGGGGATGAAAAGAGGTCAAGCCGGCGAAAGGTACACGAACATTTGATGTTATTAAAGAATAATGCTAATGTTAAAATCGAAGGAGAATAAAATATAGGATAAATATGTTAATGAGAAATATCAATCTTATTTAAAACATAAGGAATTTAGATCTATAAAAAGAAATTAATTAATTTAATGTATAGGTATACTTATAGGGATAAATTTATATTAATTCATATAGATGTGATAAATAAGAGTTAGATGTTATTAAAGAATGTTGTTAAAAACGAAGGAAAAAATTTTTGGGGGTATAAATGTATTAGTGAGAAATAACAAACTTATATAGACTACAAGGATTTTAGATTCATAACAGGAAATTAAAATAGTTTGTATGTATACTTATAGGTATTAATTTTAGGAAAAGATAGCTGTAAAAGGGAAATAAAATGATGAAGTTCTCAGTAATAAAATACTAATTATAGGTTAACTAAATTTAAAAAAACTAATTATAATAATTTGTAAAATATAAGTGTATATTAATTAGGTTTATAATATTTGAAAGTTCTTCTAATTCTATGATTGCACGATATAATTAATTCTTGTCGCTTATTTAATAGGATATCCTTAGATTTCATTATTTCAAAAAGTTCCTGGGAACATAATCTACACTCATATCTGTTATTTTGATAAGGGGTGGCCCTTTTGAGCACACTCCAGGTCAGGTTATAATCGATATTCATTTTTCGATAATTATTAATTATTTCAGCCAATTATTAGCTAATGCGGCATTTTTAAAACTGTGTTTGTGAGTATTAAATCTTACTTTAAATTGGTTAGAAGAAGCTCCTATATATGAATAAGTTGAGTCCTTAGTGCTAATTTTACATTTATATACTATGTTATTAATAAGGCAATTTCCTTTTAATGGGCAATTTGCTTTGTTTCTAGAGTTACAACCTTTCGTGATTATTATATCAGGGGAGTTAGTCAAATTAGGTGTGGAATTTACTCGACTTATTGTATGTGAAGGAGATGGTGGTTTGCTGTGGTATATTTTAGTATTATGGTTAGTTTGATGTGTTGGTTGTATATTCATGGTTTTTTTTACATTTATATGCATTGTAGGCACTTATATTTTGTTGTATATTTTTGGTAGTGGAGTAGGAGAATTTGACCGTTGATCTATTTAAAATTTGATGGTATTTATGGTGTGGCGGGAAGTTTTTCTCTAGGATAGTAAAACAATTTTTAGGGATATTATCTTTAATTTGTAGATTAAATGGAGTTTTAGGGATATTATCTTTAATTTGTAGATTATGCCAAGTAACTCGTCTATTACGGTTTCGATGCTGTTTTTATTTTTATACGATGTATCCTGATGTTTACTAAGAGAGTTAGTATTAGTGAATTTATTATACATATGTTTAATTAGATTCACTGATTTAGGTGTTTTAGCCTGATTATTAGGAATTTTGTTAGTAATGTTATTAACATATACTGGAGTATTAGGATGAATTGTTTTTTGAAAGTTATTATATTGTATGTGAGAAGAGGTAGAGAAATTAAGTTTTAAGTTGGTATTTTGGGGTATAGTGTGAGTGGCATTAAGGTGTGTATTTTTCATTTGGTGTTTGTTGGTAATATTGGGTTGTATGTTTGTAGTATTATTGGTACAAGGTATATATACTAATTTGTTTTTGTGGCCGCTTCTATCTAAATCTTCGTTATAAAAGGTCGCATTTTTATCGAATATATCCTGGTTAGATGAAAGTTTAGATATTCTGAGTGAGATATTATATGCTAGGTTTTTAAGGATAGATCTAGTGTGATTGGATTGTGAGTGTATGTAATGTAAGTTTTGGTTAGGTTTATGGTAAGGTTGATAGATACCCGTAGATAAGTCTAAAGTTATATCAAGGAAATTAACTACTTTACTGGTGTTTTCAAATGTAATAGTGAGACTATAATATCTTTGAGGAAAGTTCTAATAAGTTTTTTTACTTTTTTCAATTTCTGATAGGCTAAGGTTAGTGGAAAGAAGAAGACAGTCATCCCGATATAAACCACCTTTAAGGTGGGGAAAAGAAGCATTTATGTTAAATAGAAGAAAGAGGCCCACAAGATCGGTAATTTGGGTAGAATCACTAGAGCCCATAGTAATGTCGAGTAGATTACTATATGTATTTCTGGTCCAGTATTACTTCTGAAATTCCAGTAGTGTTTGTCTAGCGAGCGTGATAATATTAATGTCATCCACAGCTAAGTTTGATCTATTTTTGGCAAATATTAAGGCTTTGTTCAGGAGTATGGGTGATATAGAGGGATAATAAGCATCTATATCGAATTGTAGAAATGGAGCAGATGATTTATTTCTAATATTAGTAAACCAGTTAATTACCTGGGATGTGTTTTCCCAGAGTGGTAAATTAACATGTTTCTTTAATTGTGGTATGACTCTATCTAAATTTTTTTACTAATGATGCCAATGTCAGATTTGGAAGGGCATATAAGTCTTATAAAAGGATTAGAGTTAAAATTAGATTTTTGATCTTTCAGGTTAAAGTGTGGTTTTTTCAGTGCCAAAGGTTCAGTTCTATCTTCAATATTGAGTTTATTTACTATGTTGTGTGTTTTGTTGTTGATATTGGTAAGTGCCGCATTATTTGTTTTTTTATAATTTTTCCTGAGTTCTTTATAAATGAACTCATTGTAATTATCAATATCCATATGGTACAGATTTCCAGTTTTGTCAGAGTGGACAGGGATTTTGTTAGATTTTTTTAGATCCAATAAGGTAGAATCAAGATCCTTTTGAAAATTAGATTTATATTTCTTAAATTTGAGGTGTTTGATTAAGTTAAAAAGGTCTTACTCGAAGTTTTCAAGCAAGGAGTTGTGTGGTGGGTTCTTATATGTAGTGAAATCATATAAATATTTCTTATCAGTACATTTTGTTTTTTATCAAAGTGGCAGGCTCTCCATCTGACCCTTTTGATGAATTGGTTGGTTTTTTTGTATCATAAGAAGTAAGAATTCATCCTTAGAACGTAAAGAAGTTCCCAAGTATTGTTTTTCCTTTGTAATATGGATAATGGACAAGAAAGAGAGCTCAACTATATATATAGGGAGTTATAAAATAATATATATAAATATAAAAAATATATATTAAAATATGAATACCTGTATAAAATTAGGAGCAAAGTAGGTAGATAAATCTACCAAAATATACGGTAGTGATTACCGATCTTGTGGGCCTCTTTCTTCTATTTAACATAAATGCTTCTTTTCCCCACCTTAAAGGTGGTTTATATCGTGATGACTGTCTTCTTCTTTCCACTAACCTTAGCATATCAGAAATTGAAAAAGATAAAAAACTTATTAGAACTTTCCTCAAAGACTATTATAGTCTCACTATTACATTTGAAAACACCAGTTAATTTCCTTGATATAACTTTAGACTTATCTACGGGTATCTATCAACCTTACCATAAACCTAACCAAAACTTACATTACATACACTCACAATCCATTCACCCTAGATCTATCCTTAAAAACCTAGCATATAATATCTCATTAAGGATTTCTAACCTTTCATCTAACAAGGATGTATTTGATAAAAATGCGACCTTTTATAACGAAGATTTAGCTAGAAGCGGCCACAAAAACAAATTACTATATATACCTTGTACCAATAATACTACAAACATACAACCCAATATTACCAACAAACACCAAATGAAAAATACATACCTAAATGCCACTCACACTATACCCCAAAACACCAACTTAAAACTTAATTTCTCTACCTCTTCTCACATACAATATAATAACTTTCAAATAACCATTCATCCTAATACTCCAATATATGTTATTAACATTACTAACAAAATTCCTAATAATCTGGCTAAAATACCTAAATCATTGAATCTAACTAAACATATGTATAATAAATTCCCATCAGGATACATCGTATAAAAATAAAAAAACAGCATCGAAACCGTAATAGACTAGTTACTTGGTATACTGCTCCATTTAATCAACTTATTTATATATAGGAGCTACTTCTAACCAATCTAAAGTAAGATTTAATACCCACAAACAGTTTTTAAAATGCCGCATTAGCTAATAATTGGCTGAAATAATTAATAATTATAGAAAAAATAATATAGATTATAACCTGACCTGGAGTGTGCTCAAAAGGGCCACCTCTTATCAAAATAACAGATATGAGTGTAGATTATATTCCCAGGAACTTTTTGAAATAATGAAATCTAAGGATATCCTATTAAATAAGCGACAAGAATTAATTATATCGTGCAATCATAGAATTAGAAAAACTGTCAAATATTATAAACCTAATTAATATACACTTATATTTTACAAATTATTATAATTAGTTTTTAAATTTAGTTAACTTATAATTAGTATTTTACTACTGAGAACTTCATAATTTTATTTCCCTTTTACAGCTATCCTTTCCTAAAATGAATACCTATAAGTATACATATAAACTATTTTAATTTCCTGTTATGAATCTAAAATCCTTGTAGTCTATATAAGTTTGTTATTTCTCACTAATACATTTATCCCCCAAAAAAATGTTTTCCTTCGTTTTTAACAACATTCTTTAATAACATCTAACTCTTATTTATCACATCTATATGAATTAATATAAATTTATCCCTATAAGTATGCCTATCAATTAAATTAATTTAATTTCCTTTTATAGATCTAAATTCCTTATGTTTTAAATAAGATTGGTATTTCTCACTAAAATGTTATTCTCCTTCGATTTTAACATTATAATTATTCTTTAATAACATCAAATTTTCGTGTACCTTTCACCGGCTTGACCTCTTTTCATCCCCAACGTAATCTTTTCATTCAAAATATTCTTTCCATTCAAAACTGAAGTCTACATTCCTCTACCCCTAAATTAAATTTTTACTACTACTATTCTATCAACTTGACCACTTACTACTTTTCTATTGGTCAATTCAAAATCTGTTCCCAAACAGACCTATTATAATAAATATTTGTTTTTTTTTCAATAAACAAATATCATTATTTCTGACTGGGTAATTGCTGGCCTTTTGCCAAAAAGTAGAAACAATTATTTCTGAATACAGCATATATATGTGTAGGTATGTATATTCCCTCTGATAGTTTGTAAAATTTTTACATATACATCTATATGATACGAACATACATATATATCCTAGAAACGATCGTAAAATGATGAATTTTTTAATATAAGGAACTGTTTCTTTGTTTTTATTCATTGTTTTTAATAATTTATATTGACTCTGTTTTCCTGTGATTTTCATCGAAAAATTTTTTGAATGCATCTTCTCTTTTCGTGATATTTGGATTACATTGAGTTCTTCATACGGATTGGACACTACCGTATATTTTGGTAGATTTATCTATATATATATATATATAAATATATATATATATATATATATATATATATATATATATATATATATATATATATACACATGTGTATGTATGTGTGTTTGTGTGCGTAGGTCTGTGTGTATGTGTGTGTGTGTTTATATATATATATATATATAATTATATATATATATATATATAAATACATGGATATATATGTACATTTATCGATATATATATATATATATATATATATATATAGATATATATATAGATATATATATATATATATATGTATATGTATATATATATATATATATATATATATATATATATATATATAGAGAGAGAGAGAGAGAGAGAGAGAGAGAGAGAGAGAGAGAGTGAGAGAGAGAGATTATACGTTGTCTTATCAAGACAAGTTGATAATATGACTGTCCATAAGGAATTCTGTGAGTGATAGTATCAACATTAAGACGATCTTCATTTGACTTTGTCAAATATATATTGGCTTGAAACTTGAGACGGGAAAATTATTCAGTATAAATATACAATATACTCTACACCTATTCTTGACGACTGTCTCGCTTTTGATCACAAACAGTAATGTCATTACCCCCCCTCTCTCTCACTCTCACTCTCTCTTTCTCTTTCTTTCTTTTTTTCTCCCTCTCTCTCCCTATATATATATACATGTATATATATATATATATATTTCGTTTCTGAATTTGTTTAGCAAGAATCTTTATCTGAAATCGTGTGTTGAAACCGATATTGTTATACTTTGGGGTCATGTTGCCAATAAGAAACACACGCACCATTTGCTTTCACTTCAATTTATTATAATAAATTTATAAATTTAGGAATTTATAACTTTATAAATTTCTGGTTGGTTGGTTGGTTCCACAACCAGATAGTTATTTATATATATATATATATATATATATATATATATATATATATATAAACAACTATCTGGTTGTGGAACCAACCAGAAATTTATAAATTTATAAATTCCTAAATTTATAAATTTATTATAATAAATTGAAGTGAAAGCAACTGGTGCGTGTGTTTCTTATTGGCAACATGACCCTCCCAAAGTATAACAATATATATATATATATATACGTGTTAATAGATAGATTGATAGACACATACACACGCAAGCGGCCCTATATACACACATACACACACATGCACACACTCACATATATATATATATATATATATATATATATATATATATACATACATACACACACACACACATATATATATATATTTACATATATATACAATGGCACCTCTGTTCTCAACATGAATATATAAACACACGCAAACAATTTATATATGGACATATATACAAACACATCTCTCTCTCTCTCTATATATATATATATATATTTAGAGGGAGAGAGAGAGAGAGAGATAGAGAGGGGGGGTATATATGTGTTTGTGTGTGTATATATAAATATATATATGTCCATATTTAAATTGTTTGCGTGTGTTTATATATTCATGTTGAGAATAGAGGTGCCATTGTATTAGCCCTCCGACATTGTTTTGATGTTTGTCTTCTGTTTTACAAAGAATATCAATTTTGCTGTCTCTTGTCACTGACGACCAGTGACCTCCAAAGGTGAAAGGATGTTGCCCGATCACGTTTAATTTTATCCAATTACTAAATCAACGATTAAGAGTCGAACAATTTAGCTGTATAGCCTGGAAATTTTAAAACACCTACTCCAGAGATTGACAGTTCAATGAAGCTTTTTACTCATGTTTTACTTTGTAACAATTCTAATATCTTTATTCTTGATATCATCTTGTTTATTACGTCTAGCTTACAATGATGTGTAGTGTTGTTATTTTTAGATGGTGAAATTGAAGATTGTATGTTGTTTATTCGTAGTTATACATCGGGGATTATTTATTACAGTATTATAGTGGCGGATCAAATTTCCTTGTAACATACATCTTTTTAAGTTTGCATGTATACGTCCACATATAGACATTTCTATGTACGTACGTAGGTATATAGATTATATACATGCATACTACACACACACACACATAAACACACACACATATGTATGTATCTATCTATCTATGGATGGTATAGACGTTCTTCATATCGGCTCCTCGAGTATTGGAGATATTACGTGTTAACAGTAAGTGTTTGTATGTATTCTTGCGTTATTGTGTTAATTAACACCCTTGCCTGGGTCTTCGGACATTAGGGTTAATTTATTTCACCCCTTTTGGGGTGAAATTTTTCATCCTAAAAATCTTGTAATTGTCTCTACGCTAGTGGTAATGTAAGCCATTACCACATGTAACGATGACACGCCCAGCGGGTAGCGGAGGCAACAAGCCTCCCAACTGAAAGAATAATTGTTTCTACTTTAGGCACAAGGCCAGCAATTATCCAGCGCATTACTGGTACTTTATTTTATCGATCCCGTAAGGATGAAAGGCAAAGTCAACCTCGGCGGGATTTGAACTCAGATCGTAAAGGGACGTAACTATGCTGGAAAGCATGGCGTCCGACCCTCTACCGAAAGAATAATGATTATTAGAAACATTGAAAAAATTAAGCCAAACCCTAATGAAAAAATGTGAAAAAAATTGACTCGGAGAAATTGCCAACATTAATGAAAGCCGTTTCGGGCGGTGGATTGGCAGTATCGGTAGAGGGTCGGACGTCATGCTTTCCAGCATAGTTACGTCCCTTTACGATCTGAGTTCAAATCCAGTCGAGGTTGACTTTGCCTTTCATCCTTACGGGGTCGATAAAATAAAGTACCAGTAATGCACTGGGTAATTGCTGGCCTTGTGCCTAAAGTAGAAACAATTAATGAAAGCCGTTTCGACTTTTCACGGTGCCACTCCCACCAGCAAAGGTGAAAGAGAGGTAGTAGCTGTGACTACAAGTCTCTCGGATACTGAAAATATAAGTGAACATTTTGAAAAAATGGAGTCTAACCACAACGGGGAAAAAATGTGAACGCATACACCAACATAAATAACACAAACACAACAAAAAACCAAGAAAACCACATTTCGACAAATGTTCGCGCAAAGCATAAAAAAGACTATTGTGTATGAACTTATTGACATTTCGAACATGGGCCAACAAATGGAAAATGTACGGAAGTATATAACTTTGGAGGAGGATGGTCTATTTTCTTTAAATTCTCCCCCAGAGATAAAAAAGGAAAATACTTTAAAAACTATTATTTATACGGCAATATCAAACAAAACCCGTAAGCCAGTACAACTCACACAGACAGAGATTGAACTGGCTTTAAAAGATCATCTGAAAAAACATTGTATTCATTCGGAAGGATAGACTCTACGGTAGTCTATCCATCCGAATGAAAGAGAAATTGACGGCCGAAAAACATTCCCTGTCCTCAATTGTGTCCCCCTTATTTACCTTCTTCCCCACTTATTTGGGAAGAAAAACACAAAGATTGACCATACACAGTATCGATCCAGATATTGATTTCTGGGCGGTAGTGTGTGGCCTCCTCGACTTGAAAGAGGATGCAGTAATTTCGGTGGGTAAGTCTTCCAGCAACGTGTTCGGTGGAACTAGCCTGCAAGTTCTGGTGCAAATGCAGCCAGAACGAATTGCTAAGATCCCTGACCGCATATTGCTGGATGGGCTTGCCTACTTACACATCACAGTGGAGGGTAGACGACCCGCCTGTTACCTCTGTGGAGGCAGAGGTCACCTGAGGGCTGCCTGTTCCCAAGCAAGCAAAAAAACACCGATTTTTCTCACACCAACAACTACAACACTACCAACACAACTTCCACCACCTCCACCACCACAAAAACAACTAACACCACAAGTTAAAACCCAACTGAAAACAATCCCCCACATCCCCCCACACTGAAAACAATCCCCCATCCCCCCACACTGAAAACAAATACAATAACACCCACACCACAAACATGAGCCGAAAGAGAACCCCTCCCCTCGAATACGGAAGACGATCCACTTTCGTCGTCAGACACTTTCATAAAGTTAAAAGAGAAAAAAGAAAACACACCACAGGAACACAAATACAAACAACCCATCCCCAAGACATAACACAGACATCAACACAAAAAAACACACAACAACAGCAAACAAAAAACATCACGCAAAAAGAAAAATTTGCATATACTTACATAAATACAATAAACAAAAAACTGTTAAACCTTATTTATAAGAATTTCGAATTTCGCACAAGCAACGGGGCTTCCCCATCTAAAAATGATAAAAGCCCTAATGGACATTTACAAAACGTTAAAAGACACTTTTAAAGAGGACGTGGGGCCCCCCTGCTCAGACCCATTAACCGTGTCCTCCTAAAAAAATCCCCCCAGACACCAACACAACTCCAAACACCCCAACCCCACCACACACTGATCCTCCTACACTTCCACAAAACAGAAATAAGGATAGGGACTTTTTAAGTTGTCCAAAAATGCTCATGGTTGGCTATTCAGACCACAAGTTAGTGACCTCCATGGTCAACCTTGATAGAACGCATAGACAGGGACCCGGTTACTGGAAGCTCAACTTGTCCTTACCGGCAAGTAAAGCTTACAGGAACCGGATTAGTACATTAGTTAATGAGCGGTTGACGGGCGCCATCGTCAACAGCAGGTGGTGGGGCTCTCTCAAAAGAGACATTAGAGTAGCTTCAATAGGAGTTAGTAAGGAGTTAGCCTCAGATAGAAATAGAAAGGAAAGGGAGTTGGTAGATAGTGTAGTAGAGGCACTAGTGCTAGCGTCGAGAACGGCCTTGGGCCAGTTCACGACGCGAAACACGAAGGCTGCGTTGTCCAAAGAAAAATACGTGCTCTGGGAAACGAGGGGACCAAAGCTGTTAGCTGAGCCCGCGTGACAGAAGCCAAAAGTGGGACTAGATACACTATCCGATCTTTCTGAGACCAGGATGGAAGGGTGATCCTTGAATCGAAGCAGATGTGCGAGGCCTTTCAAATGCACTTTGCCCGGATGTTCGGAAGGGACGAGGGGCCGGATGTGGATGTGGACCTCGGTCCATACCTCGACGGCCTGTCGCGTCTTTCGGACGAGGAGGCGAAGTCCTGCTAGAGGCCGATCTCAGCTGCTGAAATAGGGGACGTGCTGAGCCAATGCGGCAGACGCAAATCTCCGGGCCTCGATAGTCTTCCATACGAACTGTATTTAAGTATACCGGACTTGTTCTTCGATCTCCTCGAAGCGGCAACAGGCAACAGAACGAGAGAATTCCCTGTTTGTGACCAAGGGCGTAGTCTCGCTAGTGAGGAAGGACGAGAACAAGGGGGATGAAATAAGTGATTTTAGGCCCATAACACTGCTAAATGCAGAGTTAAAGATTTTGACCAAGGTGTTAGAAAAGAGGTTGGCGCTTGTCGTGGACAACCTGGTGAGAGATGCGCAGACATCCGCCATCCCATCAAGGTCCATTCATGACAACCTCCATCTCATGCGATACATCATAGAGAGGGTTGCGAACGAACCCGGCTTTGGTGGGGCCCTGATCAACTTGGATCAATCTAAGGCGTTCGATAGGGTCGACCCTCGTTGACTGGATGTGGTGCTAGTGGCGGCAGGTTTCCGCCCCGTTTTCAGGGTCTGGATCACTGCCATGCACAGCAGCCGCATCTGCTCTAGGGTCAAGGTGAACGGCTACCTCTCGGAGCCGTTCGAAATCTCGCTGTCCATCTGACAGGGATTCCCTCTATCCTCCCTTCTGTATGTATTGGCCCTAGAGCCACTGCTGCGGAAGTTGGAGTTGTTACATGGCATCTCTTTAGAACCGGGATTGCGGAAAGCGGTGTCGGCCTACGCCGATGACTTGACAGTAATGGTGTCAACAGCCTCGGAAATCAGAGTGATCGGCACCTTACTGGAGGAATATGAAAAGTTTGCAGGGGCTGAGCTGAACCAGGACAAGTGGAGGGGCAAACCGATAGCCTCCAACGGCGTCATTGGACGTTGGACGGAGGGCCCGGTGAAGTTGCTCGGGGTCTGGTTCGGGCCAGACCTCCAGGTGGAGAAGAACTGGGGTGAGGTAGCGAACAGGGTGTTGGCGCTGACGCAGAAGTGGGCTGAGTGCAAACTATCCCTGAAAGGTCGGACGGAGGTGGCGAACGCTTAACTAGCGTCCGTCATCTATTACCGCCTGACCGTCGTGCCTTGTCCAAGGGAAACGCTCACCAAAATGGAGCACGCACTCTTCCAATTCCTTTGGTGGAAGAAGCGGGCTCCTTTGGTGAGGAGATCCATCTGCTGTCAATACCCTTCGAAAGGAGGGCTGGGTATGCCGTGGCTGCTAATGCGTAAACACCGTGTGTGCCCAGGCGCTCACGGCTCTCTGGCAGGCGGAACCGGCTATCAGTGGAGACTCCACCTCGTCATTCTACATAGGGCTGGTGGTTAGTAGGTGCGACGACGCCCTCGGACAAGCCCTAGGCATGGAGGAAGACGAACTGGCCAGCCTATTCGGGAGGACATTTGGCCCGGGACCTATGGACAACTTCCAGAAGTCCCTGGCCTGGCAGTGCTACCGAGGGGCGCTGCCCGTTCGAGAAAAGATCTACAGACACGGGCGCCTGGGTAGGGAACCCTCGAAAAAAATCTGTCCCAGATGCGTGCGCAACGAGGAAACCGTTGCCCACGCATTGGTACACTGCTCGGGCGTTGCCGATCTGTGGGGCTATGTCGAACGACTGCTGTCACGGGTGGGACCAATCCGGTTGACCAGTGAGTCCATTGTAACGATCAAGCCGCCTCCCCCCTTCAAAAATGAAGGAGAGGCGGTCTTCCTCTGTGTAATAGCCATGGTGAAAGAGGTGGTATGGTGGACACGTTTGAAAGGGCTGAGGTCGGACACCTTTCTTTAAATGCCATTTTAAGAGAAGGATCAGACTGGAGAGAGAGGTGCTCTACTTCAGCAATTTTTATGAAAGGTGGGTGAAAGTACCGAGAATGGCCCGTGTGAATGGGCCTTCTCTTTTATCAGCCTGTAGGTGGAAAGGCGGAAGTGCAAAGTAGCACCCTTACTGTGCTCCTAAGGAAAAGGGTTGCACACTTTTTTTGGGGTGTGTGTAACCCCCAAAACGCCTAATTACTTATTGAGGACTGTATTGTTAATTTTATACTTGTTATTTGTTTTTTTACTCGTTCCTTTATGTAAACTCCCCCCTTGTATTTGTCCCCTTCTTGTGTGCCCTCGTGGCAAATAAATAGAAACTTATCTATCTATCTATATATATATATAAATATATATACATATATATGTATATATATATATATATATGTAAGTATGTATGTATACGAACATACATATATGTATACAGACGTACAGTAGCATGCATATATATATATATATATACATACAGGTACACATACATATATGTACGTATCAGTTTAGCGGACGTTTATTATAACGCCCGCTTTGTCCGTTTGTAAACAAGCGGACAGCCTGAATTTATGCCGTACGGTGTTAAGGCAACCACGTCACCTTTTTGTTCAACACTGACACAGGAAGGATGTACTAGTTTCAAGCTTCTTAGCTATCATCAGCACCGTATACCCTTCTGCCAGATGGTTGAACGTTCGAAAGTATATACTTTCCTTATGAAAATTAACGGCTCAGCAGCCTAATTTGCATACCGAGTGAGTTCAGTCGGCCAGGCGCACCGAAAACGATAAGTTGTAATAGAATGAAAACGAAATTTCATTTCTCACTCTTAGTACGGCACTTACTTAAATGTAAGTATGTATGTATACTTACATACATATATGTATACAGACGTACAGTAGCATGCATATATATATATATATATATATATATATATATATATATATATATATGTATATATATATATATATATATATATATATATATATATATATATATATATATATATATATATATATATATATATACATACATATATGTACGTATCAGTTTAGCGGACGTTTATTATAACGCCCGTTTTGTCCGTTTGTAAACAAGCGGACAGCCTGAATTTATGCCGTACGGTGTTAAGGCAACCACGTCACCTTTTTGTTCAACACTGACACAGGAACGATGTACTAGTTTCAAACTTCTTAGCTATCATCAGCACCGTATACCCTTCTGCCAGATGGTTGAACGTTCGAAAGTATATACTTTCCTTATGAAAATTAACGGCTGAGCAGCCTAATTTGCATATCGAGTGAGTTCAGTCGGCCAGGCGCACCGAAAACGATAAGTTGTAATAGAATGAAAACGAAATTTCATTTCTCACTCTTAGTACGGCACTTACTTAAATGTAAGTATGTATGTATACGTACATACATATATGTGCCGTACGAAAAGTGAGAAATGAAATTTCGTTTTCATTCTATTACAACTTATATATATATGTATATATATATATATATATATATATATATATATATATATATATATATATATATATATATATATATATATATATATATATATATATATATATATATATATATGTGTGTGTGTGCGTGTGTGTGTGTGTTTGCTCCAAGGCTGCACGTATACTTCACATCTCAAACTTTTTCGTCTTCCTATATGTATTCTCTTCAAAACAATCTCCTCTTCGGTCATTTTCTTTTTCGATTAAATACTATCGTCTAAAAGAATATGTCTCTTTTACTACTACTGTTAAGCGTCAAACAATAGACCGGTATTGGAACGTGATCACTCGTGCTGTTCTTTTATATTTTCACGTATATGTCCATACGCACTCACGCTACAAAGACACACACACACACACACGCTCACTTACACGCACACACATATATACATATATATATATATATACATATACATATATATATATATATATATGAACACACACACTCACACATACAAACACACACACACATATATATATATACATATATATATATATATATATATATATATATATATATATATATATATATATATATATATATATATTTATTAAAATAACAGATTAATGTTTAAGCAACGAATCGCTGCTTTCAGCCATAACAGGATCTTCTTGAAACTAAAAAAATCAATCTGTGAACGCAGAAGTTAATATTTCGAATTTAGTCTTCAAATTTAATATTATTACTAGATTGGGGGCTTCTGTATTTGAAACGTGATTGCCTTTCAACTCCCATAGTGAAGTAAAATCTATTGTTCGATATATTGGTAGAGAAGGAAATTTTCATTTTAATCCCTTTGAAGCTAAAAATAGAAAAAACCTTTGCAAGAAGTTTGTATATCTAATATCTAAAAGACAACTTTATATTCCAAGTGCCAGCTTAATAAGAAATTTCTTTTAAACCCTTCATCTAATTATTTTCAATATGACTGAAAAATGTTTTGGCAGTATCGGTAGAGGGTCGGACGCCATGCTTTGATGCATAGAGTTACGGCCCTTGCCATTCTGAGTTCAAATCCTGCGGAGGTTAACTTTGCCTTTCATCCTTACGGGGTCGATAAAATACAGTACCAGTAATACACTGGGATAATTGCTAGCCTTGTGCCTAAAGTAGAAACAATTATTACTATATACATATATATATGTAATATACATATATATATATGTACATATATATATATATATATACATCGTTGTCTGATTTGTGTCTCGGCATCACAGCCGTATAATATACGCTCAGAGATTAGCAGATCGCTTCACCGATGCATGCATACATGCACACACACACGTATATATATATATATATATATATATATATATATATATATATATATATATATATATATATATATATATATATACACGTGTGTGTGTGTGCATGTATGCATGCATCGGGGAGGCGATCTGCTAATCTGTGAACATATGTTATACG
>OZ024745.1:40967515-41027515 GCA_964016885.1 Eledone cirrhosa | reverse complement strand
AATGAAACTTCTGGACCATAGATAGGCAAACATTTCTGCTTCACCAAAATGTTCCTGACGTTAGCATTTGTCTGATAACCGGAAAAACCAAAGTACTATAATCATTATTTACCACCTGTTCAAATCCTTCTCTTTCCACAGCAGCGGGAAAATTGTTTTCAAAACTAGTTTTGTGAGAATTTAACAACATAAAATTTAGAAAATTCCAGAGATAAATCTGCACCTTTTCAATGGTTATGTAAAAATCCCACGAGGAATAGGGTTACGCTTACATCTGTATGTGTAATACTCAAACACTTGCACGTAATTTCACGAGCAGGCTGAGCCGTTTATTAAAACATCGTAACATCCTTCGTTGAAACTGACGAAGGTTCATTCTATTTCATTTCAACACGTAATACCACTGTACCATTGATGATTGTTTACGTTGCACATTTCTACATGAATTATTGGGGGTAGCCGCATACCGAAGGAAGTAATTTTCCCGTGAGAAAATAATTATGTGTGGTTGTAGCACGACGTAATTTTCTGTCTAGTTATGATACAGTGTTTCAGGATACAAGATTCAAATAGGAAACTATATTTGGAGCATCACTTGCATTGAGAGGTTTACTCTTTTAAAATTATGCTTTTTGAATTTGCAAGCCTAACGCAAGAGGAACTATTCTAAATATTTGCACACTAACACCTATTTGTTTAGTATATTTAGTACAGGCTACTAAGAAATCGTTTCGACGGGAAAACCTCTACTTAGCACCTCAATCTGCTCGAGATTAAAATCACATTTCTTCAAAATCGTATTCTACTGTCTTGAAAAGAGAGGCAGTATATTAGTTAGACGAGATTTTAAAGATTGTGACTAGTTTGAGCATAGATCGCCTGAACCAAAGCTGCACTTTAGAAAAGAAAAAACTACACAAAAGTGAAATGCTATATAATTCCTGTAGTGAATCAGAATGCAAAGTATTTTCTATCTGACAGTTTACAATTTTCAGCATTCCCTCGTAATCAAGTGCATTAAGATATTTTACAATTTCTGCTAGCATATCTAATTTATTAATTAACTAATATTTTTACTTCATATTATTTTTAAAATATAATACATAGCCAACTCATATTAGCATTCAGATTGCAATACTGGAAGACTGAAATGATGACACAGCCAATTTCGTTGTTGCTATCCAAATAGTCAAGCTATCATAGAAAGCATGCGGCACTTAAACGTGGGCGACTCATAGAAAGTGCATATGTCAGTTATCTTCACACATATAAGAACTAAGATATGAGATAAGTTTTTTTCTATATATAGGCATAAAAAATTCCTCCAATTTGTTCCAGAAAACATTCTTTTTATTTATATATTTATTCATTTTTAATAATCGTACCCAGATTTCTTTGAGTATTCTTTCATGTAGAAAATTTCAGAGCAAAACATAAAAAGTTTGATCTTTTACTACGTATACATTAGGAACGAATTTTAAGTTTAATATTTCAAAGTAAAAGAGGTCGTCATGGATATTTTTGTACACATTGGTGCTGCAGAAATTAAGGAAACTATGGCAATGCTTTCTAAAGTACCAAACACGCTGATTTATTTCGAATATTAAAATGTTGTCTTTGATAAATAAGAATTATTTCGTAAATGTGAAAAGGATCTAAAACATTGCTGAAGGAAAAGTAATTAAAATAAAAAGGCAGGTTTCTTATTTCTCCCTCCAACAGATGTCATAGAATGCCATGCCCTTTTGCCCTTTATCTAAACCATAACCCACAAAATCAGGAATTTAAGTATAAAAAATGTACCTCTCTTTATTAATTATTTTAAGAAGTATTTTCATTGCAGCTTAACCGATACGGTGTTTGTTTCACAATCATATAATCATTAGTTCGATTTCTGGCAATGTGTTGTATCTTTGAGCAAAACAATATGATTCACATTGCACCAGTCCACTCACCTAGAAATTTGAGTTGAAATTGTAGTTCAAATAGCCTGTTTGTTATACACTGTGGTACACTGCATCTCGTTGAGAACAATGTAAATGGTTCCAGACGATTTTAATTTTGAATAGAAATGGAAATGTGAATCCAGAAAGAAATGTTCCACAAACCCGTCAAAGTCGAAATTTCTGTCGAATAAACAGTAGTTTCTTTGTAGCAGTGGAAATATATATTTATATTTATAATGAGAAGAATCTTAAGAAAAACATTTAATCCCTAATTCTCCTAGCAAAATCTATGACATGTAATTTATCCTATGATTATATTTCCATCCACTGGAAATGGTAGGGGGGTACATCATGGTTGGCATTTCCGTAATTCTTAGATTCTCATCAGAAGAAACTTATAGTCTAATCCTAAACGTTTGTAACCTCATAATCAGACAATTTAGCAGTCTTAGTTCCGAAATACTTATCCTACCACAGTTTTCAGACATATAATATCTAACATATACTACATTTAAAAAAAAAAGAAAGCATGTTGGGACATGAATGGAAATTGACTATTATTTCTAGCACTTCATGTGTGTAGTCACATTCGTCTATGTTAATGCAGATAATACACAACAGTCAGGAAAATGAGTAACTATTTATTTAAAGAAATTTTCTAATCGTTTCATATAACGAGACACGTGATTGTCCTGTTACTAAGACCATAGCGATGTTATATATTTTTTGTTTTTGTTGTATGTGTAAGTGTGTTTGGGGATTGATGGGCGTGTGTGGGTTAGGGGTAATATGTTTAATCTCTCCAATTGAAGTTTAATCCCTTTGAAGGACTAAATGCAACATACAATACAATTCTTAGTGTTTAGTATTTCACTAGCTAATTATTATTTAAGGTGTTGAGGTAGGGTCAGAGGATGGTTGGTTCGAATGCTATAGTAGACAGCATTTCACTTTCTTTTAATCCAGTTTACTCAACTGGAAAATTAAATATCAGCTGGCAGTTAAACTTGTGACAGACACCAGGTTAAACTCCAGTTTGATTAGCTTTAAAGCGCGAAGCAGATTTTAATTAACCAAAATTGTCTTCTCTGTTGTTATTTTTGAATTGCGTGAGTGAAGGATTGGTAGAATCCGTAGAGCATCAGACAAAATGTCTTGTGATATTTGTCGCGGGCTTTTACATTCTAACAACTCTCACCGTCTGAACAGAGTTGGATTAAATGTCATAATATTTATTTTATCTCGATACGATATTAGGCCATATACTATTTAGACGAAATTTCCCTTTCCTCCTTTCGGAGCTAATTAATAAAGTACTTGTTCATGGAGAGTGGAATGGTACAGTGCTTTATGGTATTTATTACGGGTCTATGCGTTTAAATCCCGTTCAAACTGTGTGTTTCATCCTTCCGGTTACGATAAAAGTATTATACAAGTACTCGAGCTAATATAATCGATTGTCCTTATCTCAAATTTCTGACCTTGCGCTTATGTTAGAAACAATTACCGTATGTTAACTAAATAATGCTGTTGTATTGGGAAAATTACACAACCATCACTGCTAAATTATAAACTTACAAACTTAAACTTAACGATGTTTCCTTGACACTTTGTTTCGTCGTTGGACATTAATTGTTTCCTTTTCGTGTCCTGGGTAGATTAGAAGCATAACATTAATATACAGCAATAAATGATTATTCAAAGGTGATAAGGTAAGAAAATAAATTGCTGTCAGCTGATCAATACAAGATGATAAAATGTGGTATTTCTTCTTGGATAAGAGACAACTAATTTCCGATAAATGTTATTTTGATCTACATCCTCAGTTTAATTGTATAAAACATTATCAGAGATCTTTACATTCTGAGTTCAAATCATTCAATTACAAAGACGTAATCTTCCACCCGGTTTAAAGCCTCCACTTGGCTCTTGGGTAATTCCATAAATGATGCCCCTGCAGCAAGAATTCGGCACAGTTCTCCGGTTTGAGTATACCTACAATAGCTCTTCCCAGTCGTCTCAGAAGCCCTTCTGACAGTGAAAAACATTTCCGTCTGACTAAATGTTCAATGATATTAACATAAAGGAATAAAAAAACAAAAACATAATCCTTGTTTATAAAATTGGGAAGTAAATACAGTTTTGGGTAGATATGTAAATAAGTAAAGATGTATCCATTTTATGGGTTGATGTATGATGGTTATAGCAGGTAGAATGGCTAAAGAGTTATCACGCATGAGGCAAGTGGGAGGTGCGTTGAATCACCATTCTAACACTAATCATAGTTTGTGTAGTTGTAAGAAAGTAATTCCTTATAAAACAATCTGGTAGATTCCTTCTTTCTGTCATGTGTCATTCAAATAAAACAAAAAAAGTGGGGCTTCGCATTCTGATTGCAAAACGCTCGGTGCCTGAGTATTTGAGATTTTGCCTTAATTCTAGTATTTAATTCAGCCACCAACACCCTCCAGCCAGATTTCTAAGTTATCTTCAATTATAAATTATCCATAGATTTTATACTCTGCAATTATATGATCAAATGTAGAAAAAATGATTTTACAGAAAAAAAAAAAAAAAAAAAAATAACACAAATATAAAAAAAGATACAATCAAACAAAAAATCGAAACAGAGAAGATGAAGTTGAAACAAAAATAAAAGAACTTAAGAACAACGAAATATTATTTTTAAATGTTAAAATATTGAAAGGAAAATTTTAATTAAAACAAGTAAAAACAACAAATACAACAACTTTATAGAATATTACAATGTTTTATAGTCTGCTGCTGTTTTGTAATTATGTCGGGCTACAACCGACAGGACGCTAATCAATAGACATCCAGATTGCTTCCAAAGTAGTTATCACTAAATCAAAAATTTTAATACCTTGATCAATGATTATAATCTTTTGTGTCACCTTTTTAGAAATTACGCTCACTTTTAAAAATGTTAAAAAAAAAAATATCAACCTAAAACACAAGAATAAAGAAAGCAAATAAAATAAAGAAAAAAAATCGAAAAGAAAATATTTTCATTTATTGATTTATACAATTTCAAAAATTTATTTACTTATTTATTTCATTTATTTATTTATGTAATTTTTCCACTAAATTTAGAAAATAACAGTTGTAAATCAAACGTAGGACAGGCTTGTTTGTTGGCTTAGTTAGTTGTTGTTGTAGCTGTTGTGGTTGCTTCGTTTGTTTCAATTTTCATCTAAAAAAAAAACGAAAATAAAAACTGCAATATAATTACTAGCAAGATTTAAAGTAACATTCCCATTAGTTTTCTTACTTAAAAACATTCTTAATGTCTATCAGTTGATTATACACACACACGCACACACACACGCACACACACACACATATACACTTACAGACAAGTACATACACATATATGTGTACATATATATATATATATATATATATATATATATATATATATATATATATATAACGAAGAAAGTGTGCGAAGGAACCATATGGACATTAACGCACAAGAGTACTCAATACTTGGGGTAGTAGAATGGGTAATAGGAAAAATGCTGACCCCGACGGCAGAGCTCAAGCCGTTTCGACGGCTATTTCTGGATTAAATTAGAATTTTTAGCGTGGTAAATAAATAGCCGACCTTTTCAAGGGGTTATTCCTGATATTGGAAGATTGAAGTTGTCAAGTGGATTGGTCAACATTTCTTGTAAACACAATTAAGTCTTTCATGGCAGTGCGTGGGTGGTGGTGGGGTGGGGTGTGTGTGTATGGGGGGGGGGTGTAGCTGAAAGTTTCTTGATTTGTTTTCCGTTCCCATTATACATACATTACACATACTGTATATGCGGTTATTTAACTGAAGGCTAAGCTTTATCGATTATACCATATAATCAAATACATTCCAGCCTGTACTTCTGGGTTCATCTCAAACTGCATAACCTTAAGAGTCCTGACCTCTTTAGATGGTAGGTTTATATTTCAGGGAAGTTTAGCTGCTATTTCGTACAGGTCAAACTCTCACATAGAATTTCCCGTAGTTCTGAATGGAACTGTCTCGCTTCGAACTATGAGTGCTCTAGCTCTTTGATAACGAGACAAGCGTATTAGTGAAATATTCGTGCAATTTGTTAAACACTTTGCACACACAATTAAAATTAACGTGCTTCTCAAGGAAGATTCCGCTTGATGCAATGTGAAAAGGCTGGCTCTATGAATTATAGAAATAGTTCAATTGGTTAGATTCCAAATAAATGCATTAACGCAATTTCACTCACACGCATTGGCTAAACCAGAGGCTATATTACTTATAAATATCCTGAAATACCGGATAGTGAGATCGAACCAAGGACTATAAGCATTCTGTCATGTAGTGTTTCAGGAACTACAGTAGAGTAGAACGATTTAACTAAGAATTTATCTAAGTCACGTGGTCATTTCTGTCTAATACCAGCACAACGTTCTCGAGATCAGAAGCATTAAATATGTTTAAAGAAAACGTACAATTCATTTAACAGTAGCGCACATATAAACACACGCACATACGTACATGCATACATACATATATACAAAAACTAATACATACATATATGTATTAGATATATTAATCGGTTTGTTTACTTATTTCATTTGAATTGATATCTTTTGAATTAAAATTACTACCTGAGGAGAAAAATATTTTAGAGATAATGATGTTTTATTTTTGTAGCCGTCATTGAAGTGTTGTAATAACTTTAAAAAATATATATTCAGCATGACAATCATCTCCTTCCTTGTCGTCATCCTCACCGTCTTCACTGTCCTCATCATCTTTCGATTAAAATAGCAGATAGACACAACCAGTCTCCATATTTTGATAAGGAGGTGTGTCTCTGAGGTGTGACTCTGTGGTCGGCTGATTAACGCTGCTTAACTGTGACATTTAAACACCTAGACAGAATTTGAAGTTAGAAAACAAAGCCAAGGAATTCCATTTGATACTCTAGCAATTCTGCCAGTCTACCACCTCTAACTGGTATTTATTTTACTAAACCCGAAAGGTGAATGCCAAAGATGACCCCGTTATGATCGTATAACTATAAGACGTGAGTGTAATTTTGTGGCATATATGTACTGGCCTTGGGTCATTAATTTCTGTGAAAGATTAGTAATATGCATTTGTGTTGAGATCTTATTCATATTCTTCCTCACCCCAAGCATGGTAAAAAGACCTTAAAATGCGTGGTGTTTCTGAGAAGGGACAGAGACAAGGAATAGAGAACATAGTTTAGGGAGAGAGATGACTATTGATATAGCTTTTGATTGTTAGTAAATTAGATGGTCAAAAAGCAATAGACAAGAAAATAATTTTATAAACGAGATGGGCCAGGGAAAAATAATCACAATAACATTTGCGATTATATTGATTAAATTCAACTGTAAATGCTGAGACTTAGCTACAGATCCGGTGCGCTGATTTAATTCGTAAAAAAGGGGCAACAAAGAGGAAATGCTATCAGAACAATTCCAATGGAAATATCTAAAAAGGGCAAATACACACATTTCGATGGGGTGATTATGATTGACGCTAACTTCATAAGATAGGACCAGTATTGTTGTAGCTGCTTATTTGGAACTTATCCAGACTCTAAATATCAAGACAGAAGAGAAAAGATGTGGCCACAGTTCTCAACAGAATGAGGAATGGTAGGTTATAAATATATCAAACGTTTTCAGGAGTGAAAATGTTTTTGGCACAACAGATGGAACCAACTGTCTGTGAAGAAAAATGTTTTTAAATAAACATACAGTATATTATTAAATATACAATACGCACATTCATATATACATCGCTATTCAACATTACCAAACGTCTCTTTATCATCCTGCAGTATAAAGCTTTTCTACTTAAAGTAGACATCATTGCGAACAGTAAACTGACAGGGAGACAGCAGACTGAACTGCAAATGACCAGGTTGAACTCAGCTCATGTAAAAGCAATTAATTGGACTGCAGGATAAAGTACAAACATTATTGAATTTCTTTCTTCCGAAGCAAATTTAACAAATTTTACGGAATGGAATGGGTTACGAATGGAATTATTATTTACAATTGTTATTCAAGCTTGACATAGTAAATAAAATAAATTTGACTTAACTAAGAAGTGAAACCTATTTTGGAATATTTCTAACTAGAAACTTATTTTACGTATTTACCATTCCCGCTGATACTACATCCATCTCTCTCTCTCTCTCTGTCTCTCTCTCTCTCTCTCTCTCTCTCTCTCTCTCTCTCTCTCTCTCTCTCTCTCTCTATATATATATATATATATATATATATATATAAACGGGGCACCAAATAAAAAACGGGGCACACAAATATAAAAACGGGGCACCCAAATAAAAAACGGGGCACCCAAATAAAAAACTGACCCCCAATAAAAAGACGGGGCACCCAAACAAAAAACGGGGCACCTAAATAAAAAACGGGGCATCGAAATAAAAAACGGGGCACCCAAATAAAAAAACGGGGCACCGAAATAAAAAACGGGGCACCCAAATAAAAAACGGACCCCCCCATAAAAAACGGGGCACCCAAATAAAAAACGGGGCACCCAAATAAAAAACGGAGCACCCAAATAAAAAACGGGGCACCCAAATGAAATACAGACCCCCATGAAAAAACGGGGCACCCAAATAAAAGACGGACCCCCCATAAAAAAACGGGGCACCCAAATAAAAAACGGCCCTCCCCTAAAAATACGGGGCACCCAAATAAAAAACGGGGCACCCAAATAAAAAACGGGGCACCCAAATAAAAAACGGGGCACCCAAATAAAAAACGGACCACCCCATAAAAAACGGGGCACCCAAATAAAAAACGAACCTCCCCATAAAAAAACGGGGAACCCAAATAAAAAACGGCCCTCCCCTAAAAATACGGGGCACCCAAATAAAAAACGGGGCACCCAAATAAAAAACGAACGACCCCATAAAAAAACGGGGCACCCAAATAAAAAACGAACCCCACCATAAAAAAAACAGTGCACCCAAATAAAAAACGGGGCACCCAAATAAAAAACGGGGCACCCAAATAAAAACGGACCTCCCATAAAAAAAACGGTGCAAACAAATAAAAAAAGGGACGCCCCCATAAAATAACGGGGCACCCAAATAAAAAACGGGGCACCTAAATAAAAAACGGCCACCTCATAAAAACGGGACACCCAAATAAAAAACGAACCTCCCCATAAAAAAACGGGGCAACCAAATAAAAAAACGCCCCCCCCCCATAAAAAACGGGGCACCCAAATAAAAAAACGGGCGCCCCCATAAAAAAACGGGGCACCAAAATAAAAAACGAACGACCCCATAAAGAAACGGTGCACCCAAATAAAAAACGAACTCCACCATAAAAAAACGGGCACCCAAATAAAAAAACGGGGCACCCAAATAAAAAACGGGGCACCCAAATAAAAAAACGGGGCATCCAAACAAAAAACGGGGCACCCAAATAAAAAACGGCCCCCCCCCCATAAAAAAACGTACACCCAAATAAAAAACGAGGCACCCAAATAAAAAACGGACCACCCCATAAGAAAAGTCGCACCCAAATAAAAAACGGCCTTCCCCCCTAAAAAAACGGGGCACCCAAATAAAAAACGGGCACCCAAATAAAAAACTGACCACCCCATAAAAAAACGGGGCACCCAAATAAAAAACCAACATCCCCATAAAAAAACGGGGCACCCAAATAAGAAACGGGGCACCCAAATAAAAAAAGTGGCACCCAATTAAAAAACGGGGCACCCAAATAAAAAACGGAAGCCGCATAAAAAACGGGACACCCAAATAAAAAACGGAAGCCGCATAAAAAACGGGACACCCAAATAAAAAACGGAAGCCGCATAAAAAACGGGACACCCAAATAAAAAACGGGGCACTCAAATAAAAAACGGGGCACCCAAATAAAAAACGGGGCATCCAAATAAAAAACGGGGCATCCAAATAAAAAACGAACCTCCCCATAAAAAAACGGGGACCCAAATAAAAAACGGACCCCCCCCCCAAAAAAAAACGGGGCACCCAAATAAAAAACGGCGCACCCAAATAAAAAACGGGGCACCCAAATAAAAAACGGGGCATCCAAATAGAAAACGGGGCATCCAAATAAAAAACGGAAACCCCTCATAAAAAAATGGGGCACCCAAGCAAAAAACGGACCCCCCCTAAAAAAACGGGGCACCCAAATAAACCCAAATAAAAAACGAGACACCCAAATAAAAAATGGGGCATCCAAATAAAAAACGGGGCACCCAAATAAAAAACGGACCCCCCATAAAAAGACGGGCACCCAAATAAAAAACGGGGCCCACAAATAAAAAACGGACCACCCCATAAAAAAACGGGGCGCCCAAATAAAAAACGGCCTCCCCCCCTAAAAAAGCGGGGCACCCAAATAAAAAACGGGGCACCCAAATAAAAAACGGGGCACCCCATAATAAAACGGGGCACCCAAATAAAAAACGAACCTCCCCAAATAAAAAACGGGGTACCCAAATAAAAAACGGGGCATCCAAATAAAAAACGCGGCATCCAAATAAAAAACGGAATCCCCTCATAAAAAAACGGGGCACCCAAGTAAAAAACCGACCCCCCCCCTAAAAAAACGGGGCACCCAAATAAAGAACGGGCCACCCAAATAAAAAACGGGGCTCGCAAATAAAAAACGGGACATCCAAATAAAAAACGGGGCACCCAAGTAAAAAACGGACCCCCCATAAAAAAACGGGCACCCAAATAAAAAAAGGGGCACCCAAATAAAAAACGGACCACCCCATAAAAAAACGGGGCACCCAAATAAAAAACGAACCTCCCCATAAAAAAGCGGGGCACCCAAATAAAAAACGGACCCCCCTATAAAAAAACGGGGCACCCAAATAAAAAACGGGGCACCCAAATAAAAAACGGGGCACCCAAATAAAAAACGGGGCACCCAAATAAGAAACGGGGTACCCAAATAAAAAACGGGGCACCCAAATAAAAAAAGGGACACACAAATAAAAAACGAACACCCCATAATAAAACGGGGCACCAAAATAAAAAACCGGGCACCCAAATAACAAAAGGGGCACCCAAATAAAAAAACGGGGCACACAAATTAGAAACGGGGCACCCAAATTAAAAAGGAACCCCCCATAAAAAAAGGGGCACCCAGATAAAAACGGATCACCCAAATAAAAAACGGGGCACCAAAATTAAAAACGGACCTCCCATAAAAAAACGGGCAACCCAAATAAAAAAACGGGGCACCCAAATAAAAAACGGGCCGCCCAAATAAAAAACGGAGCACCCAAATAAAAAAATGGGCCACCCAAATAAAAAACGGGGCACCAAAATAAAAAACGGGGCATCCAAATAAAAACGGGGCACCCAAATAAAAAACCGGGCACCCAAATAAAATACGGGACACCCAAATAAAAAAACGGGGCACACAAATTAGAAACGGGGCACCCAAATTAAAAAGGAACCCCCCATAAAAAAAGGGGCACCCAGATAAAAAACGGAGCCCAAATAAAAAACGGGGCACGGAAATTAAAAACGGACCTCCCATAAAAAAACGGGCCACCCAAATAAAAAAACGGGGCACCCAAATAAAAAACGGGCCGCCCAAATAAAAAACGGAGCACCCAAATAAAAAAATGGGCCACCCAAATAAAAAACGGGGCACCAAAATAAAAAACGGGGCATCCAAATAAAAACGGGGCACCCAAATAAAAAACGGGGCACCCAAATAAAAAACGCAACCCCCCATAATAAAACGGGGCACCAAAATAAAAAACCGGGCACCCAAATAAAAACGGGACACCCAAATAAAAAAACGGGGCACACAAATTAGAAACGGGGCACCCAAATTAAAAAGTAACCCCCCATAAAAAAAGGGGCACCCAGATAAAAAACGGGGCACCAAAATAAAAAACGGGGCCACCCAAATATAATACGGGGCACCCAAATAAAAAAAATGGGCCACCCAAATAAAAAACGGGGCACCAAAATAAAAAACGGGGCCACCCAAATATAATACGGGGCACCCAAATAAAAAAAATGGGGCACCCAAATAAAAAACGAACCCCCCATAAAAAACGGGGCACCCAAATAAAAAAAACGGGACACACAAATTAGAAACGGGACACACAAATAAAAAAACGGGGCACACAAATTAGAAACGGGGCACCCAAATAAAAAAACCGGGCACACAAATTAGAAACGGGCCACCGAAATAAAAAACGGACCCCCATAAAAAAACGGGGCACCCAAATAAAAAAGGGACGCCCCCATAAAAAAACGGGGCACATAATAAAAAATGGTCCCCCCCATAAAAAACGGAGCACCCAAATAAAAAAGGACCCCCCCATAAAAAAACGGGGCACCCAAATAAAAAACGGCCCCTCCTCCTAAAAAAACGGGGCACAGAAATTAGAAACGGGGCACCCAAATAAAAAACTGACCCCCCCCATAAAAAACGGGGCACACGAATAAAATACGGACTCACCATAAAAAACCGGGTACCCAAATAAAAAACGGTGCACCCAAATAAAAAACGGTGCACCCAAATAAAAAAACGGGCACCCAAATAAAAAAACGGGGCACCCAAATAAAAAACGGGGCACCCAAATAAAAAAACGGGGCATCCAAATAAAAAACGGGGCACCCAAATAAAAAACGCCCCCCCCCATAAAAAAACGGACACCCAAATAAAAAACGAGGCACCCAAATAAAAAACGGACCACCCCATAAAAAAAGTCGCACCCAAATAAAAAACGGCCTTCCCCCCTAAAAAAACGGGGCACCCAAATAAAAAACGGGCACCCAAATAAAAAACTGACCACCCCATAAAAAAACGGGGCACCCAAATAAAAAACCAACATCCCCATAAAAAAACGGGGCACCCAAATAAGAAACGGGGCACCCAAATAAAAAACGGGGCACCCAAATAAAAAACAGCGCACCCAAATAAAAAACGGGGCACCCAAATAAAAAAAGTGGCACCCAATTAAAAAACGGGGCACCCAAATAAAAAACGGAAGCCGCATAAAAAACGGGACACCCAAATAAAAAACGGAAGCCGCATAAAAAACGGGACACCCAAATAAAAAACGGGGCACTCAAATAAAAAACGGGGCACCCAAATAAAAAACGGGGCATCCAAATAAAAAACGGGGCATCCAAATAAAAAACGAACCTCCCCATAAAAAAACGGGGACCCAAATAAAAAACGGACCCCCCCCATAAAAAAACGGGGCACCCAAATAGAAAACGGCGCACCCAAATAAAAAACGGGGCACCCAAATAAAAAACGGGGCATCCAAATAGAAAACGGGGCATCCAAATAAAAAACGGAAACCCCTCATAAAAAAATGGGGCACCCAAGCAAAAAACGGACCCCCCTAAAAAAACGGGGCACCCAAATAAACCCAAATAAAAAACGAGACACCCAAATAAAAAATGGGGCATCCAAATAAAAAACGGGGCACCCAAATAAAAAACGGACCCCCCATAAAAAGACGGGCACCCAAATAAAAAACGGGGCCCACAAATAAAAAACGGACCACCCCATAAAAAAACGGGGCACCCAAATAAAAAACGGCCTCCCCCCCTAAAAAAACGGGGCACCCAAATAAAAAACGGGGCACCCAAATAAAAAACGGGGCACCCCATAATAAAACGGGGCACCCAAATAAAAAACGAACCTCCCCAAATAAAAAACGGGGTACCCAAATAAAAAACGGGGCATCCAAATAAAAAACGCGGCATCCAAATAAAAAACGGAATCCCCTCATAAAAAACGGGGCACCCAAGTAAAAAACCGACCCCCCCCCCTAAAAAAACGGGGCACCCAAATAAAGAACGGGCCACCCAAATAAAAAACGGGGCTCGCAAATAAAAAACGGGACATCCAAATAAAAAACGGGGCACCCAAGTAAAAAACGGACCCCCCATAAAAAAACGGGCACCCAAATAAAAAACGGGGCACCCAAATAAAAAACGGACCACCCCATAAAAAAACGGGGCACCCAAATAAAAAACGAACGTCCCCATAAAAAAGCGGGGCACCCAAATAAAAAACGGACCCCCCTATAAAAAAACGGGGCACCCAAATAAGAAACGGGGCACCCAAATAAAAAACGGGGCACCCAAATAAAAAACGGGGCACCCAAATAAGAAACGGGGTACCCAAATAAAAAACGGGGCACCCAAATAAAAAACGGGACACACAAATAAAAAACGAACCCCCCATAATAAAACGGGGCACCAAAATAAAAAACCGGGCACCCAAATAAAAAAAGGGGCACCCAAATAAAAAAACGGGGCACACAAATTAGAAACGGGGCACCCAAATTAAAAAGGAACCCCCCATAAAAAAAGGGGCACCCAGATAAAAAACGGATCACCCAAATAAAAAACGGGGCACCAAAATTAAAAACGGACCTCCCATAAAAAAACGGGCAACCCAAATAAAAAAACGGGGCACCCAAATAAAAAACGGGCCGCCCAAATAAAAAACGGAGCACCCAAATAAAAAAATGGGCCACCCAAATAAAAAACGGGGCACCAAAATAAAAAACGGGGCATCCAAATAAAAACGGGGCACCCAAATAAAAAACCGGGCACCCAAATAAAATACGGGACACCCAAATAAAAAAACGGGGCACACAAATTAGAAACGGGGCACCCAAATTAAAAAGGAACCCCCCATAAAAAAAGGGGCACCCAGATAAAAAACGGAGCCCAAATAAAAAACGGGGCACGAAAATTAAAAACGGACCTCCCATAAAAAAACGGGCCACCCAAATAAAAAAACGGGGCACCCAAATAAAAGACGGACCGCCCAAATAAAAAACGGAGCACCCAAATAAAAAAATGGGCCACCCAAATAAAAAACGGGGCACCAAAATAAAAAACGGGGCATCCAAATAAAAACGGGGCACCCAGATAAAAAACGGGGCCCCAAATTAAAAAGTAACCCCCCATAAAAAAAGGGGCACCCAGATAAAAAAACGGGGCACCAAAATAAAAAACGGGGCCACCCAAATATAATACGGGGCACCCAAATAAAAAAAATGGGCCACCCAAATAAAAAACGGGGCACCAAAATAAAAAACGGGGCCACCCAAATATAATACGGGGCACCCAAATAAAAAAAATGGGGCACCCAAATAAAAAACGAACCCCCCATAAAAAACGGGGCACCCAAATAAAAAAAACGGGACACACAAATTAGAAACGGGACACACAAATAAAAAAACGGGGCACGCAAATTAGAAACGGGGCACCCAAATAAAAAACGGACCCCCATAAAAGAACGGGGCACCCAAATAAAAAAGGGACGCCCCCATAAAAAAACGGGGCACATAATAAAAAATGGTCCCCCCCATAAAAAACGGAGCACCCAAATAAAAAAGGACCCCCCCATAAAAAAACGGGGCACCCAAATAAAAAACGGCCCCTCCTCCTAAAAAAACGGGGCACAGAAATTAGAAACGGGGCACCCAAATAAAAAACTGACCCCCCCCCCATAAAAAACGGGGCACACGAATAAAATACGGACTCACCATAAAAAACCGGGTACCCAAATAAAAAACGGTGCACCCAAATAAAAAAACGGGGACCCAAATATAAAACGGGGCACCCAATTAAAAAATGTACACCACCATAAAAAAACGGGGCACCCAAATAAAAAACGGGGAACCCAAATCAGAAACGGGGTACCCAAATAAAAAAACGGGGCACAGAAATTAGAAACGGAGCACCCAAATAAAAAACTGACCCCCCCCCATAAAAAAACGGAGCACCCAAATAAAAAACGGGCCCACATTAAAAACGGGGCATCCAAATAATAAACGGATCCCCCCATAACAAACGGGGCACCCAAATAAAAACGGACCACCGTAAAAAACCGGAGCACCCGTAAAATAACGGTGCACCCAAATAAAAAACGGACCCCCCCATAAAAAAAGGGGCACCCAAATAAAAAACGGGGCACCCAAATAAAAAACGGACCCCCCCATAAAAAAACGGGGCACCCAAATAAAAAACGGGGCACCCAAATAAAAACGGACCCCCCCATAAAAAAACGGGGCACCCAAATAAAAAACGGGGCACCCAAATAAAAACGGAACCCCCCCATAAAAAAACGGGGTACCCAAATAAAAAACGCCCCTCATAAAAAACGGGGCACCCAAATAAAAAACGGACCCCCCATGAAAAAACGGGGCAACCAAATAAAAAACCGACCCCCCCCATAAAAAAACGGTGCACCCAAATAAAAAACGGACACCCCATAAAAAAGGGGCACCCAAATAAAAGAGGGACCCCGCCCTAAAAAATCGGGGTACCCAAATAAAAAACGCCCCCCATAAAAAACGTGGCACCCAAATAAAAAACGGACCCCCCCATGAAAAAACAGGGCACCCAAATAAAAAACGGACCCCCCCATAAAAAAACGGTGCACCCAAATAAAAAACGGACGCCCTATAAAAAAACGGGGCACCCAACTAAAAAAAGGACCCCCCATAAAAAAGGGGCACCCAAATAAAAGAGGGACCCCGCCATAAAAAAACTGGGCACCCAAATAAAAAACGGGGCACACAAATAAAAAACGGAACCCCATAAAAAAACGTGGCACCCAAATAAAAAACGGACCACCCCCATAAAAAAACGGGGCACCCAAATAAAAAAACGGAGCACACAAATTAGAAACGGGGCACCCAAATAAAAAAACGGGGCACACAAATTAGAAACGGGCCACCGAAATATAAAATGGACGCCCACAAAAAACGGGGCACCCAAATAAAAAACGGCCCCCCCCCCATAAAAAAACGGGGCACCCAATATAAAAAACGGACTCCCCCATAAAAAAACGGGGCACCCAAATAAAAATCGGGGAGCCTAAATAAAAAACGGACCACATCATAAAATACGGGGCACCCAAATAAAAAAATGGGGCAGCCAAATAAAAAACTGGGCACCCAAATAAGAAAACGGGGCATCCAATTAAAAACGGGGCACCCAAATAAAAAACGGACTCCCCCATAAAAAAACGGGGCACCCAAATAAAAATCGGGGAGCCCAATTAAAAAACGGACAACATCATAAAAAACGGGGCACCCAAATACAAAACGGATCCTCCCCATAAAAAAACGGGGCACCCAAATAAAAAACGGGGCACCCAAATCAAAAACGGGGCACCCAAATAAAAAACGGACCCCCCATAAAAAAACGGGGCACCCAAATAAAAAACGGACACCCCACATAAAAAAACGGACCCCCAATAAAATAACGTACCATGCAAATAAAAAACGCACCCCCCCATAAAAAACGGGGTACCAAAATAAAAAAAGGACCCCCCCATAAAAAACGGGGCACCCAAATAAAAAACGGCCCCCCCCCCTAAAAAAACGGGGCACCCAAATAAAGAACGGGGCACCCAAATAAAAAACGGACCGCCATAAAAAACGGGGCACCCAAATAAAAAACGGACCACACAAATCAGAAACGGGGTACCCAAATAAAAAAACGGGGCACAGAAATTAGAAACGGGGCACCCAAATAAAAAACGGACCCCCCCATAATAAAACGGGCCACCCAAATAAAAACGGGGCACCCAAAAAAAAGGACCCCCCCATAAAATAAACGGGGCACCCAAATAAAAAACGGACCCCCATAAAAAAACGGGGCCCCTAAATAAAAAACGGACCCCCCATAAAAAATCGGGACACCCAAATAAAAAACGGGGCAACCAAATAAAAAACAGGGCACCCAATTACAAAATGGACCCCCCACATAAAAAACGGAGCACCCAAATAAAAAACGGGGCACCCAAATAAAAAACGGGGCACCCAAATAAAAAACGGACCCCCCCCATAAAAAAACGGAGCACCCAAATAAAAACGGACCCCCCGTAAAAAACCGGAGCACCCGTAAAATAACGGCGCACCCAAATAAAAAACGGACCCCGCCATAAAAAACGGGGCACCCAAATAAAAAACGGACCCCCATAAAAAAAACGGGGCACCCAAATAAAAAACGGACTCCCCCATAAAAAAACGGGCCACCCAAATAAAAAACGGGTCACCCAAATTAAAAACGGGACACACAAATAGAAAAACGGGGCACCCAAATAAAAAACGGGGCACACAAATTAGAAACGGGGCACCCAAATAAAAAAACGGGGCACACAAATTAGAAACGTGCCACCGAAATAAAAAACGGGCCCCCCATAAAAAAACGGGGCACCCAAATAAAAAATGGACCCCCCACAAAAAACGGGACACCCAAATAAAAAACGGCCCCCCCATAAAAAAACGGGGCACCCAATATAGAAAAACGGACTCCCCCATAAAAAACGGGGCACCCAAATAAAAATCGGGGAGCCCAAATAAAAAACGGACCACATCATAAAAAACGGGGCACCCAAATAAAAAAAATGGGGCACCCAAATAAAAAACTGGGCACCCAAATAAGAAAACGGGGCATCCAATTAAACACGGGGCACCCAAATAAAAATCGGGGAGCCCAATTAAAAAACGGAGAACATCATAAAAAACGGGGCACCCAAATAAAAAGCGGACCCCCCATAAAAAAAGAAGGCAGCCAAATAAAAAACGGATCCTCCTCATAAAAAACGGGGCACCCAAATAAAAAGAGGGCCCCCCATAAAAAAACAGGGCACCCAGATAAAAAACGGACCACCCAAATAAAAAACGGGGCACCAAAATTAAAAACGGATCCCCATAAAAAAACGGATCCCCTTCATAAAAAAACGGGGCACCCAAATAAAAAACGGGGCACCCAAATAAAAAACGGGGCACCCAAATAAAAAACGGACCCCCCATAAAAAAACGGGGCACCCAAATAAAAAACGGACACCCCACATAAAAAAACCGACCCCCCATAAAATAACGTAGCATCCAAATAAAAAACGCACCCCCCCCCATAAAAAACGGGGCACCCAAATAAAAAAAGGACCCCCCATAAAAAACGGGGACCCCAAATAAAAAACGGACCACACAAATCAGAAACGGGGTACCCAAATAAAAAAACGGGGCACAGAAATTAGAAACGGGGCACCCAAATAAAAAACTGACCCCCCCTCCATATAAAACCGGGTACCCAAATAAAAAACGATGCACCCAAATAAAAAAACGGGGACCCAAATATAAAACGGGGCACCCAATTAAAAAATGTACACCACCATAAAAAAACGGGGCAACCAAATAAAAAACGGGCCCCCATAAAAAAACGGGGCACCCAAATAAAAAACGGACACCCCACATAAAAAAACGGACCCCCCATAAAATAACGTAGCATCCAAATAAAAAACGGGGCACCCAAATAAAAAACGGACCCCCCATAAAATACGGGGCACCCAAATAAAAAACGGACACCCCACATAAAAAAACGGACCCCCCATAAAAAGAGAAGGCAGCCAAATAAAAAACGGATCCTCCTCATAAAAAACGGGGCACCCAAATAAAAAGAGGGCCCCCCATAAAAAAAAAAGTGCACCCAGATAAAAAACGGACCACCCAAATAAAAAACGTGGCACCAATATTAAAAACGGATCCCCATAAAAAAACGGATCCCCTTCATAAAAAACGGGGCACCCAAATAAAAAACGGGGCACCCAAATAAAAAACGGACCCCCCATAAAAAAACGGGGCACCCAAATAAAAAACGGATACCCCACATAAAAAAACCGACCCCCCATAAAATAACGTAGCATCCAAATAAAATACGCACCCCCCCATAAAAAACGGGGCACCCAAATAAAAAAAGGCCCCCCCCCATAAAAAACGGGGACCCCAAATAAAAAACGGACCACACAAATCAGAAACGGGGTACCCAAATAAAAAAACGGGGCACAGAAATTAGAAACGGGGCACCCAAATAAAAAACTGAACCTCCCCCCCATAAAAAACGGGGACCCCAAATAAAAAACGGACCACACAAATCAGAAACGGGGTACCCAAATAAAAAAACGGGGCACAGAAATTAGAAACGGGGCACCCAAATAAAAAACTGAACCCCCCTCCATAAAAAACCGAGTACCCAAATAAAAAACGATGCACCCAAATAAAAAAACGGGGACCAAATATAAAACGGGGCACCCAATTAAAAAATGTACACCACCATAAAAAAACGGGGCAACCAAATAAAAAACGGGCCCCCATAAAAAAACGGGGCACCCAAATAAAAAACGGACCCTCCCATAAAAAAACGGGACACCCAAATAAAAAACGGGGCACCCAAATAAAAAACGGACCCCTCCATAAAAAAACGGGCCACCCAAATAAAAAAAGGGGGCACCCAAATAAAAAACGGACCCCCCCATAATAAAACGGGCCACCCAAATAAAAACGGGGCACCCAAAAAAAAGGACCCCCCCATAAAAAAACGGGGCACCCAAATAAATAACGGGGCACCCAAATAAAAAACGGACCCCCCCATAATAAAACGGGCCACCCAAATAAAAACGGGGCACCCAAAAAAAAGGACCCCCCCATAAAAAAAACGGGGCACCCAAATAAATAACGGGGCACCCAAATAAAAAACGGACCCCCATAAAAAAAGGGGCACCCAAATAAAAAAGCGACCCCGCCA
Source organism: Eledone cirrhosa (assembly GCA_964016885.1). NCBI lineage: Eukaryota > Metazoa > Mollusca > Cephalopoda > Octopoda > Eledonidae > Eledone > Eledone cirrhosa. The sequence goes on along the minus strand of OZ024745.1, from coordinate 41,006,943 downwards.
TAAAAAAACGGGGCACCCAAACAAATAACGGAGCACCCAAATAAAAAACGGGGCACCCAAATAAAAAACGGGACACCCAAATAAAAAACGGACCCCCCCCATAAAAAAACGGAGCACCCAAATAAAAAACGGACCCCCCATAAAAAAACGGGGCACCCAAATAAAAAACGGACCCCCCCATAAAAAAACCGACACCCAAATAAAAGACGGGGCACCCAAATAAAAAACGGGGCACCCAAATAAAAAAAGGACCCCCCCATAAAAAACGGGGACCCCAAATAAAAAACGGCCCCCTAAAAAAACGGGGCACCCAAATAAAAAACGGACCACACAAATCAGAAACGGGGTACCCAAATAAAAAAACGGGGCACAGAAATTAGAAACGGGGCACCCAAATAAAAAACGGACCCCCATAAAAAAACGGGGCACCCAAATAAAAAACGTACCCTCCCATAAAAAAACGGGACACCCAAATAAAAAACGGGGCACCCAAATAAAAAACGTACCCCTCCATAAAAAAACGGGCCACCCAAATAAAAAAAGGGGGCACCCAAATAAAAAACGGACCCCCCCATAATAAAACGGGCCACCCAAATAAAAACGGGGCACCCAAAAAAAAGGACCCCCCCATAAAAAAAACGGGGCACCCAAATAAAAAACGGACCCCCCATAAAAAAAAGGGGCACCCAAATAAAAAAGGGACCCCGCCATAAAAAAACGGGGCACCCAAACAAATAACGGAGCACCCAAATAAAAAACGGGGCACCCAAATAAAAAACGGAACACCCAAATAAAAAACGGACCCCCCCCCATAAAAAAACGGAGCACCCAAATAAAAAACGGACCCACCATAAAAAAACGGGGCACCCAAATAAAAAACGGACCCCCCATAAAAAAACGGGGCACCCAAAGAGAAAACGGACCCCCCCATAAAAAAAACGGACACCCAAATAAAAGACGGGGCACCCAAATAAAAAACGGCGCACCCAAATAAAAAAAGGACCCCCCCATAAAAAACGGGGACCCCAAATAAAAAACGGACCCCCCCATAAAAAAACCGACACCCAAATAAAAGACGGGGCACCCAAATAAAAAACGGGGCACCCAAATAAAAAAAGGACCCCCCCATAAAAAACGGGGACCCCAAATAAAAAACGGCCCCCTAAAAAAACGGGGCACCCAAATAAAAAACGGACCACACAAATCAGAAACGGGGTACCCAAATAAAAAAACGGGGCACAGAAATTAGAAACGGGGCACCCAAATAAAAAACGGACCCCCATAAAAAAACGGGGCACCCAAATAAAAAACGTACCCTCCCATAAAAAAACGGGACACCCAAATAAAAAACGGGGCACCCAAATAAAAAACGTACCCCTCCATAAAAAAACGGGCCACCCAAATAAAAAAAGGGGGCACCCAAATAAAAAACGGACCCCCCCATAATAAAACGGGCCACCCAAATAAAAACGGGGCACCCAAAAAAAAGGACCCCCCCATAAAAAAAACGGGGCACCCAAATAAAAAACGGACCCCCCATAAAAAAAAGGGGCACCCAAATAAAAAAGGGACCCCGCCATAAAAAAACGGGGCACCCAAACAAATAACGGAGCACCCAAATAAAAAACGGGGCACCCAAATAAAAAACGGAACACCCAAATAAAAAACGGACCCCCCCCCATAAAAAAACGGAGCACCCAAATAAAAAACGGACCCACCATAAAAAAACGGGGCACCCAAATAAAAAACGGACCCCCCATAAAAAAACGGGGCACCCAAAGAGAAAACGGACCCCCCCATAAAAAAAACGGACACCCAAATAAAAGACGGGGCACCCAAATAAAAAACGGCGCACCCAAATAAAAAAAGGACCCCCCCATAAAAAACGGGGACCCCAAATAAAAAACGGCCCCCTAAAAAAACGGGGCACCCAAATAAAAAACGTACCCTCCCATAAAAAAACGGGACACCCAAATAAAAAACGGGGCACCCAAATAAAAAACGGACCCCTCCATAAAAAAACGGGCCACCCAAATAAAAAAAGGGGGCACCCAAATAAAAAACGGACCCCCCCATAATAAAACGGGACACCCAAATAAAAACGAGGCACCCAAATAAATAACGGGGCACCCAAATAAAAAACGGACCCCCCATAAAAGAAATGTGCACCCAAATAAAAAAGTGACCCCGCCATAAAAAAACGGGGCACCCAAACAAAAAAACGGAGCACCCAAATAAAAAACGGACCCCCATAAAAAAACGGGGCCCTAAATAAAAAACGGACCCCACCATAAAAAAACGGGACACCCAAATAAAAGACGGGGCACCCAAATAAAAAACGGGGAACCCAATTACAAAATGGACCCCCCACATAAAAAACGGAGCACCCAAATAAAAAACGGGGCACCCAAATAAAAAACGGACCCCCGCCATAAAAAACCGGAGCACCCAAATAAAAAACGGACCCCCCATAAAAAAACGGGGCACCCAAATAAAAAACGGACCCCCCATAAAAAAACGGCACACCCAAATAAAAAACGGGTCACCCAAATTAAAAACGGGACACACAAATAGAAAAACGGGGCACCCAAATAAAAAACGGGGCACACAAATTAGAAACGGGGCACCCAAATAAAAAAACGGGGCACACAAATTAGAAACGTGCCACCCAAATAAAAAACGGCCACCCAAATAAAAAAAGGGGGCACCCAAATAAAAAACGGACCCCCCATAATAAAACGGGACACCCAAATAAAAACGAGGCACCCAAATAAATAACGGGGCACCCAAATAAAAAACGGACCCCCCATAAAAGAAAGGTGCACCCAAATAAAAAAGTGACCCCGCCATAAAAAAACGGGGCACCCAAACAAAAAAACGGAGCACCCAAATAAAAAACGGACCCCCATAAAAAAACGGGGCCCTAAATAAAAAACGGACCCCACCATAAAAAAACGGGACACCCAAATAAAAGACGGGGCACCCAAATAAAAAACGGGGAACCCAATTACAAAATGGACCCCCCACATAAAAAACGGAGCACCCATATAAAAAAAGGGGCACCCAAATAAAAAACGGACCCCCGCCATAAAAAACCGGAGCACCCAAATAAAAAACGGACCCCCCATAAAAAAACGGGGCACCCAAATAAAAAACGGACCCCCCATAAAAAAACGGCACACCCAAATAAAAAACGGGTCACCCAAATTAAAAACGGGACACACAAATAGAAAAACGGGGCGCCCAAATAAAAAACGGGGCACACAAATTAGAAACGGGGCACCCAAATAAAAAAACGGGGCACACAAATTAGAAACGTGCCACCCAAATAAAAAACGGCCCCCCCATAAAAAAACGGGGCACCCAATATAAAAAACGGACTCCCCCATAAAAAAACGGGGCACCCAAATAAAAAACGGGGACCCCAAATAAAAAACGGCCCCCTAAAAAAACGGGGCACCCAAATAAAAAACGGACCACACAAATCAGAAACGGGGTACCCAAATAAAAAAACGGGGCACAGAAATTAGAAACGGGGCACCCAAATAAAAAACGGACCCCCATAAAAAAACGGGGCACCCAAATAAAAAACGTACCCTCCCATAAAAAAACGGGACACCCAAATAAAAAACGGGGCACCCAAATAAAAAACGGACCACATCATAAATAACGGGGCACCCAAATAAAAAAATGGGGCACCCAAATAAAAAACTGGGCACCCAAATAAGAAAACGGGGCATCCAATTAAAAACGGGGCACCCAAATAAAAAACGGACTCCCCCATAAAAAAACGGGGCACCCAAATAAAAATCGGGGAGCCCAATTAAAAAACGGACAACATCATAAAAAAACGGGGCACCCAAATAAAAAACGGACCCCCCATAAAAAAGGAGGCACCCAAATAAAAAACGGATCCTCCTCATGAAAAACGGGGCACCCAAATAAAAAGAGGACCCCCCCCATAAAAAAACAGGGCACCCAGATAAAAAACGGACCACCCAAATAAAAAACGTGGCACCAAAATTAAAAACGGATCCCCATAAAAAAACGGATCCCCTTCATAAAAAAACGGGGCACCCAAATAAAAAACGGGGCACCCAAATAAAGAACGGGGCACCCAAATAAAAAACGGGGCACCCAAATAAAAAACGGACCCCCCATAAAAGAACGGGGCACCCAAATAAAAAACGGACACCCCACATAAAAAAACCGACCCCCCATAAAATAACGTAGCATCCAAATAAAAAACGCACCCCCCCATAAAGAACGGGGCACCCAAATAAAAAAAGGACCCCCCCATAAAAAACGGGGACCCCAAATAAAAAACGGCCCCCCTAAAAAAACGGGGCACCCAAATAAAAGACGGGGCACCCAAATAAAAAACGGACCACACAAATCAGAAACGGGGTACCCAAATAAAAAACGGGGCACAGAAATTAGAAACGGGGCACCCAAATAAAAAACGGACCCCCATAAAAAAACGGGACACCCAAATAAAAAACGGGGCACCCAAATAAAAAACGGACCCCTCCATAAAAAAACGGGCCACCCAAATAAAAAAAGGGGGCACCCAAATAAAAAACGGACCCCCCCCCATAATAAAACGGGCCACCCAAATAAAAAAAGGGGGCACCCAAATAAAAAACGGACACCCCCATAATAAAACGGGCCACCCAAATAAAAACGAGGCACCCATAAAAAAGGCCCCCCCCATAAAAAAACGGGGCACCCAAATAAAAAACGGACCCCCCATAAAAGAAAGGTGCACCCAAATAAAAAAGGGACCCCGCCATAAAAAAACGGGGCACCCAAACAAAATAACGGAGCACCCAAATAAAAAACGGACCCCCATAAAAAAACGGGGCCCTAAATAAAAAACGGACCCCCCCATAAAAAAACGGGACACCCAAATAAAAAACGGGGCACCCAAATAAAAAACGGGACACCCAAATAAAAAACGCGTCACCCAAATTAAAAACGGGACACACAAATAGAAAAACGGGGCACCCAAATAAAAAAACGGGGCACACAAATTAGAAACGGTGCACCCAAATAAAAAAACGGGACACACAAATTAGAAACGGACCCTCCCATAAAAAAACGGGACACCCAAATAAAAAACGGGGCACCCAAATAAAAAACGGACCCCTCCATAAAAAAACGGGCCACCCAAATAAAAAAAGGGGGCACCCAAATAAAATACGGACCCCCCCCATAATAAAACGGGCCACCCAAATAAAAACCGGGCACCCAAAAAAAAGGACCCCCCCATAAAAAAACGGGGCACACAAATTAGAAACGGGCCACCGAAATAAAAAACGGACCCCCCATAGAAAAACGGGGCACCCAAATAAAGAATGGACACCCCACAAAAAACGGGGCACCCAAATAAAAAACGGCCCCCCTATAAAAAAACGGGGCACCCAATATAAAAAACGGACTCCCACATAAAAAAACGGGGCACCCAAATAAAAATCGGGGAGCCCAAATAAAAAACGGACCACATCATAAAAAACGGGACACCCAAATAAAAGAATGGGGCACCCAAATGAAAAACGGGGCACCCAAATAAAAAAGGGACACCCCATAAAAAAACGGGGCACCCAAATAAAAAACGGATCCACCCCATAAAAAAAACGGGGCACCGAAATAAAAAGAGGACCCCCCATAAAAAAACAGGGCACCCAGATAAAAAACGGACCACCCAAACAAAAAACGGGGCACCAAAATTAAAAACGGATCCTCCCCATAAAATAACGGATCCCCTTCATAAAAAAACGGGGCACCCAAATAAAAAACGGGGCACCCAAATAAAAAACGGGGCACCCAAATAAAAAACGGACCCCCCATAAAAAAACGGGGCACCCAAATAAAAAACGGACACGCCACATAAAAAAACGGACCCCCCATAAAATAACGTAGCACCTAGATAAAAAACGGACCCCCCCATAAAAAATGGGTCACCCAAATAAAAAAAGGACCCCCCCATAAAAAACGGGGCACCCAAATAAAAAACGGCCCCCCCTAAAAAAACGGGGGACCCAAATAAAGAACGGGGCACCCAAATAAAAAACGGACCGCCATAAAAAACGGGGCACCCAAATAAAAAACGGACCACACAAATCAGAAACGGGGTACCCAAATAAAAAAACGGGGCTCAGAAATTAGAAATGGGCACCCAAATAAGAAACGGGGCACCCAAATAAAAAACGGATCCTCCCCATAAAAAAACGGGGCACCGAAATAAAAAGAGGACCCCCCCATAAAAAAACAGGGCACCCAGATAAAAAAACGGACCTACCAAACAAAAAACGTAGCACCAAAATTAAAAAAGGATCCTCCCTATAAAATAACGGATCCCCTTCATAAAAAAACGGGCCACCCAAATAAAAAACGGGGCACCCAAATAAAAAACGGGGCACCCAAATAAAAAACGGACCCCCCATAAAAAAACGGGGCACCCAAATAAAAAACGGAGCACCCAAATAAAAAACGGACCCCCATAAAAAAACGGGGCCCTAAATAAAAAACGGACCCCACCATAAAAAAACGGGACACCCAAATAAAAGACGGGGCACCCAAATAAAAAACGGGGAACCCAATTACAAAATGGACCCCCCACATAAAAAACGGAGCACCCAAATAAAAAACGGGGCACCCAAATAAAAAACGGACCCCCGCCATAAAAAACCGGAGCACCCAAATAAAAAACGGACCCCCCATAAAAAAACGGGGCACCCAAATAAAAAACGGACCCCCCATAAAAAAACGGCACACCCAAATAAAAAACGGGTCACCCAAATTAAAAACGGGACACACAAATAGAAAAACGGGGCACCCAAATAAAAAACGGGGCACACAAATTAGAAACGGGGCACCCAAATAAAAAAACGGGGCACACAAATTAGAAACGTGCCACCCAAATAAAAAACGGCCCCCCCATAAAAAAACGGGGCACCCAATATAAAAAACGGACTCCCCCATAAAAAAACGGGGCACCCAAATAAAAATCGGGGAGCCCAAATAAAAAACGGACCACATCATAAAAAACGGGGCACCCAAATAAAAAAATGGGGCACCCAAATAAAAAACTGGGCTACCAAATAAGAGAACGGGGCATCCAATTAAAAACGGGGCACCCAAATAAAAAACGGACTCCCCCATAAAAAAACGGGGCACCCAAATAAAAATCGGGGAGCCCAATTAAAAAACGGACAACATCATAAAAAAACGGGGCACCCAAATAAAAAACGGACCCCCCATAAAAAAGGAGGCACCCAAATAAAAAACGGATCCTCCTCATAAAAAACGGGGCACCCAAATAAAAAGAGGACCCCCCCATAAAAAAACAGGGCACCCAGATAAAAAACGGACCACCCAAATAAAAAACGGGGCACCAAAATTAAAAACGGATCCCCATAAAAAAACGGATCCCCTTCATAAAAAAACGGGGCACCCAAATAAAAAACGGGGCACCCAAATAAAGAACGGGGCACCCAAATAAAAAACGGGGCACCCAAATAAAAAACGGACCCCCCATAAAAGAACGGGGCACCCAAATAAAAAACGGACACCCCACATAAAAAAACCGATCCCCCATAAAATAACGTAGCATCCAAATAAAAAACGCACCCCCCCATAAAAAACGGGGCACCCAAATAAAAAAAGGACCCCCCCATAAAAAACGGGGACCCCAAATAAAAAACGGCCCCCCTAAAAAAACGGGGCACCCAAATAAAAGACGGGGCACCCAAATAAAAAACGGACCACACAAATCAGAAACGGGGTACCCAAATAAAAAACGGGGCACAGAAATTAGAAACGGGGCACCCAAATAAAAAACGGACCCCCATAAAAAAACGGGACACCCAAATAAAAAACGGGGCACCCAAATAAAAAACGGACCCCTCCATAAAAAAACGGGCCACCCAAATAAAAAAAGGGGGCACCCAAATAAAAAACGGACCCCCCCCATAATAAAACGGGCCACCCAAATAAAAACGAGGCACCCATAAAAAAGGCCCCCCCCCCATAAAAAAACGGGGCACCCAAATATAAAACGGATCCCCGCATAAAAAAAACGGGGCACCCAAATAAATAACGGGCACCCAAATAAAAAACGGACCCCCATAAAAGAAAGGTGCACCCAAATAAAAAAGGGACCCCGCCATAAAAAAACGGGGCACCCAAACAAAAAAACGGAGCACCCAAATAAAAAACGGACCCCCATAAAAAAACGGGGCCCTAAATAAAAAACGCACCCCCCCATAAAAAAACGGGACACCCAAATGAAAAACGGGGCACCCAAATAAAAAACGGGACACCCAAATAAAAAACGGACCCCCGCCATAAAAAAACGGAGCACCCAAATAAAAAACGGACCCCCCATAAAAAAACGGGGCACCCAAATAAAAAACGGACCCCCCATAAAAACACGGGACACCCAAATAAAAAACGGGTCACCCAAATTAAAAACGGGACACACAAATAGAAAAACGGGGCACCCAAATAAAAAAACGGGGCACACAAATTAGAAACGGTGCACCCAAATAAAAAAACGGGGCACACAATTTAGAAACGTACCCTCCCATAAAAAAACGGGACACCCAAATAAAAAACGGGGCACCCAAATAAAAAACGGACCCCTCCATAAAAAAACGGGCCACCCAAATAAAAAAAGGGGGCACCCAAATAAAAAACGGACCCCCCCCATAATAAAACGGGCCACCCAAATAAAAACGAGGCACCCATAAAAAAGGCCCCCCCCCCATAAAAAAACGGGGCACCCAAATATAAAACGGATCCCCGCATAAAAAAAACGGGGCACCCAAATAAATAACGGGCACCCAAATAAAAAACGGACCCCCCATAAAAGAAAGGTGCACCCAAATAAAAAAGGGACCCCGCCATAAAAAAACGGGGCACCCAAACAAAAAAACGGAGCACCCAAATAAAAAACGGACCCCCATAAAAAAACGGGGCCCTAAATAAAAAACGGACCCCCCCCATAAAAAAACGGGACACCCAAATAAAAAACGGGGCACCCAAATAAAAAACGGGGCACCCAAATAAAAAACGGACACGCCACATAAAAAAACGGACCCCCCATAAAATAACGTAGCACCTAGATAAAAAACGGACCCACCCATAAAAAATGGGTCACCCAAATAAAAAAAGGACCCCCCCATAAAAAACGGGGCACCCAAATAAAAAACGGCCCCCCCTAAAAAAACGGGGGACCCAAATAAAGAACGGGGCACCCAAATAAAAAACGGACCGCCATAAAAAACGGGGCACCCAAATAAAAAACGGACCACACAAATCAGAAACGGGGTACCCAAATAAAAAAACGGGGCTCAGAAATTAGAAATGGGCACCCAAATAAAAAACGAACCCCCCATAAAAAACGGGGCACCCAAATAAAAAACGGACCACCCCCATTAAAAAACGGGGCACCCAAATAAAAAAACGGGGCACACAAATTAGAAACGGGGCACCCAAATAAAAAACGGATCCTCCCAATAAAAAAACGGGGCACCGAAATAAAAAGAGGACCCCCCCATAAAAAAACAGGGCACCCAGATAAAAAACGGACCAACCAAACAAAAAACGGGGCACCAAAATTAAAAAAGGATCCTCCCTATAAAATAACGGATCCCCTTCATAAAAAAACGGGGCACCCAAATAAAAAACGGGGCACCCAAATAAAAAACGGGGCACCCAAATAAAAAACGGACCCCCCATAAAAAAAACGGGGCACCCAAATAAAAAACGGACACCCCACATAAAAAACGGACCCCCCATAAAATAACGTAGCACCCAAATAAAAAACGGACCCCCCCATAAAAAATGGGTCACCCAAATAAAAAAAGGACCCCCCCATAAAAAACGGGGCACCCAAATAAAAAACGGCCCCCCCTAAAAAAACGGGGCACCCAAATAAAGAACGGGACACCCAAATAAAAAACGGACCGCCATAAAAAACGGGGCACCCAAATAAAAAACGGACCACACAAATCAGAAACGGGGTACCCAAATAAAAAAACGGGGCTCAGAAATTAGAAATGGGCACCCAAATAAAAAACGAACCACCCATAAAAAACGGGACACCCAAATAAAAAACGGGGCACCCAAATAAAAAACGGACCACCCCCATAAATAAACCAGGCACACAAATTAGAAACGGGCCACCGAAATAAAAAACGGACTCCCCCATAAAAAAACGGGGCACACAAATAAAAATCGGGGAGCCCAAATAAAAAACGGACCACATCATTAAAAAAGGGGCACCCAGATAAAAAAATGGGGCACCCAAATAAAAAACTGGGCACCCAAATAAGAAAACGGGGAGCCCAATTAAAAAACGGACATCATAAAAAACGGGGCACCCAAATACAAAACGGACCCCCCATAAAAAAACGGGGCCCTAAATAAAAAACGCACCCCCCCATAAAAAAACGGGACACCCAAATGAAAAACGGGGCACCCAAATAAAAAACGGGACACCCAAATAAAAAACGGACCCCCGCCATAAAAAAACGGAGCACCCAAATAAAAAACGGACCCCCCATAAAAAAACGGGGCACCCAAATAAAAAACGGACCCCCCATAAAAACACGGGACACCCAAATAAAAAACGGGTCACCCAAATTAAAAACGGGACACACAAATAGAAAAACGGGGCACCCAAATAAAAAAACGGGGCACACAAATTAGAAACGGTGCACCCAAATAAAAAAACGGGGCACACAATTTAGAAACGTACCCTCCCATAAAAAAACGGGACACCCAAATAAAAAACGGGGCACCCAAATAAAAAACGGACCCCTCCATAAAAAAACGGGCCACCCAAATAAAAAAAGGGGGCACCCAAATAAAAAACGGACCCCCCCCATAATAAAACGGGCCACCCAAATAAAAACGAGGCACCCATAAAAAAGGCCCCCCCCCCATAAAAAAACGGGGCACCCAAATATAAAACGGATCCCCGCATAAAAAAAACGGGGCACCCAAATAAATAACGGGCACCCAAATAAAAAACGGACCCCCCATAAAAGAAAGGTGCACCCAAATAAAAAAGGGACCCCGCCATAAAAAAACGGGGCACCCAAACAAAAAAACGGAGCACCCAAATAAAAAACGGACCCCCATAAAAAAACGGGGCCCTAAATAAAAAACGGACCCCCCCCATAAAAAAACGGGACACCCAAATAAAAAACGGGGCACCCAAATAAAAAACGGGGCACCCAAATAAAAAACGGACACGCCACATAAAAAAACGGACCCCCCATAAAATAACGTAGCACCTAGATAAAAAACGGACCCACCCATAAAAAATGGGTCACCCAAATAAAAAAAGGACCCCCCCATAAAAAACGGGGCACCCAAATAAAAAACGGCCCCCCCTAAAAAAACGGGGGACCCAAATAAAGAACGGGGCACCCAAATAAAAAACGGACCGCCATAAAAAACGGGGCACCCAAATAAAAAACGGACCACACAAATCAGAAACGGGGTACCCAAATAAAAAAACGGGGCTCAGAAATTAGAAATGGGCACCCAAATAAAAAACGAACCCCCCATAAAAAACGGGGCACCCAAATAAAAAACGGACCACCCCCATTAAAAAACGGGGCACCCAAATAAAAAAACGGGGCACACAAATTAGAAACGGGGCACCCAAATAAAAAACGGATCCTCCCAATAAAAAAACGGGGCACCGAAATAAAAAGAGGACCCCCCCATAAAAAAACAGGGCACCCAGATAAAAAACGGACCAACCAAACAAAAAACGGGGCACCAAAATTAAAAAAGGATCCTCCCTATAAAATAACGGATCCCCTTCATAAAAAAACGGGGCACCCAAATAAAAAACGGGGCACCCAAATAAAAAACGGGGCACCCAAATAAAAAACGGACCCCCCATAAAAAAAACGGGGCACCCAAATAAAAAACGGACACCCCACATAAAAAACGGACCCCCCATAAAATAACGTAGCACCCAAATAAAAAACGGACCCCCCCATAAAAAATGGGTCACCCAAATAAAAAAAGGACCCCCCCATAAAAAACGGGGCACCCAAATAAAAAACGGCCCCCCCTAAAAAAACGGGGCACCCAAATAAAGAACGGGACACCCAAATAAAAAACGGACCGCCATAAAAAACGGGGCACCCAAATAAAAAACGGACCACACAAATCAGAAACGGGGTACCCAAATAAAAAAACGGGGCTCAGAAATTAGAAATGGGCACCCAAATAAAAAACGAACCACCCATAAAAAACGGGACACCCAAATAAAAAACGGGGCACCCAAATAAAAAACGGACCACCCCCATAAATAAACCAGGCACACAAATTAGAAACGGGCCACCGAAATAAAAAACGGACTCCCCCATAAAAAAACGGGGCACACAAATAAAAATCGGGGAGCCCAAATAAAAAACGGACCACATCATTAAAAAAGGGGCACCCAGATAAAAAAATGGGGCACCCAAATAAAAAACTGGGCACCCAAATAAGAAAACGGGGAGCCCAATTAAAAAACGGACATCATAAAAAACGGGGCACCCAAATACAAAACGGACCCCCCATAAAAAAACGGGGCACCCAAATAAAAAACGGATCCTCCCCATAAAAAAACGGGACACCCAAATAAAAAACGGGGCACCCAAATAAAAAACGGGGCACCCAAATAAAAAACGGGGCACCCAAATAAAAAACGGACCCCCCATAAAAAAACGGGGCACCAAAATAAAAAACGGCCCCCCCCTAAAAAAACGGGGCACCCAAATAAAGAACGGGGCACCCAAATAAAAAACGGACCGCCATAAAAAACGGGGCACCCAAATAAAAAACGGACCACACAAATCAGAAACGGGGTACCCAAATAAAAAAACGGGGCACAGAAATTAGAAACGGGGCACCCAAATAAAAAACTGACCCCCCCCCCCCTCCATAAAAAACGGGGCACCCGAATAAAATACGGACTCCCCATAAAAAACCGGGTACCCAAATAAAAAACGATGCACCCAAATAAAAAAACGGGGCACACAAATTAGAAACGGTGCACCCAAATAAAAAAACGGGGCACACAAATTAGAAACGGGCCACCGAAATAAAAAACGTAACCCCCATAAAAAAACGGGGCACCCAAATAAAAAATGGACCCCCCACAAAAAACGGGGCACCCAAATAAAAATCGGGGAGCCCAAATAAAAAACGGACCACATCATAAAAAACGGGGCACCCAAGTAAAAAAATGGGGCACCCAAATAAAAAACTGGGCACCCAAATAAGAAAACGGGGCATCCAATTAAAAACGGGGCACCCAAATATAAAACGGATCCCCGCATAAAAAAAACGGGGCACCCAAATATAAAACGGATCCCCGCATAAAAAAAACGGGGCACCCAAATAAATAACGGGGCACCCAAATAAAAAACGGACCCCCCATAAAAAAAGGGCACCCAAATAAAAAAGGGACCCCGCCATAAAAAACGGGACACCCAAATAAGAGACGGGGCACCCAAATAAAAAACGGGGCACCCAACTACAAAATGGACCCCCCACATAAAAAACGCAGCCCCAAATAAAAAACGGGGCACCCAAATAAAAAACGGGGCACCCAAATAAAAAACGGACCCCCCCATAAAAAAACGGAGCACCCAAATAAAAAACGGACCCCCCATAAAAAAACGGAGCACCCAAATAAAAAACGGGCCCCCATAAAAAACGGGGCAACCAAATAATAAACGGAACCACCCCATAACAAACGGGACACCCAAATAAAAACGGACCCCCGTAAAAAACCGGAGCACCCGTAAAATAACGGGGCACCCAAATATAAAACGGATCCCCGCATAAAAAAAACGGGGCACCCAAATAAATAACGGGGCACCCAAATAAAAAACGGACCCCCCATAAAAAAAGGGCACCCAAATAAAAAAGGGACCCCGCCATAAAAAACGGGACACCCAAATAAGAGACGGGGCACCCAAATAAAAAACGGGGCACCCAACTACAAAATGGACCCCCCACATAAAAAACGCAGCCCCAAATAAAAAACGGGGCACCCAAATAAAAAACGGGGCACCCAAATAAAAAACGGACCCCCCCATAAAAAAACGGAGCACCCAAATAAAAAACGGACCCCCCATAAAAAAACGGAGCACCCAAATAAAAAACGGGCCCCCATAAAAAACGGGGCAACCAAATAATAAACGGAACCACCCCATAACAAACGGGACACCCAAATAAAAACGGACCCCCGTAAAAAACCGGAGCACCCGTAAAATAACGGGGCACCCAAATAAAAAACGGACCCCCCCATAAAAAAACGGAGCACCCAGATAAAAAACGGACCCCCCATAAAAAAACGGGGCACCCAAATAAAAAACTGATCCTCCCCATAAAAAAACGGGGCACCCAAATAAAACACGGGGCACCCAAATAAAAATTGGGGCACCCAAATAAAAAACGGACCCCCCATAAAAAAACGGGGCACCCAAATAAAAAACGGCCCCCCCCTAAAAAAACGGGGCACCCAAATAAAAAACGGCCCCCCCCTAAAAAAACGGGGCACCCAAATAAAAAACGGGGCACCCAAATAAAAAACGGACCGCCATAAAAAACGGGGCACCCAAATAAAAAACGGACCGCCATAAAAAACGGGGCACCCAAATAAAAAACGGACCACACAAATCAGAAACGGGGTACCCAAATAAAAAGACGGGGCACAGAAATTAGAAACGGGGCACCCAAATAAAAATCGGGGCACCCAAATAAAAAACGGACCCCCCATAAAAAAACGGGGCACCCAAATAAAAAACGGCCCCCCCCTAAAAAAACGGGGCACCCAAATAAAGAACGGGGCACCCAAATAAAAAACGGACCGCCATAAAAAACGGGGCACCCAAATAAAAAACGGACCACACAAATCAGAAACGGGGTACCCAAATAAAAAAACGGGGCACAGAAATTAGAAACGGGCCACCGAAATAAAAAACGGACCCCCCATAAAAAAACGGGGCACCCAAATAAAAAATGGACCCCCCACAAAAAACGGGGCACCCAAATAAAAGACGGGGCACCCAATTACAAAATGGACCCCCTACATAAAAAACGGAGCACCCAAATAAAAAACGGGGCACCCAAATAAAAAACGGACCCCCCCATAAAAAAACGGAGCACCCAAATAAAAAACGGGCCCCCATAAAAAACGGGGCATCCAAATAATAAACGGACCCCCCCATAAAAAACGGGGTACCCAAATAAAAAACGGACACCCCCATAAAAAAAGGGGCACCCCCAAAAAAAACGGGGCACCCAAATGAAAAACGGACCACCCCATAAAATACGGGGCACCCAAATAAAAAACGGACCCCCCATAAAAAAACGGGGCACCCAAATAAGAATCGGACCCCCCCATAAAAAACGGGGCACCCAAATAAAAAACGAACCCCCCCATAAAAAAATGGGGCACCCAAATAAAAAAGGACCCCCCCATAAAAAACGGGGCACCCAAACAAAAAACGGCCCCCCCCCTAAATAAACGGGGCATCCAAATAAAGAACGAGGCACCCAAATAAAAAACGGACCGCCATAAAAAACGGGGCACCCAAATAAAAAACGGACCACACAAATCAGAAACGGGGTACCCAAATAAAAAAACGGGGCTCAGAAATTAGAAACGGGGCACCCAAATAAAAAACTGACCCGCCCCCCATAAAAAAACGGCGCTCCCGATTAAAATACGAACTCCCCATAAAAAACCGGGTACCCAAATAAAAAACGATGCACCCAAATAAAAAAACGGGGACCCAAATATAAAACGGGGCACCCAATTAAAAAATGTACACCAACATAAAAAAACGGGGCAACCAAATAAAAAACGGACCCCCATAAAAAAACGGGGCACCCAAATAAAAAACGGACCCCCCCATAAAAAAACGGGACACCCAAATAAAAAACGGGGCACCCAAATAAAAAAAACGGACCCCTCCATAAAAAAACGGGCCACCCAAATAAAAAAAGGGGGCACCCAAATAAAAAACGGACCCCCCATAAAAAAAGGGGCACCCAAATAAAAAAGGGACCCCGCCATAAAAAAACGGGGCAACCAAACAAAAAACGGAGCACCCAAATAAAAAACGGACCCCATAAAAAAACGGGGCACCTAAATAAAAAACGGACCCCCCCCATAAAAAAACGGGACACCTAAATAAAAAACGGGGCACCCAAATAAAAAACGGGGCACCCAATTACAAAATGGACCCCCCACATAAAAAAACGGAGTACCCAAATAAAAAACGCCACCCCCATAAATAACGGGGCACCCAAATAAAAAACGGACCCCCCCATAAAAAAACGGGACACCCAAATAAAAAACGGGGCACCCAAATAAAAAAAACGGACCCCTCCATAAAAAAACGGGCCACCCAAATAAAAAAAGGGGGCACCCAAATAAAAAACGGACCCCCCATAAAAAAAGGGGCACCCAAATAAAAAAGGGACCCCGCCATAAAAAAACGGGGCAACCAAACAAAAAACGGAGCACCCAAATAAAAAACGGACCCCATAAAAAAACGGGGCACCTAAATAAAAAACGGACCCCCCCCATAAAAAAACGGGACACCTAAATAAAAAACGGGGCACCCAAATAAAAAACGGGGCACCCAATTACAAAATGGACCCCCCACATAAAAAAACGGAGTACCCAAATAAAAAACGCCACCCCCATAAATAACGGGGCACCCAAATAAAAAACGGACCCTCCATGAAAAAACGGGGCACCCAAATAAAAAACGGACCCCCATAAAAAAAACGGGGCACCCAAATAAAAAACGGACCCCCCATAAAAAAAACGGACACCCAAATAAAAAACGGGGCACCCAAATAAAAAACGGGGCACCCAAATAAAAAACGGACCCCCCCATAAAAAACGGAGCACCCAAATAAAAAACGGGGCACCCAAATAAAAAACGGACCGCCATAAAAAACGGGGCACCCAAATAAAAAACGGACCGCCATAAAAAACGGGGCACCCAAATAAAAAACGGACCACACAAATCAGAAACGGGGTACCCAAATAAAAAGACGGGGCACAGAAATTAGAAACGGGGCACCCAAATAAAAATCGGGGCACCCAAATAAAAAACGGACCCCCCATAAAAAAACGGGGCACCCAAATAAAAAACGGCCCCCCCCTAAAAAAACGGGGCACCCAAATAAAGAACGGGGCACCCAAATAAAAAACGGACCGCCATAAAAAACGGGGCACCCAAATAAAAAACGGACCACACAAATCAGAAACGGGGTACCCAAATAAAAAAACGGGGCACAGAAATTAGAAACGGGCCACCGAAATAAAAAACGGACCCCCCATAAAAAAACGGGGCACCCAAATAAAAAATGGACCCCCCACAAAAAACGGGGCACCCAAATAAAAGACGGGGCACCCAATTACAAAATGGACCCCCTACATAAAAAACGGAGCACCCAAATAAAAAACGGGGCACCCAAATAAAAAACGGACCCCCCCATAAAAAAACGGAGCACCCAAATAAAAAACGGGCCCCCATAAAAAACGGGGCATCCAAATAATAAACGGACCCCCCCATAAAAAACGGGGTACCCAAATAAAAAACGGACACCCCCATAAAAAAAGGGGCACCCCCAAAAAAAACGGGGCACCCAAATGAAAAACGGACCACCCCATAAAATACGGGGCACCCAAATAAAAAACGGACCCCCCATAAAAAAACGGGGCACCCAAATAAGAATCGGACCCCCCCATAAAAAACGGGGCACCCAAATAAAAAACGAACCCCCCCATAAAAAAATGGGGCACCCAAATAAAAAAGGACCCCCCCATAAAAAACGGGGCACCCAAACAAAAAACGGCCCCCCCCCTAAATAAACGGGGCATCCAAATAAAGAACGAGGCACCCAAATAAAAAACGGACCGCCATAAAAAACGGGGCACCCAAATAAAAAACGGACCACACAAATCAGAAACGGGGTACCCAAATAAAAAAACGGGGCTCAGAAATTAGAAACGGGGCACCCAAATAAAAAACTGACCCGCCCCCCATAAAAAAACGGCGCTCCCGATTAAAATACGAACTCCCCATAAAAAACCGGGTACCCAAATAAAAAACGATGCACCCAAATAAAAAAACGGGGACCCAAATATAAAACGGGGCACCCAATTAAAAAATGTACACCAACATAAAAAAACGGGGCAACCAAATAAAAAACGGACCCCCATAAAAAAACGGGGCACCCAAATAAAAAACGGACCCCCCCATAAAAAAACGGGACACCCAAATAAAAAACGGGGCACCCAAATAAAAAAAACGGACCCCTCCATAAAAAAACGGGCCACCCAAATAAAAAAAGGGGGCACCCAAATAAAAAACGGACCCCCCATAAAAAAAGGGGCACCCAAATAAAAAAGGGACCCCGCCATAAAAAAACGGGGCAACCAAACAAAAAACGGAGCACCCAAATAAAAAACGGACCCCATAAAAAAACGGGGCACCTAAATAAAAAACGGACCCCCCCCATAAAAAAACGGGACACCTAAATAAAAAACGGGGCACCCAAATAAAAAACGGGGCACCCAATTACAAAATGGACCCCCCACATAAAAAAACGGAGTACCCAAATAAAAAACGCCACCCCCATAAATAACGGGGCACCCAAATAAAAAACGGACCCCCCCATAAAAAAACGGGACACCCAAATAAAAAACGGGGCACCCAAATAAAAAAAACGGACCCCTCCATAAAAAAACGGGCCACCCAAATAAAAAAAGGGGGCACCCAAATAAAAAACGGACCCCCCATAAAAAAAGGGGCACCCAAATAAAAAAGGGACCCCGCCATAAAAAAACGGGGCAACCAAACAAAAAACGGAGCACCCAAATAAAAAACGGACCCCATAAAAAAACGGGGCACCTAAATAAAAAACGGACCCCCCCCATAAAAAAACGGGACACCTAAATAAAAAACGGGGCACCCAAATAAAAAACGGGGCACCCAATTACAAAATGGACCCCCCACATAAAAAAACGGAGTACCCAAATAAAAAACGCCACCCCCATAAATAACGGGGCACCCAAATAAAAAACGGACCCTCCATGAAAAAACGGGGCACCCAAATAAAAAACGGACCCCCATAAAAAAAACGGGGCACCCAAATAAAAAACGGACCCCCCATAAAAAAAACGGACACCCAAATAAAAAACGGGGCACCCAAATAAAAAACGGGGCACCCAAATAAAAAACGGACCCCCCCATAAAAAACGGAGCACCCAAATAAAAAACGGACCCCCCATAAAAAAACGGGGCACCCAAATAAAAAACGGACCCACCATAAAAAGACCGGCCACCCAAATAAAAAACGGGTCACCCAAATTAAAAACGGGACACACAAATAGAAAAACGGGGCACCCAAATAAAAAACGAATCCCCCATAATAAAACGAAGCACCAAAACAAAAAACGGGGCACCCAAATAAAAAACGGGGCACCCAAATAAAAAAACGGGGCACACAAATAAAAAATGGACCCCCCACAAAAAACGGGGCACCCAAATAAAAAACGGCCCCCCCATCTAAAAAACGGGGCACCCAATTAAAAATCGAGGAGCCCAAATAAAAAACGGACCACATCATAAAAAACGGGGCACCCAAATAAAAGAATGGGGCACCCAAATAAAAAAATTGGGCACCCAAATTAAAAACGGGGCATCCAATTAAAAACGGGGCACCCAAATATAAAACGGCCCCCCCATTAAAAAACGGGGCACCCAAATAAAAAACGGACTCCCCCATAAAAAAACGGGGCACCCAAACGAAAAAAAGGGGCACACAAATTAGATACGGGCCACCCAAATAAAAAACGGACGCCCCCCATAAAAAAACGGGGCACACAAATAAAAAACGGACCCACCCCATAAAAAACGGGGCACCCAAATAAAAAACGGACCCCCCCATAAAAGAAGGGGCACCCAAATAAAAAACGGGGCACCCAAATAAAACAAGCCCCCCATAAAAAACGGGGCACCCAAATAAAAAACGGACCCCCCCATAAAAAAAGGGGCACCCAAAAAATAAAACGGGGCACCCAAGTCAAAAACGGACCACCCCATAAAAAACGGGGCACCCAAATAAAAAACGGACCCCCATAAAAAAACGGGGCACCCAAATAAAAACGGGGCACCCAAATAAAAAAATGGGGCACCCAAATAAAAAACTGGGCACCCAAATAAAAAAACGGGGTATCCAATTAAAAACGGGGCACCCAAATATAAAACGGCCCCCCCATAAAAAAACGGGGCACCCAAATAAAAAACGGACTCCCCCATAACAAACGGGGCACCCAAATAAAAACGGACCCCCCGTAAATAACCGGAGCACCCGTAAAATAACGGCGCACCCAAATAAAAAACGGACCCACCCCATAAAAAACGGGGCACCCAAATAAAAAACGGACCACCCCATAAAAAACGGGGCACCCAAATAAAAAACGGAGGACCCAAATAAAAATCTGACCCCTCCATAAAAAACGGGGCACCCAAATAAAAAACGAACCCCCCTATAAAAAAATGGGGAACCCAAATAAAAAAAGGACCCCCCCATTAGAAAACGGAGCACCCAAATAAAAATGGAACCCCCCCATAAAAAAACGGGGTACCCAAATAAAAAACGCCCCCCATAAAAAACGGGGCACCCAAATAAAAAACGGACCCACAAGAAAAAACGGAGCACCCAAATAAAAAACGGACCCCCCATAAAAAAACGGGGCACCCAAATAAAAAAAGGACCCCCGATAAAAAAGGGGCACCCAAATAAAAGAGGGACCCCGCCATATAAAACGGGGCACCCAAATAAAAAACGGGGCACCCAAATAAAAAACGGGGCACCCAAATAAAAAACGGGGCACCCAAATAAAAAACGGACCCCCATAAAAAAACGGGGCACCCAAATAAAAAACGGAGCCCACCATAAAAAAACGGGACACCCAAATAAAAAACGTGGCACCCAAATAAAAAACGCCCCCCCCCATAAAAAAACGGGACAACCAATATAAAAAACGGACTCCCCCATAAAAAAACGGGGCACCCAAATAAAAATCGGGGAGCCCAAATAAAAAACGGACCACATCATAAAAAACGGGGCACCCAAATAAAAAATGGGGCACCCAAATAAAAAACTGGGCACCCAAATAAAAAAACGGGGCATCCAATTAAAAACGGGGCACCCAAATATAAAACGGCCCCCCATAAAAAAAACGGGGCACCCAAATAAAAAACGGACCATCCCCCATAAAAAACGGGGCACCCAAATAAAAAAACGGGGCACACAAATTAGAAACGGGCCACCCAAATAAAAAACGGACCCCCCCCCTATAAAAAAACGGGGCACCCAAATAAAAAATGGACCCCCCACAAAAACGGGGCACCCAAATAAAAAACGCCCCCCCCCCCATAAAAAAACGGGGCACCCAAATAAAAAACGGACTCACCCATAAAAAAACGGGGCACCCAAATAAAAATCGGGGAGCCCAATTAAAAAACGGACCACATCATAAAAAACGGGGCACCCAAATAAAAGACGGACCCCATAAAAAAACGGGGCACCCAAATAAAAAAACGGATCCTCCCCATAAAAAAATGGGGCACCCAAATAAAAAGAGGACCCCCCCCCCATAAAAAAACGGGCCACCCAAATAAAAAAACGGGGCGCCCAAATAAAAAACGTGGCACCCAAATAAAAAACGGACCCCTCCCCATAAAAAACGGGGCACAAAATAAAAAACGGATCCCCTTCATAAAAAAACGGGGCACCCAAATAAAAAACGGGGCACCCAAATAAAAAACGGGGCACCCAAATAAAAAAACGGGGCATCCAAATAAAAAACGCCCCCCCATAAAAAAACGGGGCACCCAAATAAAAAACGGACTCCCCCATAAAAAAACGGGGCACCCAAATAAAAATCGGGGAGCCCAAATAAAAAACGGACCACATCATAAAAAACGGGGCACCAAAATTAAAAACGGATCCCCCATAAAAAAACGGGCCACCCAAATAAAAAAACGGGGCACCCAAACAAAAAACGGGGCACCCAAATAAAAAACGGACCCCCTTCATAAAAAAACGGGGCACCCACATAAAAAAATGGGGCACCCAAATAAAAAACGGGGCACCCAAACAAAAAAACGGGGCATCCAAATAAAAACGGGGCACCCAAATAAAAAACGGGGCACCCAAATAAAAAACGGACCCCCCCCCATAAAAAACGGGGCTCCGAAATAAAATAACGGGGCACCCAAATAAAAAACGGGGCATCCAAATAAAAAAACGAGGCACCCAAATAAAAAAACGGGGCACCCAAATAAAATACGGGGCAGCCAAATAAAAAAAAGGCGCACCCAAATAAAAAACGCCCCCCCCCCCCCCCCCCCCATAAAAAATAATCACAATAAAATTTGCGATTATATTGATTAAATTCAACTGTAAATGCTGAGACTTAGCTACAGATCCGGTGCGCTGATTTAATTCGTAAAAAAGGGGCAACAAAGAGGAAATGCTATCAGAACAATTCCAATGGAAATATCTAAAAAGGGCAAATACACACATTTCGATAGGGTGATTATGATTGACGCTAACTTCATAAGATAGGACCAGTATTGTTGTAGTTGCTTATTTGGAACTTATCCAGACTCTAAATATCAAGACAGAAGAGAAAAGATGTGGCCACAGTTCTCAACAGAATGAGAAATGGTAGGTTATAAATATATCAAACGTTTTCAGGAGTGAAAATGTTTTTGGCACAACAGATCGAACCAACTGTCTGTGAAGAAAATATTTTTAAATAAACATACAGTATATTATTAAATATACAATACGGACATTCATATATACATCGCTATTCAACATTACCAAACATCTCTTTATCATCCTGCAGTATAAAGCTTTTCTACTTAAAGTAGACATCATTGCGAACAGTAAACTGACAGGGAGACAGCAGACTGAACTGCAAATGACCAGGTTGAACTCAGCTCATGTAAAAGCAATTAATTGGACTGCAGGATAAAGTACAAACATTATTGAATTTCTTTCTTCCGAAGCCACTTTAACAAATTTTACAGAATGGAATGGGTTACGAATGGAATTATTATTTACAATTGTTATTCAAGCTTGACATAGTAAATAAAATAAATTTGACTTAACTAAGAAGTGAAACCTGTTTTTGAATATTTCTAACTAGAAACATACTTTACGTAATTACCATTCCCGCTGGTACTACATCCATCTCTCTCTCCCTCTCGCTCTCTCTCTCTCTTTCTCTCTTTATATATATATATATATATATAATGCGTTTATCATATCTGTGATTTTATTGAAATGAAAGGCCAGAGTACAGAATATGTTCTGGCACATAAAGACGAATGGAATTAAAAAAGCCAAAGACCAGGTTGATCATTTGTGGTCCAATAAACCAGGATAAACTTTGGTGGAAGAAACTGGATTGTTGTTAATATAGAAGAAAATATTGCATTGAACATATGAAGACAAATACACATTTTCTGTCATGCTAGACCGTTTAATCGTTGATATGATAAAGCCAATGTCACTTGAAGACTTCAAATCTCAACTTTGCCATACTTAATTCACTGAAGGAATTTAAACTAATTGTATTAAAACTTATTTAATATTAAAAACAGAAAACAGTACCATTTTAATCTTTGTTTTATTTTAATTATTATTTTGTCTCTTACTTGTGTCGTTGTTGACGCTAGTCTATTTAACATTCGGAGGTAGAACATTACCATACAGTACACAGTATTTATCATATAATGCTGAATACGGCGAATTAAGTAGTTCCAGCAATATATACGTGTTCTCTCTCTCTCTATATATATATATATATTGTGATTAATTGAGAAAATAGATGTAGATGCAGAGATTGAAAGGATAGACAGACGCAGAGTGAGAGAATCCGAATAAGACCGAATAAGAGAATCAGAGAAAGAGAAAGTGAGAAAACGAGAAGGAGAATAAAAGTGAAAGACAGGAGAGAATTGTTTTCCAAATCCTAACAAAATTGTTATTTTTACTATTCTTAAGAACACCATTAATTCCTATACTGTCTCACCATTATACACTTCACACGCACACATATATAAATATACATATACACGCATACATATATACTACTTATACGTATTCACACACATATAAACACACATACACATACAGACAACACAGACACTCACACACACACACACACACACACACACACACACACACACACACACACAACGTCACTTAATTAGAAAACTCTGAAGATGTTTAGGTATACTGAGCCAGATAATACAACTCAAATTGTATTTCCTGTTTTTCGCAAGCAAACTTTACTTAGTTATTTTATCGACCTACTGTTTTCGGTTTGCTCGTCGAAATACAAAACAAAATAAAAACATATAGAAGTAAAGAAGATGAGAGACTGAAAGACACATTTCTAGAAAGATAGAAAGATAGAAGATAGAAATATAGAAGACAAAAGATAAATACACCTAATGGGATAGAAATAAGCGCACATAACTATTACACACACACACACAAATATATATATATATATATATATATATATATATATATATATATATATATATATATATATATATATATGTGTGTGTGTGTGTGTATCCATATATTTATATATATATATACATATATACACACACACACACACACACACACACACACACACATATATATATATATATATATTGGTACGTGTTTATGTAATCGAAAATTAAATGTAGTTGATAATAACTAACTCAAAATGTCTGGCTTGTGCCAAATATTTTGTGGAGTGTAACAGACAGATATTGCGGTGCACATCTCAATTTAATTCTACTCTGATAATATTGCTTGCTACCCCGACAGATAACTATGGATTTTATTGTAATTGTTGGTGTTGTGGCTGTCGGTGGTAGGGGCTGTTGTGGTGGCGTTGGTGTAAATGATGTTTAGGATGATGATTATGTTGATGTCTATGACGTTAATGATGAGTGATATAGTAAAGGTGATGATGCCGTTGACGTTTACGATGATGATGGTGTAGTTATTGTTGATGATGATAATGTTGGTCATGGCGTTGATGATAGATTTGGAGCAGATGTTAGTGATCAATAAAATGTCCTTGATAACGATACATATGACGATGATGGTAATGATAATCGTCATCATCATGACCACGATACTGATAATTATCATGGTGTTGATAACAATAACGGTATTAATGATGATGATTACGATTTTAATAAGGACTAGCAGTGTATCCCGGCGTTGCACGGGTAAGAACATTTGTAATAGCACTTCCAATGAGAAACGTGAGTGCCTGTTAAAAACTCAAGAAAATATACCGACAGGAAACTTGTTTTATTTGGAGAAAATTAAGAAGTTGAAAGTACAGTTTAGCTGTCTACGTACATTGTTCATAGAAATATTGTTGAGCCCTTTTTTTCATACTCCTCTGTTTTGGCCTATTGGAGTAAATGTGAAAGAGAACATCACAGGTTAAGTTGGCAGAAGGTTCCAGTGCAATAGCAATAAGGCGTAGGCTACTTACCTGAAAAGTCCATTCGCACTCTTTCCACTAAGTTACTCTTTCTTTCTATCCCTCTCGGTGCAGTCCCTTGCGAATTTCTCGAGTAGGCCTGGTGTAGATTTGCACCCGATCCATCTGCCCGATGCACATGTACGCTTTGTACGGCTTTTGGAGGAAGGAGTGACCAGTAGTACGTTGTTCGGTATTATTACGAAAAGGTGTAGCAGAAAATATCGCGTGAACTAACAGCTCCGGCGGAAACTGCTTACCTCGATGAATCATTCGCCATCGTTCTTGTCAACGCTCCGTTTAGCTGGTATTTGTTGGTCTACAGTTGGATGAATGGCGCAAAAAGGGTTAATGTTTATTGGCAAGAAGTGGCAACTGCGCTGGCTTGCCTCGCTTATATTATATATTAAAATAACATATTAAAGTTTAAGCAAAGAATCGCTGCTTTCACCCTTAACGGGATCTTCTGAAACTAAAAAAAAATCAATCTGTGAACGCAGAAGTAAATATTTCGAAAAACGTTGTAACCGAAGGAAAACAGGAAGACGATACGTTGGTTCGTGAAGACGTTCCCTGGCAATGAACGGAACATAGCGAACATAATACGTCATCAATGTTTGTCATAATGTCGTAATGCAGACAGCCATACAAACAGACAGATATTATAAGGGCGGTACGGAGATCGATAACCAGCGCCTAACACCCGTTTAACAACAGAAAATTGAAAAATAAAAGCTGCAGTTAATATCTTTAGACTGCAAGGAATATATAAATGCAAGTTTGAAGTCAATCGGAGTAGAAATGTGGATTTGTATAGACTTTGCAAAAATGAGGAAACACACACAGACAACATCAGTTTTATATATATGTATAGATAATGATGAAGATAATAATAATAATGATGACAGCTATATTGTCAGAATTAAATGTTCGTCATCATCATTATCAATTTAATCTCTATTATCAAACAATAGTTGGCACTCACGTTTGAGAAAGTTTGTTAACACAATATTGCTGTTTTGTATTTCAGCAAAGTATTTTAAACGTCTTTGGAATGTGTGTCATATTAGAACTGCCATCCTATGGGCTTCATTCTTCTCTCAAGTGTGTATGTGTGTGTGTGTGTGTTTGTGTGTTTGTGTTTGTGTGTGTGTGTGTGTGTATGCATCCAGTCCACAGCAGAAAAGGATACTTTTGTCACGATAACAGACAATAAAGTCGACAATGAAATCATGCCACATTATAAAGAACAGCTGTACAATAAGTTGCAGATTAATGAGGAAATCAACAATACTATTACATAATAAACCCAGCCACCCAACTATCAAATATCACGTTTTAATAGAGATTTCACCATTATCAGCACCGGCAAAATATTGCATTAAAAAATAGCCTTTATCTGTATCATGAATAAAATAACTATGGCTTAGTCATGGAAGGAAGTACATATTCCATAATCTTATATTTACATTCGGAGCCTCCAAGGCTTGGTACAGTGTAAGTTCCAGAATGGTGCTATTAAATGGAATGATGGATTAAATTTACCATCCAAATAGGCCATTAAGGGATTTCAAAAAAGAATACAACATGAATGGACAAATATTACATGAAATGTCGTCCAAAACTAATAATTCAGCCAATCCGGTGTCCTGAATATCTATATTATTTTATTGGCCTCGAAAAGTGTGAAAGCAAATTGGATTATAATCTTATATTATATCATTTCAAGGGAGATGTACCTTAAATGCCGTCAATAAATAAACATAAATTTAATTACGTACCAAGTTGCCTTTCATAAGAATCCAGTCATAACTAGCTACATGTATAATATACACAAACGCAGACCCTTCCTCCCCTATATGTATATATATATATATATATATATTTACTTACTTCTGTATTGAAAGACACATAGATGAGTGTAGTAGACTAAACTCATTCATTCCTGAATGGCAAAACACTAAAGTATGGTTATATAAGGTGTAGTAACAATTGTGGCGCCTAAGCATGGCGTCAGACCGTTGGTTGGATCAAGTAAAATAATAGAATTATATAAATATATATATATATATATATATATATATATATATATGTATATGTGTGTGTGTGTGGAGAGAGAGAGAGAGAGAGAGAGAGAGAGAGAGAGAGAGAGAGAGAGAGAGAGAGAGAGAGAGAGAGAGAGAAGAGAAAGAGAGAGACAGAGACAGAAAGAGAGTGAGAGAGATAGGTAGAATGAGAACAATGGAGATATACATTAATATAAAAGATTCTTTCAAAGTATAATCAATATGCTAACATCATGAATAAAACTAACTTGTATAGGAACTGTTATAGACTCATAATAATTTGCCGTTATTTATATTTCGTGTAGAATAAGCTTTATCAATATTATCATGGTATTAGAAAAATGTCTCAAAAATGGAATGTTTTCAGGGTAGATGTTTGTACTTCTTCAAAAATATTTTCCATGCTATAAAATATTTCGCAAACACATCTAATCAATATATATGGTTCTGTTTCTGTATTTCAATCTAGATTTTACGATATTTTCCGGTGACAACCTTAAGTAGTAAGAACAGCTTTATATATATATAAAGCTGCATATATATATATATATATATATATATATATATATATATATATATATATATATATATATATATATATATATATATATATATATATATATATATATATATATATATATATATATATATATAATATATATATATATATATATATATGATTATATATTGTGTGTATATAAGTCGGTGTGTCACTGTATATGTGTCTGTATATATATATGAATAGTGTAAATGTTAAAAGGTTAGGAAATTCTGTACAAATCCCGTTATGTAGGAAAAATAAAAAAAAGATTTAAACAGGCATCTATTGAATTATTTATATATGCGAAATCTACTGTATACGACGAATAGTAATGAGTCCATACACATATTTGAACGTAGTTTACAGAATGAATTGTGATTAGGAAATTTGTTTTTGTACTCACAATTTCTATTGTAGATAGCTTTTCATATCTACATTTGTATTTCTTAAGTGTTATGTTTACCACGTGTGGTTATAGAGGTACCATATCTGGTTTCAATAGGAACCAGTTTAATGATGTTGGGAAACGAATAAAATTTATCTTGTACACAGATCGCGAATTTACTGACGCTCTCAGATCACGCTTGTGTTGTTATTGTAGTGTTCCTGGCAGAAGATTGAAAGACAATACCTCTTCTTCTTCTTCTTCCTCTTCTTCTTCTTCTTCTTCTTCTTCTTCTTCTTCTTCTTCTATCTAAATTCCATGACTCTAAGGAAGGGTTGGCACCAACACTGAATTGAAGATAACGAGTTCGGCATTTAAACCTACCTCCATTCTTCTGAATACGGAATCAGCTCCTGCCTTCACTACTTATGAAAACAGCGCCGATGTACTTGACTTACTCCAACTATTTCAGTAGAACTCCTTTCACATATAGAGCGCACTACGCAGGGTTCTTTGAGAGGACGAGTGTCTCAGAGTTTGCAGCATATATTTTCATCCCTGTCGTACAACACATCGCATCAAACCTCTCCAGTCGATGACGGAGATCACCTTCTGATGAGTGAAGAAATACTTTGTCATCTGCAAATTCCAGCCGATATATTCTTCAACCCTTCTACTCTTAATACCGTTTGCAATTCGGTTGAGCATGTCATTCTGTCCATGGAAATTATAAACAAGAATGGTGACAGTACGTGACCTTGGCTGTCACTCATATTCAATGGTTTTGACTTAGTACCATATATCCAAACTAAAACCTAGGGCGTTCGTAAAGAGGCATAGGGGCAACCAGAAACTGTCCATCGATCCTATTCTGCTGCAGATTTTCCACGGCAATGCCCGCGGAACGCGAGGTCTGCGAATCAACCATTCATCTCTTGGCAATACTCCTACGATTTCTCAATGACATGTCTCTGAATATTTTCTCGGTTGTGCTGCATCCGTGGCGAAGACCACACTATTCATGGGCACAACAATCCCCCTACATCTATTTGCCAGACACTTTACCGGGGAGGATTAACAAGGAGATCCCTTATTCAAAATTAGGATTATCACTCATGATTGTCATGGCTTAGGTGCCTTTCCAAAGATTCAGGCAACTCGGCAAACACGAGTCTCTATTTAATATTTCTGGCAAATTCTATCTTCCCCAGCGGCCTTGTCACATTTGAGCTATTGAACTGCTCTTGTGACCTCAGCATCAGAGAGGTTAGTTAATCCTTCCAGATGCAAACTCGTGTACATCAGGAGATACTGTTGTGATCGGCTTCTGGAGATTAACGATGTATTCTCTAGCAGAACAGAATTGCCAAGATGAATCCTTGGATATTTACCAATTATTGTAAATGATAATATCCACATCACTTCGAGGGACATTGTATTCTTTTACAGTAGCGATGCTATTAAATGATACCTAGATTAATTTTCTCATGATTTACCAGACCGCGTTGATGGATATCCAAAATATTAAAATAAAACAATAATTTCCTGATCGAGGAAATAGATTACCGACAAATATTAGTAATAGCCATGTGAATAATGTTACCCTAATGTATGGCTAACTAGTCAAGGGATACGAGCAATCTTTTAATATTTATAGTGATGAATTCAGCTGTTATATATAACAAACCAGAAAAGAGTCCTGAAGGGCTGTCTTATGTAATGAAAGAACAAATCTTGATGAACGAAACAGCTTTCAAACTGTCATCAATAATGTCAATACCCACAGCTAATTCGCCAGGAAATTAAGTAGTAAAAAGCTGTGGAGTTCAGTATCGAAAAAATAAACCTCCACAAAATTAGAAACTTTTACATACATCCAAACTTTTCACTCCCGACGATACCTAAATTGTACATCATCCAACAAAATAAAACTTCGGTAAGCGAATCTGCACAATTCCGGAAGACAATAACAATATAGCACAGAATAGGCGATATGAAAAAATACTAACCAAGAGAAAATATGTACTGAATTGAATTGAATAATAATATACAAGGCAAACTTACACATTCGAACTCCAAGGAGCAAAATACAAAAGAAAAGAACATTTTATTGCATAACAGTGTCATGCAAAACAATAGTTATTTTAATCCAAAGAAACCAAAATCCATGCACACATTCAAATAACTTAATGATTCGATATGAATATCTAATTATAAAAGAGAAAATAAAAAACGCCAGATTGATTTTTGACTGACTATTTACGGTGCGACAGGGAATCCTGTTGAATTATTTTTGCATTGCATTCGTTCCGGATCGATAAAACAAAAGGGGCTCTCAGCTTTGGGGGTTGAAACAATTGATGTCTCCCTCCCCTCAAATGTGTGGTCTTGCATCATTGTGAAGAAATCAGGTAGAGTTGGGGAAAATAAGAAGTGGATCCTTACAGAATTTCACCGAAATTATATTCAGTTGGAAATCCGGGGTTCAATTGATAAAAATATTTACAGAATAGCGAGATATGCTATCTGATTCCTCGGAATGTTTGTCATTTATGTATAATTGCGACGCTCAGCGAACCACCATTTCTACAATGTCTTAATCTAAAACAACTCACCTGGTATATATCTACCGAACAATATTCATGTCATCATGCTCTACCTGGAAAAATCTGGTACTAGTTTTCTCCAATGCATTCAAATTAGCCTCGAGGCTTAATATTTTATCATATACGGTGATTCCATTGAAAACCTCATGATGTCTCTAGATTTTGAATAATATGGTCAACTTTTAGGACTGAGAAACCAATCATATGGCGAGGAGACTGCAGAGAAACAGGCAACTGGATCATCCCAAATAAGGATCATCCCAAATAAATTACTACTGCAGTCCTCTAATGTATGGAAGAATATTGCTCTCATTCGTTAACATCAACGGATATATATATATATATATATATATATATATATATATATATATATATATATATATATATATATATATATATATATATACATATATATATATTTATAATACACACACAGAAACACACACACACAGACATATATATATATATATAAATCCACGTAGGCCATTTATTAACTTTACTCTTATTGTTTACACGAATACAATGTTTTAAAGAAATTTCCTATTACACAATTCCCTAGCCTGGGGCATTAGAAACTAATAAATTGTTCATTTCCATTACCTAAACAGAAACACATACTCTTATATTCCATCACGTGTTTTCCACCCTTCTACCTTTCGTGTTATAAGTATCCTGAAAATATTTTTACATTCCATTCTATTAATATCGTATACAACACTCTGCCCAACTAACAATTAACATTTCGACATATTTCTTTATCTTCTGAAACATATTTGGCCATGTGACACATCATTTTCTCAGTAAATATATTGGATACTTATTTATCTATCTACCTATCTATTTATCCATCTATCTATCTACTCCTCTCTCTGTCGCTCCTCCTCTTTATAACTATATATGTATACATACGTATATATATATATATATATTGGTAAAAGGAAAAGAAAATGTTGACAAATTGTTCCCAGTGAACAATTCACTGGGAACAATTTGTCAGCATTTTCTTTTCCTTTTACCAATATATCATAACTCGCGTGTTACACCTCTATTCTTTTAAATATATATATATATATATATATATATATATATATATATATATATATATATATATATATATATATATATATATACAAATGGAAGTACAGCATAGTCGAAGCTCGAGCCGCAGCTAAGCCAACGAATGCCATCAGAAGTTCAGCCAAGCACTCGATAAGGTATAACATCTTAGAGTAATAACATTCCGTTTAAAGTACTTTGCAAATTGAAGATAGCGACCGGTAATTCAGCCGCGGGTACCGTAGCAACGAAAGAACTGACAGGCGAGAAAAAATACACACACACACACACACACACACACACACATATATATGGAAACTATATTTATAAAACCATATTTATTTCATTATACATGTTTCAAGGACACCAAGTCAAATTATGGTGCGCTTTCATCAGATAAAATTTAATATAGATCAGTTTTATAAATAAATATTGACATACCGTTAAAGAATGCGACCATTTCTGTTGGAAGCTCCCGGATAGAATATTTATAAAACTGATCTATATTATATTTTATCTGATGAAAGCCCACCATAATTTGACTTGGTGTCCTTGAAATATGTATAATGAAATAAATATGGTTTTATAAATATAGTTTCCATTTGTTAATATATCGTATTTTTACTCCAATAATTTGTTGAGTGCTTTATATCAGTTATAAAAATATTTGCTTGTTGTATCCCAACAATTTAAGTATAACTTCTACATATATATATATATATATATATATATATATATATTTATATATACAGAAATGTTTCTATATATATCAGCGCTTTCTCGCCCTTCCAACACATATGTAACCATCTCAATCATTGTTTTAAAGTTACAAACGAACCTGAAGAGCCTGTAATAAAGAAATACACTTTTGACAATTTTGGTTAATACTCTAGGATTCTCACTCGATAGTAGACTACATGTACCATGACTTCACCCATTGACTCCTACGAAACAAATCACACACACGAACACATACATACATTTATTATGCATACATGTATATATGAAGGCGCGTGGCTGAGTGGTTAGAGAATTGGATTCGCAATCATGAGGGTGTGAGTTCGATTCCCGGACCGGTTGATGCGTTATGTTCTTGAGCAAGACATTTTATTTCACTTGCTCCTCTTATCTGGAACTGCGACCGATAAATAGTATTAGCAATTGGAAAGACTATTGGAGCATTGTTTCCTCGGTCCGATTTGACGAAAACTGATCGACGGTTATATATATATATATATATATACGTGTGTGTGCGCGCGTTTGTGTATGTGTGCGTGTCTGTGCATATATATTTATCTGCATAATCCCAGGAATCTGACTGACTAATTACAACCGAGTCTCATCTGTTATGACATTTAGTTGACTTTCAGACAGACTTGTTCTATTGTTTCTTCACTTGTTAGTGCGTAGATGTTGACGGCTGCGACACTCAAATGTTGTTTGGATATGTGTATGCAAATATATATATATATATAGTGAGTTAGAAACTCAGAGTAGTCTCTTAAAACTAAATAGCTCTAAGAAAAAAGCTTTTCCGAGCCGTACAATATAATTGTATAAACAAGAGATATGAACACTGATATAAACATACATGTGTTCGAATCGTAAGAACCAAGCTTGCTAGGGTGATAAAATACTAACTACAGCAATATGGTTTGTTAGACTTAATTTTAAATATTAAATTAAATTAAGAAAAATAACAGACCTATCTTGGGCAATCCCCTGGTAACAACTAGACAGTTTTGGAGACTGTCTATAATATTTTTAATAATATGTACTGATGAAGGGTGATACCCAGAAACATTAGTGTCTGCAGTTTTGTTTACATGCAAAAATGAGGCTTGTTTGCATAATTGCAAACGAATCTAATGTTATTATTGGCAGTATGAGTAGAGGGTCAGACACCATGCTTTCCAGCATCGAGTTACGTCCTTTTCCCGTCTTAGTTAATATCCCGCCGAGGTTAACTTTGTCTTTCATCCTTACGGGGTCGATAAAATAAAGTACCAGTAATGTACTGGGATAATTGCTGGCCTTGTGCCAAAAGTGGAAACAATTATTAATATTCGAAAAACTCAGATTACATTAATATATATATATATATATATATATATATATATATACATATATGTGTTCGAATCTGTCAAGTCACCATTTGGTGCTACTGGTAACATTTATCCCAGTACAACCTGTCTCATGGTCGGGTCGTTGGTGACTAAACTGGCAACCCCACCAAGGTTTCTTGGTGAGGAGGGTGACTTTGGACATCCTGCAGGACTAAAAACAAAACCTGTCAAAGGGCAAAGGAGCTCTTAAGAGTCAATGGCCATCCAAAATCACCGGGAGAGATGACCCCTTAGCCTTTGTCAAGGCAGAATTCTAGGAGAAGGAAAACTCTGATATAACACCTGCAACCCTGATGGTATCCAATGATGTTGACTTGTTCTTCTTTTTGGTAAATATCATGTTGGTTAAGAGAGTGGGACTGGCTTTGTGCAGTGCCTTTGCTCACTATAAAAGCTTCACGGCACAGGCATTGCTTTATATCTGGAGATCTCTCTGCACTTGTCGTCACATGGTACCATGGTACCATGGGCCCAGCACTATGTGTCAATAATTGTCACAAGTGCAGTGTTTGTACCAGAGTTTTCAAGTCGCTGGCTGGACTAAAAAGTCACACTCGTTCAGCGCATCAGTAGTGGTTCTGCTACATGGATATAAAGTAGTGGCCGTACTCGAAAACGAGTTGGCAGCCACCATATATATACATACATACATACATACATATATATATTCCTTTTAGAGGGGGAAGGTTGTGTGAATATTCACGTATATATGCATGTGGCTGAGTGCGTGTTTGTGTTCAATAACATTGTTTTTTAAAACCCTATGTTGGTTGTAATTCTTCTTTATGGTACATAAAAACTGAATATTGCATGTGGATATTAGTAATGTATGTCCGCTATATCATTATATTCTGAAATAACATTAGGCACATAAATGTTTCTTTCAAAAATCTGCTTAATGTCTTTTTAAAGACAGATATTCAATTTAACATTTTTTATTCTTGTAAGGAAGACACTGTGAAACATATCGATATTCATTTGTGCATTTGATCTATCTCTTTAGTATCCGATGTCAGATCCTCACCATTTCTATAATACCTGGAGTCACTCAAATAAATACCAGTAAGAATATATTTCCCGATGCTCCTCTCTTTCACTCTTTCATAGTGATTTGTGTACTATATTATAAGGTAGTGGATCATTATTATCTCAATCATTATTGTTTAACTTAAATATTGTTTTTATCAATATGATTGTTATGTTGAGCAATAACATCGTTTAACAACAGCAACATTAATAGAAGGCCCCTTGGCTTAGCTTTCATGTATGGTATTATCCGGATGAAGCATCGTGTGTAGCGGAATAATTAAACCGGTCCCTAATTGATAGTTTTTAATCAAACTGAATTCATCCGGTTGAAAACCAATAAACTGTAAATAATTATGGAGCCTTTCACACCCTTCCCCAGCACAACAATTCCCTACAATCACGGCACCACCACCCACACCATTCTCACTTCCATCACCCTAATTCATTCAATATCTCAAATATCTCAAATAACAACAACAACAACAACAATAATTCTAATAATAATGATAATAATAATAATTATTATTATTATTATTATTATAATAATAATAATTATTATTATTAGTAGTAGTAGTAGTAGAAGTCGTAGTAGTAGTCGTGGTAGTAGTATTCATGTTAACAATCATAGTTATTATTACCTTCCTTACGTAAGGAAGTTAATAACCATAATCATTGATAGGAAGGGGAAGAATGGAGAAAGGAAGGAAACGTGAAGTATGAGGAGGAAATAAAAAAAAATCAACGAAAATAATATTATCAACAATAACAACAAAAAAAAAATACTCAAACATATAAATGTAATATATATATATATATATACGTATTTGTGTGTGTGTTTATACATACATACACACATGCATATATATGCCTATGTATGCATATATATATATATATATATATATATACATAGAAAACGTTACGCTGAAGGGATTAAGGAAGTCAGCTAGCTAATTAACTTAATTATTGATTATTTGTGCGTTCGCTTGTCTAAATAGCGAAATTCATACACCAGCCCTAATTTTATCAAAGAACCTATCGTATGAAGGCGAAGATGAAAAGAACTCGCTTGATACCCAAAAATCCATGAAAGTCATTAAAACAGTAACAGGATGAGATAGTTTGTGAATTGAAAGTGAAACAAACATAACAAACTTATTATTGGAACTTAAATACAAAATATAAACATCAGTATATAGATTAAAATAAACATAACAAAATGTGTAAGAAATTTGCTGAAATGGAAAATATTGTTGATGATAATAGAGAAAATATTAAACAAAATGGTTATTTGATGATGCTATGGTTGTCGCCGTTGGACTCGTGTTGTGTTGTCGTTATTATTATACAGGGGCGGTGGATTGGCAGTATCGGTAGAGGGTCGGACGCTATGCTTTCCAGCATAGTTATGTCCCTTTACGATCTGAGTTCAAATCCCGCCGAGGTTGACTTTGCCTTTCATCCTTACGGGGTCGATAAAATAAAGTACCAGTAATGCACTGGTTAATTGCTGGCCTTGTGCCTAAAGTAGAAACAGTTATTATTATACATCTCGGCCCTTGCGGCCAATAAATGAAAGAATTATTATAATTACTTTGCCTTTTATCCTGGCGGGGTCGATTAAATAAGGTACGAGAAACGTACTGGGGTCGACTAAATTCCCCCCACCCATAAAGAAATTGATGGCCTCGTGCCTAAATCATAAACCATTATTATTGTTATATTATCAGGGCGGTAGATTAGCAGTATCAGTAGAGGGTCGGAGACCATGCTTAGCGATATAGAGTTACGGCCCTTTATGATCTGAGTTCCAATCCCGCTGATGTTAACTTTACCTTTCATCCTTCCAGGGTCGATAAAATAAAGCACCAGTAATGCACTGGCGTCAATTTAATCGACTTTGCCCTCCCCCAAATTACTGGCCTTGTGCCTATAGTAGAAATCATTCTTTGCCCTCCCCGAAATTACTGGCCTTGTGCCTATAGTAGAAATCATTATTATTAACGGTTTGCAGAGTAAATATGATAATTGCTAGATCATCTCCTGCCTGCTGTGTTTCAACTGTACCTTTCTGGGCATTTGAGCAGTTTCCCAAAAGCAGTCGTTTGGTAGAAAGGAAAATTTGATTCGAAGTCTATTTGCTTAGGGTTGTCGATTGGCTGTATTGGTAGAGCGTCTGAGAACATGCTCTGCGGCTTATAGATATGTGCCTTTACGTTCTGAGGTTAGTTTTGTCTTTCACACTTACGGGGGGGGGGGGGGGGGGGGTAAATATCATTATTACTTTTCATTCCTTACTCAGGATGTGGGATGAGTACCCTTCTCTGACATCTATGTTTTGGTCATATTATCATTCACAGTGCACCAATTAAGATTGGCACTGTGTTTTACCTTCATTCTCACCTCTTTTATATTTCAATATAAAAATCTTTGAATTTGGATAGATCTTCCAATTTATTACGCGCAATATTTTGTTCAGAATAGATTCCAATGTGCATATGACCGTCGTTTTAGCCCTTGAATATTATGTTTAAATAGTTTGATTTAATTTATATGTCAATGTGGACGAGCATATCTTATACATTTGTAGGCATATCATTTCCATGTACCTTGCTTCTTACATGTTTATACAATTTCCTAACTATATTCACACCAACGCCTTGTTATTTTTGCCAGGTGGATATGGCTGCCAAATCGTTCATGTGTATAGATTCAGACCTACGAGAACTGAGCAGCCGAATATGATAGGTCGACCGTCTCAACAGCTGGATCAATATGATCGACCACATCCTTCCAAAGCACTACCCCAACCTGGTCTCAATCAAATGACTGTAAAGGATTTGATATATCCAAATAAACTAGTTGTCAAGCAAATCAACTAGTTGTCAATGGTCGCAAATGCTCTTCTTGAAATCAACACATATGAGTTTTCCACCTCACTAAATTAACCTCATGCCGCTCAAAATCACAATAGTAAACCGGTGCTGTGCTATATGCTATAGTAATGTTACTGTTGAGTTGGGAGTTTTTGATTACATATGCAGTTCTAGTTGATATATTTTGATTCTATTTACGATAAAACTATCGAAATTGCATGAATGCTAAAACATTCTCGTTAATCAATTAATCAATCAATCAATTAATCAATATATATTAATATCCCCCACACACTCTCTCTCTCTCTCTTTGCAAACACACAAACACATATACTTGCACACACAGACACTCATATATATATATATATATATATATGTGTGTGTGTATGTACGCACACACACACACACACACACACACACACACACACACACACACACACACACACACACACACACACACACACACACATATATATATATATATATATATATATATATATATATATATATATATATATATATATATATATATATATATATATATATATTTATATATATATATTTATATATATATATATTTATATATATATATTTATATATATATATTTATATATATATATTTATATATAAACATATACATATTCACTCACATTTGGGTTTCCAAACGCGAGGCAAGAGATCAATACCAAACTAGAGCATACTATAGATTTATGATACTATTATGATAAGGGATTATATTAAGCATTGGCAGGACTTCGGACCATATGCTTATCGGCATATATTTACGGACCTTTACATTCCGATGTCAAAACCTGCCGAGGTTAGTTTCGCCTTTCATCCTTATGGGCGATGGGTCGACAAAATAAAATACCATTAACGCATTTAATCGATTTTCATCGTCAATTTAAATTGATGGACTTATCCTATATTTAGAAGCACTTACATTACTGAGAAACAACAGCTAGGACTCTCATTAACACACACCCACACACCCAAACGTATATATTATATATGTGTATATATATATATGCTTATATATATATATATTATATATATATATATATATATATATATATATATATATATATATATATATATGTAGGAGGTGAG